>CM075692.1:22865729-23356140 GCA_037954015.1 Psophocarpus tetragonolobus
ATATACTGGAGCCCAACCACTAACCGGTTCTATCAGATCAGAACTCTCCAAAAAATCTAAAATCTTGTTCCCAAAATTCCTGTCAGTGTGATAAGGATTTGTTAACAAGTACAAAGCAACCCTATCATCCTTTGAGAATTCCTTCAAGTATGATTTTAACAACACATCCCACCCTTTCCTATACTCCCACTTGAAGACACTTAAAAACACAAAACTCTTCCCTACACCAGAGCCTAAGACCAGTGTTGCTCTAGAAGCAAGATCCAATGGCTTGTACCTGACAGGATCAAAGAACTTCACATCAACAGGTTGGACAATCTTCACCACCTTGGAAGCATTAACCCCACTTTGCACAAATGTAGACATATGAAACTCTGTAGGAACCCAAACATAATCCATTCTATTACAGCGCTCCACATGTTCAGCATTCACTCTATCAGTCTCGAACATAGTCCTGCCAATGACGGACTTGAAATGATGGTAAAAAGAAGGAGGGCATGGAAAGGTTTCAAACAGTGGAGGGTACCAAGCGCCAGGCTCACTATGGCAAATCACAATTGTCTCGTTCATTCTACACTGTGTTCGGTGCAACTCACGTGCCAAGTTCTTCATATCATGAGGCAAACCATCCCAAAACTCCAAAGATTCTAGATCACCATGGTGCTCAATTGCCAACCTAAAAGATTGCATTTTTTTATGGCCATGAAGGGCCAAAATATAGGACCAACCTTCTGAGCTATACCCACCTCCTGAAAGAAAAGGGGCCATCCATAACACACAATGGGAGGGCATAGAAGCTGGTTTCAGGGTTGAAAAGAGAGACCCAATTACATGAAATAGGGTTGATGACGTGAGGGAGTATTTCAAGTAGTGAACTTTGAAGTAGTTAGTTCTTGTGAATCCAAAATAGATTGCTATAAAGAGAACCAATAAGGAAAGTGCGTGATTTGTAAAATTTCTGAATTTTGATATGAAGGGCTGGGTTGTTGGATTTCGGGGAACATGTTGGTGGTTTGGTTCAGATGAATTCATGGCAACATATATGGATGTGTGAATCACACTGTAATTACAGAGGGCAGAAAATTAGAGAAATCAAATCAACCCATTTTAGAGAGAAGGACAACGATCTCATTTTCTTGGGAGTGAAGAACCCTAATTGGCTTATGACTCATTGTCTCTTTAACTTCACACCATATTTTTAAGAGCATCTCAGCTGCCTCTTATTAAAGCCTCATCTTCAAATCAGATTTGATCTTCGCAACATTCATTATTGAAAAAAAAAAGAAGAAAGGTAAAAAAAAATCTTCTGATATCACAAAATGCGACAGCAGACAGTATTCTCTCTCACAAGCACCCGAGCATTGCGCTGTCATTTCAACATTGCTTATCATTGATAAAAAAATAAATAAATTTACACTGTTATTATTTATTCAATAATAGGAATAGTATCAACTCATTTTTTTCTGTTTTCAATTATGCGTTTTAAGTTTTTAAAAAATTATTAAAATATTAAATATATTTTCTAAATTTTTTTGCATTCATTCATTTTTTAAAATTTTAAAATATATTATTTTAATGATATTAATTAATATGATTATTTAGTATAAAAAAATTATATACAAAAATTTAATTATAATATTTTATTTATGATAAATTTATTAACTTTATTCGATAATATTTTAAATATAGTCATATAAACTACTAAGAATTGTGATTGATTACACAAATAATAGAGAATACCAAACTCATTTCTAATACTAAGTGTTTTAGATTTAAACGATATTTTTTAAATATGAGTTTAAAGAAACAAAGAAAACAAATAAGAAAGTCTGGATTTATACGGCGGTACTCCGACCAATACCAGATATTCCTGGTCACACCTCATGAGTTTAGACTGGATTTATACGGCGGTAATCCGCGCAATACCAGATTCAACTCGACAAGTTTACCAAAACCCAGGTTTTTCGCAAATACAAGGGCAGAACCCAGGTTTTCAGAAGAAGATGAGAAAGATGGTGATGGTGAATATACAGACATATGATAAGCCTTTAAATGATTATCGCATCTTTAGATATTTATCATTTTAGGCATCCGAAGATACCTTAACGAATAGACTACTCCATGATTAAAATTACATAAAAAGAAATATAACAGACTTACAGAGGGGAGAAGAGGGGAGGGGTGAAGAAAATCTTCGTATTTTATTGCAGAAGGAGAAACTTTACACAGGAGAGTTTTTAGAGAGAAGGGAGAGAGTTTAGAGAGAGAGAGAGGGTGTGTCTCTAGCCTGCTCCGCATAAGAGACTTAAAGCCTATTTATAAACAAAATGTATGACCGGGAACCGGTTGTATAGGTCACCTGATTACTGGAAACCTGTTGTGAGTTTTTACCCTTCAGTCAATTACCCTAAGGTAAATTTACTGTGTCACAGGTAAAACTTTATTTCAGACGAGTGATGGATGCAGTAAAATCTTGGAATTCTTCGTTCATTTGTTCAGGAAGAGATTGATCATCTCCTGCTTCAGAAGGAAGAGAGGAAGCTCCTGATGCTCCTGGTGTTTGTTGGCCATAACAGCCAGCTTCTTCATAAATTTCTTTGAAAATCCTTTCTCTTTCAAAATGTCGGACTAAGGTAAGGTTAGCCTCAGTGGGGAAAGGATGAAATTTGGAACCCATACTCTTCTTCCAGTAGAGCTTGGTATCTTTTGTTTCTTTTAATAAAATCAATGTTTCTGAATCGAATTTAGAAAAATTCCAATTTGAACCTTCAGTATGTGCTTTCCAAAGGTTATACTGATAGGTTTTATTTTTGTTTAGTGAAAGACCCTTTAATTCATCATGATCTGATGTTTTGCAAGAATGAAACTCAGGGTTCACTTCTGTGTATAGTTTTATAACATGTGTTGGGTTACTATCTTGTAATGTTATACTTCTTGGTGAAGTAGTAATTTGTAGAGCAACCTTTTGCATGTGTTCAGCCTGTACTTCATTTATGACTGAATTTATGGGAGAGGATAAAGATTGAAATCTATCCGTAGGTGGGATTAAGATTGTGTGTAGACATCCTACTTCTAGGAATGACATAGGAGTTATGAGAAAATCTCTGTGTAAAAATTGCTCGAAAGTTTCTAAATCTATGTGAGCTTTTCTGACTAAATATTTTATTTGACAGGTACAGTCTTTGGTTACTGTTTTACAATAGTCAGAAGAGATGACACAAACAGTTTTGTGATTGAAATAAGTTTGTATTTTAACAAATAAGCCGTTAAATTTTATGGCTTCTGAGTGTGCTTCAAAAAGGAATTCTTGAAGAAGGTTAAATTTAGATAAAAGAATATTTGGGTTTAGACTGGGTGGAATACTAGTGGCACCAGCATAAGTTTGAGTTTGGATTTTGGGTTCCATTTGTAAAGCAGTTTTGATCTTTTCTTCATCAATTGTTTGGAGTCTTACTGCCATTTGGGCTTCTTCTTTAGAGTAAAAGCCTTTGTAGGTAGACCAAAATTGGTCTTGTTTGGCTTCAGAGAGATCTCTGAATGAGGTATATACCCCTTTGTTAGGCCCATCAATTAGAGCAAAGTGTGTAAAACCTTTTCCGGAGGGAGTTTGTTAGGCCCATCAATTAGAGCAAAGTGTGTAAAACCTTTTCCGGAGGGAGAGGCTGGAGATGTTAAAACAACTCCTTGATTATTTTGTCCACAAAAATTGTATAGAGCACAGATAATGCTTTGTTTAACTTTTGTTACTTGAGATTCATTCTCTGTTGTATATTTTGGAATATTCCAAATGTTATCGATCAGGACATTGAGCTTGATGTTTGTATTGTCTCTACCAGGATACTGATAAATATTTGTGAGTATTGGCAATTCTTGTTTACCATATTTTGTGTATTGATCTACCCTAAAGGGTGATCTTACTTGTTTGGGGCCCTGAAGACCTTTCTTTGTTGGTTCCAATGTCATGGATATGTGTGGATGTGACCAATCAGGTCTTTGTAGAATTTCTGATATTTATTTGATAAACCTGGACAAAATATCAGCACAAGTATTGTCAGTTCCTTTAATATGTTCAAAATTAATAATTTTTCCAGAAAAATTTATATAATCTTTAAAAAGTAACCATCTTTTGTGTGGTTTTTTGTCATTGTTAATTTGATTTTTACCATATGTAACTATGGCTTCACAATCTGTTCGAATTGTTATTTCTTTCTTATTTATTAAAAATAACTTAAAAGAATCCATAGCATGTATTATAGCATTAACTTCATAGTCAGTGCTTGTTTGGTAAATTTTGGGTTTTGTAGTATATTTTCCTGAGGAATATCTACAAATTTGTTCTTCTGTTTTTGGTAAATGTTTATTTTTCTTTCGTTTGAGGATTGCTCCCCATCCAAGTTCACAACCATCACATTCGACTATTAAATAGTCTGAATCTAATGGTAATTGTAAAGTTGGTAAATTTATTACCATTTGTTTTAGCTTTTGAACTAATTTTATATCTTCGGAGTTAAATTTTCTTTCTCCTTTTAAAGCAGTTTTGTTATATAAGGCAGATGTATATTTTCCTAGATTAGGAATAAAATTTCTTGCATAATTTAGTAATCCTAAAAAGGATCTAAGTGTTTTTATATCTTCCATTTTATCAGGGAATTCTTGTATTTTTTTAGAGATATGAGGTTGGAGTTTTATGGTTCCATTACCTATTTCTGTTCCTAAGAAATAAATGAAAATTATTTTTTAAATAATATCTTAGATAATACAGCTGAAGTATTCTCTTCTATAAAAATTTCAAAGTCAATAAAATTTGAAAGTATCCAACAAATCCTTGATAGGTTAAACAAAACAAATATAATAGGAGAAGATCCAACAAAATTCTGGGATAGAGATCCCGTAACATGTAAACTAGAAATAATTAATCCTTAATCCTGACCTAATTATAAAAACAAAAGATATTCAATTTAACAATTGGGAACAAGAAGAATGTCAAACCCACATACAAAATCTTTTAAAATTAAAAGTAATAACACCTAGTGTTAGTCCCCATAGAAGTCCAGCATTTATTGTTAATAAATCTTCAGAACAAAAACGTGGCAAATCTAGAATGGTTTACAATTATAAAAGATTAAATGATAATACTGTTGAAGATAGCTACACAATTCCTTCCAAATATAGTCATATAAACTACTAAGAATTGTGATTGATTACACAAATAATAGAGAATACCAAACTCATTTCTAATACTAAGTGTTTTAGATTTAAATTATATTTTTTAAATATGAGTTTAATTATTACAAACTAATAATATAAATAAAAATTTATAATTAATATTAGTATAAAATTTTTTATAATTAATATTAGTATAAAATTTTTTATATTGAAATTTCAATCAAGATCAAAACTGATATATATATAAAAATAAATGATTAAAATAATAAACAAAATTTAAAAAATGTATTTAATAAATAGAATTTTTTAAAAGCTTAAAACATATTTTACTTTATTTTTATATGCCAGCTCGGTGATCAACGAATAACGCACCGAGGCATTGGATCACTAATTGATCCTATATATGTTAAAAAAATATAAATTTTTTATAATCATGTTGAAATATAAAATAAAAACTACTTATAAATAAAATTGTAAGTATTTAAAGAAGTTAATTAAAATACTTGCAAAGTTAATAAGCAGTAATTAGAGTTTTTTTTTTCACAGAAATGATTTTTAGAAGTTAAAGATATTGGAAACTATAATAGGAATAAATTTACTTATTTTAATTTTTTTTATACTCTTAATTAATCATAATTCATATTATATTAATTAATTATTCTCAAAATTAATAAAATTATCATAAATGATAGATTGTATGTCAAACTTTTTATCTTATCATAGCTCATTTTCCTTATATAAAATAGGAATTTTGTTTCATGGATTGTTGAAATACAATTTTTATTTTTAACCTGTATTTTACTTGAAATTTTAATATAAATTAATTGAGTTTAATTATTACATTGACCATGTAAAAAGTTTTATATCTATATGATTTTTAAAGTATTAATTGATAAAATTAATAAACTTACCATAAATAAAGTAATATGAGTGAATGTGGATTTAAAACTTTTAACACTAACAATCCTACATAAAATTTAAATTACTTAAAAAGTAGATGAGTCATTATTTCACCAAGCAACAATTGATTATGATTAAAAATAATAATTTTTCACAATATCCATACAAATTAATAATAATATATAACTGGAAAAAATTAAAAAAATATAAATTGTAATTTTTTTGGAATTATTTATAATTTCTTCGATGTGACTAAAATTGAGTATGAGTTTCTTAGCTATTACATAATATTGTAAAGACTACTAAATATATCTTTTAATACAATAAGCAACTCATGAAAGTTGCTACTATCAGAAAATGCCCTAAGATAAAAATGAGTTTAAAAAGAAATCTTCTTTTTAGAAATAAGTTTATAATTCTGTAAAAAAAAAAGTTATAATAAAACTTATTATAACATTTTTATTTTAACATAAAATTTAATATTCAAATTTTTAAGTAAACCAAACTACTAAAACAATTCAAATACATCTACCTATACTTAAAGAAAGCACAAGTGTTAAAAATCGAACAAATTCCAACTAAAAACCAAATCCAAAAAATAAAAACAGATAAAAAATCAAAATTGATTGGATCTATTTTCTTTATTAAAATTTTAAATTATGTTATGGGATTCGGTATTCTATTTAAGATTTAAAAATCATATCAAATCAAATTATAATATACGTCTTTTCTCTAAAATAATATCTATCTTAAAAGGTATAACACGACTCATGTTATAAAAAAAAAAAGGCTGATTTTCAAAAAATTATCAATATATTTAAATAAATTTTAAAATAAAACAAACTTTTTAAGCAATTTTTAATGTATTAAAAATCTTGTAAATAATTTTTAATAACATTTTTAAAACTGCAAAAACGGAATCAAATTGTAAAAACTAATAATGGATTTGGTTTCATTCGAATTTTATGATAATTTTAAACGAAATCAAACCGAAATGTTTTCTTATTTAGTTTGAGTTATTTTTGAAATCAAAATCGAGCAAATCCCATTGCGACCACGCTTAAAACAAGCATATATGAAGATGAGGGGAGGGAATATGATCTCTCCTACAGAAAACTTAAAATGCAATAGATTCTCCTTTTTCTTTGTTTATTGGGTCAAATGTTAATGTGATTGAAGGAACCCAAGGGGCAACGGTTATGCGCATTTTTTTGGTAAAATCACCTTATATTACTCAGTTAAACATATATCTGTTTCATGATTATACAAGCTAAATAAATAAGCCTTAACGAAACTAGAATATGTTTCTTAAATGGGGTTTTGGGTTTTCACATCTACAATTGCTTGATAACATCCCTCATGGTAGGTCTATTGCGTGGATCCTTTACTGTGCATCTCAAAGCAACCAAAAGCATCTTGGTAACTTGTTTCATCACTTCAGAATTTAAAATTTCACCAGCAAGCTCTGAATCCACAATTTCATCAACAACTCCCATTTCCTCCAAGACAGCTCTAGCCCAATTAACTATATCCGTTCCTTCTATGAATGATGCATCCAATGGCTTCTTTCTGGATATCAGTTCCAGCAAAACTACCCCATAACTGTACACATCACTTTCCTTACTCTTTCTTGTTGTGTAAGCATTCTCTGTCACAGACCAACATTTAACATGTTATCAGAAGGATTTGGAAATAAATATGCTGTTCAGTAACAACCAAAAAATTAATTTACATGTACTACATAACTTATTTCCACACGCACTGATAAAAATTCACCCTATTGCACATCATTCTATTGATTTATATAATGTGAGGTAGTGTTAATTCCTATTACATGCTGGTGTGAAAATAAATAAATAATTGTTTTACACTCACGTGTAAATTAAAATCTTTACAACAACAAAAAAGGAGCAGTTATTATGTATCAACAGTGTAGAAAAATTACCTGGTGCTATATAACCAATTGTACCAGTAACAGATGATGAATGTGTTGTTGAGGTAGACGGCTGATCCAAAAGCTTGGCAATACCAAAATCTGCTATATGAGGCTGCATATCAGAATCCAGAAGTATATTGCTTGCTTTGATGTCTCTGTGCACAATGACAGGATCGCAGTCATAATGGAGATAAGCCAAGCCATGAGCAATTCCAACGGCTATTTTCTTCCGGACATTCCATTCTAAGGAGTGTGCTCGATTCTTCTCGTGCAAAGCATCATATAGGCTTCCATTTGGCATGTACTTGTATGCAATTAGACCATAGTTTTCTCTCAACCAGCAACCTTCCAATCTCACCAAACTTCGATGCCTAATCATTCCAAGGATTTGAATTTCTCTTATCATGCTTGTGCTTTTTTCCCCTTCATCATGAGCAAATGTAAACTTCTTTATGGCCAAAATTTTATCTACATCTACTGCTGCTTTGTAAACAACTCCTTGAGCTCCTCTCCCAATAATATACTCATCATTTAGATTTTCTGTAGCTTCCATCACTTTATCGAGAAGAGTTGAAGAACCACCTTCCCCATCGATTGTGATTTCCTGCTTAATTTTTCTGATAAAGAATATATAAATTAATCCCAGAAGCAGAACAACAAATATTGAGGATCCAAGTCCTAGAAACACAGTTGCAATATTACCGAGCTTTTTCAACTTTTCTGAATTTGTGTCACAAGGTCGTAAATAGCTGCTATTAGCAAAATTCGAGCCACATAAACCAGGATTGCCCAAAAATGACAAAGAAGAATTTGGTAAAGTTGTTAGCTGTTGTGGCACTCGACCTTCAAAGGAATTATATGAGATGTTGAAGTCAGATAACGAGCTGAGTTCATCAAGAACTTGTATACTTCCTGTCAAATTGTTCCAAGATAGATCCAGGCTTTGCAGATTCTTCAAGTTTTCAATCTCCTGAGGAAGCTCACCTATCAGCCCATTAGCACTTAGATTTAGCTCATATATCAAATTCACCAGTTCTCCAATTGATCTAGGAATGGTTCCTCCAAACATATTTCCACCAAGTCGTAACTCGTTCAGCTTTTTAAACTCTGACAAGAAAGCTGGAATACCACCACTGAAATGATTCTCAGACAGAAATAAAGTTGTTAAATTTGTCCAGTTCCGAAAACTTGATGGCAATGAACCATTCAAGGAATTGAATCCGACATCAAATTTCATCATTTTGGAAGAGTTTGAAAGCTGATGTGGCAAAGGACCTTCCAAGTTGTTGTGAGAAAGATTCAAAGACTGGATATTCACAAGGTTTCCAAGTTCTGAGGGTACAAGACCCGACAAGCTGTTCATGGATAAATCTAAAAGAGAGAGATTTGTGCAGCTTCCCATACTTGATGGAATTGCTCCACTGATGTTGTTGTTGTCGATTCTCATGTATGAGAGATTTGGATTAATTTCAAAATCAGGAAGAGGCCCAGTGAGATGATTTTCTTCAAGTCTCACCCTTGTAAGAGTCGTACACATTCCCACATCAAGAGGTATGTTGCCATAAAATCGATTGACACCCATATTCAGCTTGACCAGTTGCTTTCCAAAACAAAGATTTGGTGGGAGGGTACCAGTGAAGTTATTGTACATGAAGTCTAACACCACCAAACTGCTGTTGATTCCTAAAGTCTGAGGTATGACTCCTGAGAATTGGTTGTTAAACAAGGTAATATTCTTAAGATGTTTAAGCTCTGTCATCTCAAAAGGTAGCTCACCTGAAAGGTTATTATCGTAGACAAGGATGTGCTCAAGGCTTTGAATTTTCCATATGCCAAGTGGAATTTCTCCTGTCAAATGGTTTTCAAACAATCTAAGATCGCGTAATTTACTCAAATTTCCCAATTCACTAGGAATTTCTCCCTCAAGTTCATTGGAATTCAAACGCAGTTCTTCCAGTGATTTGCAATTACCAATTTGTGGAGGTATTTTCCCAGAGAATAGGTTCTCTGAAATCATTAGAATAGAAAGGTTGGAAAGGAGGCCTAAGGTTGATGGTATACTGCCAACGAAGTTACTCCCCACAGCATACAACTCTATTAGACCACTACAATTCCCCAAGCTTGATGGCATACCCCCACTAAAATTATTGTAAGAAAGACTCAAAACAGACAACCTTTTGCAATTTCCATATCCCAATTGAACAGTACCTCCAAAATTATTATAATTGAGATATAAATCCCGAATGTTTTCGAGATTATTTAGACTCTCAGGAATAAGCCCCTCTAATTCATTGCTTTCCAAATATAGATTCTCTAATACACTACAATTTCCAATGGACATTGGAATTGTCCCTGACAGCTGATTATTAGAAAGATCCAGTGTGACAAGCTTAGTGATATTCCAAAGCCCTATAGTTGAGGGAATGGAACCGTTTAAACTGTTGTTGCCAAGATACACTTCTTCCAGGTGAGAAATTTGAAACAAGGGTTCAGGAATGTGACCATTCAGTATATTATTTGAAAGGTCAATATGCTTCAAATTTTGCAAGTTTCTGAAGCTCTCAGGTATTCCTCCGCTGAAGTTGTTTACAGAAAGGTCCAAGTACTCTAACATACTACAGTTGTTTATTTCTGGGGGAATTTGTCCAAAGAGATCATTATATGATAAGTCTATGGTTTGCAAGTGAAGCAAACGTCCAAGATGAGGTCCTAACTGACCAAAAATGGAATACCTAGTGAGGTTAAGAGAAACCACATTATGGGCCTGATCACAATGCACTCCTGCCCATGAGCATGGAGTGGAATCAGAGATGTTCCACGTGGAGTTTACGTGACTCGGCACTATAGTCCAATCCCTCAAGAGGGACAACAAAGCCAATCCATCAGAGTTCAATGCAGAAGCAGCACACAACAAAGCAGTAAAACATACAAGAGGCAAGAGATACTGATACCCCATACAAAGCAGGAATGAGGCACAACAAGGTACCAAAAAGACAAATATGATAATAAAGGTAGACAAGTTTCTGAGGAGAAAAGCACGTACCTTCTTGCAGTTTGCAAGAGCAAAAAAAGGTGTTGTTTTGGGGTTTAGGCTTTGTAATATAGAAGCTGAAATTGAAAATGCCTATGAGAGCAAGTGCATATGAAAGTACGAGAAAAACTGAAACTGAAGAATCTTGTTTGCTCTTATAAATATAAACAGTGCCATGGATTTGCGGCCATGCAACTTGGAATAGTTGGTGTGTAGCTATTTATGACCGACTTTTTTCTTATGTGTCTTTGCCCACTTGCCCACTTGGTATTGGTTTTGAAGTAGATTTTGAAAATAGAATGGTTTGTATGGTATTTAGTTATTTTAAAAAAAAATTATCTCATTTTAAAAATAATAAAATTTAACTTTTGAGATTTTTATTTTTTTTAATCAAGTCTATCATTCACTTCATTTGTCATTATCTATCATCATTCATAACTTGTTCTTATATTGGATTTTTATGGAATAATTTTTTTTTCGATAAACCAAAAAATTATATTAATTAAGAATACTAGAAATAATGTCTTTCCAACTGTATATACAATTCAAGAAGTGATATCACTCTACAGAACTTTTTACAAAATGTTTACAACCACTCAATACAATAAGAAAGATTAATCATCCATTTTATTTAAAAATGTTTCGAGTTTTAATGACACGCATTATTTTCAAGAGTTGACTTAAGTTTGTTGAACGATAGAATTTGATACTTAAAAACAAATGTGCTTTTAACTTTATAAATACATCTTAGTCAAGCAAAACAAACAAAGAATCACACTCTCAACTTCTATCTTCCTAACCTATAAATCAATAAGTAAGACATTCAATTATATATTTTTAGTAATTTGAGTAAAGATCGGTTAATCATTATTATTTTTAAAAATTTAAAAACCTAAAGTCAAAACTTTTTATAATTTCAAACTGTAAAAATAAAAGCATTTATCGTAATTGAATAATGTAGTTAAATCCTGCATTTAATTATCTTCAAATATATTAGAAAATTGTCCTAATCTTTTAAGATAAAGTTATTTAATCCTATTTTAATTAAGAAAGAAATAGTTGTTGACATTGTTAGTAAACACGAATATCACAAAAAAATACAAATTTTAATTTATAATCAAACATGTGATCTTTTAATTTATAATCAAACATGTGATCTGGTTCCTCTACGCTTAGGACACTAGAATATTGAACCATAAATGAAGAAAGGCATGAGAGAAAAGCAAACATATTGATTATTCATTGTGAGACCCTAATTCTTGACTGGAGGGGACACCAAAGGCCTTTGTCCTTCCATCCCTTGGATAGATAGAGAGGAGGGGCAAAGTTTTTGGTTTTTTCATGTTGTCAAAGAGTTGAGATTCAAATTCGAAAATAGAGGAGTTAAGTGAATGTATTATCCTTTGGAGTTTTGAGAAGCTAATTCTATGGCAATTCTTCTTTCTTGCACAATGTGTATATTATTTATAGGACATTTTGAAATGAACTGAACTGAAATTGAACATGTAAATAAATATTATAAAATATGAGTTTGAGCCTGTAAACCAATTACAAATTACTAGTTAAAAAAATCATGCAATTATAAATAGTTTTATATTATCTTTATAATAAAAACAGTTTCACATTGTTAATTAATCATAGTTTATAATTTATTGTATGTTTATTAATCTATACTATTAATAAAGAAAATACTCATTTCGATGCCTATTTTTCAAAATATCTATCCTACCTTTGTACCTATTTAAAAATTAAAAAAATATGTTACTTTGTCATAAAAAAGATTCGAACCCATAACTTGTCTCTCGAAATGTAAACTTTGTCACCGAATCAACCTTATAAGTTTAAGAAAAAAATTACTTTAAAACATTCATATTCAATATAGATAATTGTTCTACTATATATATATATATATATATATATATATATATATTATAATGAGAATAAGACGTATTAGTGTCTATATTTTTAACTATTTTACTCTTCTAAACATTTTATGCCTTCTCTCATATTAATATACAAGTTCTACCTTACCACAAACCAACATTCCTTAAGCATTATTAATGTATGTATACATTGGATCATAAATATTTTTAATAGAAGTACGAATACACATGCGCGACAAAATGTTTAATTTTATTCAAACTTTATTCTCTCTCCATTTTCTCATTGCAAATCTTATATATACATTGATGATTGGACATGTTTGTATCATGTTAACATAAACAAAAAAACATATTAAACTAAAATTATTATACACAAAATAATACGATGAATTATTTATATTCTATCATATTATTAAAAAACATATTAAGTTAAAACTCTAAAATTTTTATACATATCAAAATAGAAATGCGAATATATAGGTATTGTCGTGTCTGTGTTTTTTGCTAATTTTGATAATAGTAATTATCTATAAGTCATAGAAACAATAATATATAATTGATTGATATTAAAAATTTGTTTTAAACTAACTAATTGTTTATTATATTAAGTAGAAAATATATTCTAATAAATTTCCAAAAACATTTAATATTTTTATTCAATTTACGTTTATATTATTGTGTATTATTGACATGTCATTGCCTTATATTAAATCTTGCTTGTATTTTTTTTTATCAACATATTAATGTTTATATTTTTTTAGCGTAATGAATGAATAATATTTTAACTTATATATTGCACAAGAAAAATATTTTATGTTTTATAATATATAATAAAACTAATATTTATTTAAAATTACATTATTATTAAATTTAATGGTATATTTTTAGTATACAGGTTATATTTTAACCTTATTGTCTTGTTTAGAGGTGTGTTAGTGTGTGAAATACATAATGAGAAATGGATTCAAGAGTAGCAATGGTAACGGGGTGGGGCGGGTGCGGGTTTGACCCTCCTTATCTCTGTTCCCTAAAAGCACAAGGTGAGTTCGGGTATAAAAGGAGCAACTACTAAATTTTTATCCTTATCTCCATCCCCGTTGGGTATTTTTGGGTTCGGATATACACACGGGTACCTGTCATATTATTCTTTATAATTTAAATTTACTTATTTATTATTAAATAAATTATATATATTAAGTTATTAATTATATTTTAATTTAAAAAGTATATAAAGAATAATTAATAACAAGAAATTATAAATTAAAGTTTAAGAATTAAATTTTTTTATTAAATATATAAATTTAAATTTATTATATAATCATTAAAATTATAACGAGCGGGTACGGGATAGGTAGTCACATACCCATACCCGTATCTGTACCCGATTTAAACATTAGATAATATCCGTACTCGTATCCATACCCGGTTAAACTAGGTAATATCCGTAAAAATCGAGGCGAATTTAGACAAATACCTACAGGTATGGGTATTTTTACCATCCTTATTCAAAAAATGCAATTGCCTAAAGTTATTGTTGAGATAGATACCCAAAAGAGTTGGGACGAGCATTTAAGCATGGAAGCTACAAAGTATGGCTCAATGTAGAGACCTACTAGCATTAATTAATTCCAAACTATGATATTAATTTCAAGCAAAAGAAGTGAATTAAGATAAGTGTTTGTTTGATAACAGTTTTATTGCTTTTAGTATTTAAAAACTAAAAAATTCATTTGGTTTTTGAAAATAGTTCTGGTTTTTTAGTTTTTAAAAACTAGAAAATAGAATAATTATAAGTATTTTTACTTTTTAGTTTTCTTTTTTTTTAACTCAAAATACAATGAGAATATATTGTTTTTTTTATTTTTTATTAATGAAATTTCAGTAAATAGAAATAAGTTTTTTTTTTTATTTTTACATCTTCAAAATATTTTTTAAATAACATTTTTTAAATAATTTTTTTTTCAGAAAATAGTTTTTTAAAACTATTCATGAGAACTTTTTCCAAAAACTAAAAATAAAATAAAATCAATCAAACCCTATTAAGTATTAAAAGCGTGGTTTGCTTTAATTTTGACTTTAAAAATGATATGAACTCAAAAACAAAAATATGTGAAATTGATTTAGTTCAATTTAAAACTATTATAAAATCTGAACTTAAATAAACTAAATAATTTTTTAATCGTTTTGTTTGGTTTTTGTCAATTTTAGAAATTTACTATTAAGTAAAAAGTATTACCGTCACTTGTCAAATGTTTAATGATGATTATAACAATTCATAAATAAAAGTGTCAATTATAAAAACTTGCTTAACAAATTTTTGTTTTCAACTAAAAAAATCTACTAATTTTATAATAAAAACCTATTTTGGTATGATCATATTTCATATTATGGTATTATTTTATGTTTACATTAGGTTTATATGTCACAATAATTTAAAAAAATTATTCAATATAATTTATAAATATATATCATTAGAAAAAAATTTAAAAAATAGTATTTTTATATTACGTTTTGATTTAAAATATAAAATAAGTGATATGATAAAAATGATCATTTTAATTTATTAATAAAAATAACATAAAAATACAAGAAATATTTTAACATTCGATTATATATTTTTAATAATTTGGACTCTCATATGACTTGTGGAACTAGAACCGAAGTCTTTTTCGAAAAATAACCCTTTTTCGAAAAATATTCACCTATTTATAATCCAAATTTTCATGGTTCAGTTTAGACTTAAACATAAATTTTTATCTTTATTTTAAAATAAAACACTTATCATTTTATTTTTAAACTGTATTTTTTTTTAAATAGAGAAATTTAGTCATAGTTTAGTAAAAAAAATTATTATCTCATTCATCCTGGAATTAAAAGTGGTGATAACTACGGTGTTAATTTTTAAGTAACTCAAATTTATTGATGTGACGTAAAATTGTTTATTTAATTATAATCAATATTAATATGAGACTAAATAATTTAGATTCAAATAAAAACATTAAAATTATTAATTTTATAAAATTAAAGACTAAATATCTCTATTTAAAAATAAGAGACTAAACTTACGATTTTTTGTAAAAAAATTAAATATATCTATTTTAAATTAGAGATTAAAATTTCAATTTAAAAAAATAATAAAAAAAAATTTATTTCAAGCTTATGTTTAATTTGGTGCAACATTAGATTCTGAATTTATAAAATAAAATCGGACCCTCGATAATCAATTTTGATAAATTTACTTTATTTTTTGTGATTTTAATAGAACAAAATAATTTTATTTAACATTCAATTTTTTTTAATCACAAGACATGATAAAAAAAATTCTGCAAACATAGATTAAGAGTAATGCAAATTATTAATTCAAAGGCACTCCACCCAAAAATATAATAGATAATACAAATTATTATAATTCCTCATATATTATGAGACACTACTCTCTATTATAATGACCCATAAACTAGAAACCATTACTTTAATACAATATTTTTCATGCATGGTCCACTCATAAAATGATAAAAATAATTTTTTATAAAAGTTCGGTCCTATGATCAAGATTTTTACAGGACCTTTTATCAAACTTATGCCACATTTACTCTATTTGCTCTATTTATAAAAGTTAGAGACAAGTTTACTCCATTTGTAAAGTTTAAAATTAACCAGTAACAAGTACTTCAACTTGACTTAATATCAGAATGTTCAACTTGACTCACATAAATAAAGTTTAGATAGGTTATAGATATTCTAACGTTAAAAGTTAAAGGAAAAGGAAAAGTGAAGGAAGAACATTTAAATGTAAAACTTTAACTAATATTAAAACATTTGTAATCATAGAAAGTAATTGCTAGATAATTAAGAATGAGATATGATATATTTGTAATTATTGTTTTAAAAATTAATCTATATAATTGTTAAGAGAATAAAGTACTCAGCTCCCTTAAAAAAAATATTTTATAAACAGACAACTTAAACTTTAGTTTTATCCTAACTAATCCTTAAAAATAAATACTATAAATATTGATCCCAACTGATAATTAATTTAATTTAATTTTAACTAACTCTTATAATTTATCATTTTTAAATAGTTTCTTATATTAAATTAAGGTTAAACTTCTCAAAGAATAAAACTAATAATTTATTTATTTTAAATCCTTTTAATTTTAGAAAAAATATTTCAAACATTAAGACATTATAAAATTTATAATTAAAAATACCTAATAGTTTTTTTTTTATTTTATAAATAGAAAGACTTCAATCATTTATTTGTTTGAAAGGTGAAAAAAAAAAGAAAACAGTATTTGTCCTTAAACAAATTTGTATTGATAATGAATCTCAACCATGAAAATTATAAATTAACATAGTAAATAAGGATTTATAGAATGCCTTATCCCTAAATTTACTAATCCTATTAAAGTTACAAATAAATAAGTCATATTTTACTCTAACTAACAAAGAGATGTTATAATTAAAATTTATTGTAAGAAACCAAAATAACTGACCACATATATAGAAACTAAATGAAATAATTTCGTTTTACTCGTATATTTATAAAATATTTCTTTAAATTTTCATTCTTGAGAGAGAAACAAGATGATATAATAAATATTATTTTTTGACTATATTATTGGTGTGAAATACATAATGTATTAGTGATAACAAAAAATAATTAATTTATCAATAATTATTTTTTATTAAAAATAAAAATAAGTTACCATTTTATGATTTATTTTTTATCCAAAAAAATTATTTATTTTTTCTTAAAAAGATGGAGTACATATGACTTTTTTTATGAGAAAAAAATGCTGTTTAAATTTAAAAATATTGGTAAGAGGACAACAATCTTAGCTAAGATAATTAACGACGTGCTAAAGTAATATAATTAATACTTCTTCTTTTTTGGTAAGCTAGTGTAAAGGCCAGAATACCATTAATATTTTTAACTTTTTAGTTTTAAAAGATTGAATTTGTCAATTTCATGGGGAAAAGAGAAATTCAAGTTCAACTCATGAAATTTATACAAAAACATTTTCGTGTGAAATCATAACTTTTCTTACTTCTTACTCATAACTAGTCCCTTTGAACTAATTTTTTATTTCGTGTGAAATAGAGTACTCTTCTTACGGATAATCGTCTCTTTTGGACCAAAAAAATTATTATACACATAGGACATTTAATATTATTTTTAAAGATTTCACACATACAGATTATCATTTAGTAAAATCCCCAAGCTAACAATTCAATTTTCCCAAAAACAAAAAAACATAATAAAGATATATCAATATTATTTTTTTATAAGTAAATATTATTAATTTACTACTTAAATCAATCTTATAATCTTAATATATCATCATTATATATTGACTCGGACAAAGAAGTTAAGACTACAAGAGGGAAAAGTATAAGTATTCTTCCACACTCAATCATGGAGATATCTAAGAAGCCATTTTTGACAAATTTAAGGTCAAGAAAGATTGCATTGAACTCGTTGGAGCATTGCATCCCATCATTTATATCTTTAGGAGGTGTGTTGTTGGAATCAATGTATTAATCTCTTGGTTGTTATTTAATATTCAAAATTTTTTCAACATTTAGAATTGCGACTTCACTGCTTTCAGTGTGACTTTTGTAGCACATAATGTAGGGTATTAACTATTAATTGAATATAATACATTTTTACAATATATCAGGACAAAATATTAGAAATAAGTATATTGGATATTTTATAAAAATATTATTTTATTTACTAAGTAGAAAGATCAATAAAAATATTATAATTACTCTTCATTTATTTTATTTACAGGTTTTTTTAACTAAGTAGAAAGATCAATAAAAAATAAAACATCCATTTATGTATAAAAAATGCAAATAAATAAATTTACAATAAAAATCAGATACGGTTTTGTATTTGAAAATACTTAATATATATTTAAAAATTTATACTCTTGTGATTTATCAAACTTACACATTGGAATAGTAAAATAAAAATAATTATAAAGATAATGAAGCTGTTAAAACATTATTGCGACCAACACTGTTGTGAAATTAAATAACAGAGCTTTTTTTTTTAACTTCTTTATATCAAAATAGCCTAATTCAAAATAGACATTTGTTTATAATATCATCTTATATCAATCATATTTTTAGAAATATTATAATTAGAAATCTTAATATTAAGTATATTTAAAATCATTTTTTGGTTTCGGTTTAATATTTTTAGAAATAGTTCTTAAAATTTAAAACAATTTAAATAAAAAATAAATAAAAATGAAAGTTACATGTGTCTCAGAGCAGCAATTTTTTACGTATAGAAGATGAAGATGAAGATGAAGAAACCGATCAAATCAAACTCCATTTTGGGAGCTTGAACTTCGTTTCTTCTCATTCATTTTCTAGTCTCTAATTATTTCGTTTCCTCTTTTATACCTTTTCAAAAGTTTAAAACAGAGCACATATAAGTCAATTTTGGATTTGCTAAGCCGATTATAAATCCTTCATGAAGCAAACTTAATCTGTTAAACAGTTTTAATTTGGCCAACAAATTTCTACGCCTTAATGCATATTCTTTCAAATCAATCCGTTCAGCGGTTTTGAATCCGCTCGTAGGCAATTCCTTCTTGATTTTCATTAAAATCTTCGTGTGTATTGAAACCACCCTATGATTACTTCAAAGTAGAACCGAATTCTTTTCAACTACAAAAGAAAATTTTAAAGATTAAATGTATAAATCTATAAGTCTTTTAATACAAACCTATTTATAATACTTTTATTTTCTAAATTAAAGTTAGGTTTTACAGAATCTACATGTGAGGAGAAGGGGAAACAGAGTCAAAATTAACACACTAATAACTAACATACATTTGTGTACAAAAAAAGTTAGGTTTTACAAATAATTTTTTTTAATTCCTAAATAGATAAGTATCATTGAGATAAAGATTTTCAAGTAAAATTGACACTTATTACTAAGTAGGTACAAGAATGGAGATTAAAGTTGTTATTTGCACAAATATGTGACTGGATAGGTGTATATCTTTTAAACATAAATATAAAGAGAAATATCTTAGTACCTTACACAGACTCTACTCATTGATGTTCAAACTACGCTACAAACCTAATTATTCCTAACTTAATGATTCCTATTTCAATGAATTTTATATGTTTTTGTACGGATTTGTTAATCAAATGCAAATCTTGTACCATGATATAAACTATGTCATTAGGTATTTATATTTTCACTGCACTCAAACATGACTTAACATATAGTAATGAGAAGATTCACTAAAATATTCTACAGTAATAAGAAGAAAGATGAAAAAAGAAATAGAGAAAAAAGTGGGTGAAAAAAAATAGAAAAGAAAATATAGAGTAAACTACCATTTTTGTCTCTGAAATTTAGAAAGTAGCATTTTGATTTTTTATTGAAACGTTTATTTCAATTTGGTTCTTAAACACTTTAAACTACTCCTTCTAGCCTTATATATAATAAAAAATAAATAAATTCATACATTAAAAAAATTATTTATCATTATTTAATTTAACTAATCTCAAATACAAAATAAAAATATTTTCAAATTATCGTTCATTTAAACTTGATATTATGAATAAAAAATTATAATTATAATTAAATAAACAATATTTTAGAAATAATAACATTAAATAAGACAAAAATAGTTGAATTTGTTTATATTTAAGTACAAAATAATATCCATTTTTTTTTTGTTTATGTATGATTTCAGAGAAATGATTATTTAAAACATTTTCAAAACCAATATGCATAATTTATATATTAATATTAACACGTAAAAAGATATTTTTCAAGACCTATAAATCACTTTCTACATATTTAGGGTCACTTGGAGAATTTACTTAGGAACATGTGCACTTAGTTTCCTTAATAGATGCAAAGAATGATTGAATATAACATAAACTTTGTGCCTAAAAAACCAAAACCAGATGTGGCAAAACATAAAACTTTGTCATGATTATAGAAGATATAAATAAGCCTAAGAGAACTAGAATGTCTTTCTCAAATGGAGGTTTCACATCTTCAAATGCTTGATAACATCTCTCATAGTAGGTCTATTGCGTGGATCCTTTACTGTGCATCTCAAAGCAACCAAAAGAACCTTGGTAACTTGCTTCATCAAATCAGAATTTAAAATTTCACCAGCAAGCTCTGAATCCACAATTTCATTAACAACTTCCGATTGTGCATCTCAAAGCAACCAAAAGAACCTTGGTAACTTGCTTCATCAAATCAGAATTTAAAATTTCACCAGCAAGCTCTGAATCCACAATTTCATTAACAACTTCCGATTCCTCCCAGACAGATCTAGCCCAATTAACAATATCCGTTCCTTCTATAAATGATGGATCCAATGGCCTCTTTCTGGATATCAGCTCCAGCAAAACTACCCCATAACTGTACACATCAGATTCCTTAGCTCTTGCTGTTGTGTACGCATTCTCTGTCACACACCAACATTTCAACATATTATATTAGAAAGATTTGAAAATAAAAGATGATGTTATGTAACAAACTTAATTTCCATGTATGGTGGAAAAACTTATTTACACATGCCTCTCATAAGAATTATCCACATTGTAAACCATTCTATTCATTGATATGGTGTGGCGGTAAAGCGAATTCCTATTAATGCCACTCTAAAAATGCTCTACAAACAAAAATAAAAAAAAAAAGGTGCAGTTATCATGTTTTCAATAGTTAAGAACAATTACCAGGTGCTATATAACCAATTGTGCCAGTAATAGATGATGACTGTGTTGTCGAGGTAGATGGCTGATCTAAAAACTTGGCAATACCAAAATCGGCAATATGAGGCTCCATTTCAGAATCAAGAAGTATATTGCTTGATTTGATGTCTCTGTGCACTATTGCAGGATCACAGTCATAATGGAGATAAGCTAAGCCATGTGCAATTCCAACAGCTATCTTATTTCGGACATTCCATTCTAAGGAGTGTGCTCGATTCTTCTCGTGCAAAGCATCATAGAGGCTTCCATTCGGCATGTATTTGTATGCAATTAGACCATAGTTTTCGATCAACCAGTATCCTTCCAATTTGACCAAATTTCGATGCCTAATCTGCCCAAGGGTTTGCATTTCTCTGGTCATGCTTGAGCTTTTTCCTTTATCATGAGCATATACAAACTTCTTTATAGCCAAAATTTTGTCTGGACAAAGTGCTGCTTTGTAAACAACTCCTTGAGCTCCTCTCCCAATAATATACTCATCATTTAGATTTTCTGTAGCTTCCATCACTTTATCGAGAAGAGTTGAAGAACCACCTTCCTCATCGATTGTGATTTCCTGCTTAATTTTTCTGATAAAGAGTATATAAATTAATCCCAGAAGCAGAACAACAAATATTGAGGATCCAAGTGCTAGAAACACAATTCCAACATTATTAAGCTTTTCTGACATTTTTGAATTTGAGTCACATGGCCGTAAATAGCTGCTCCCAATGAAATTCGAGCCACATAAGCCAGGATTGCCCAAAAATGACAAAGAAGAATTTGGTAAAGTTGTTAGCCGTTGCGGCACTCGACCTTCGAAGGAATTATATGAGATGTTGAAGTCAGATAACGAGCTGAGTTCATCAAGAACTTGTATACTTCCTGTCAAATTGTTCCAAGATAGATCCAGGCTTTGCAGATTCTTCAAGTTTTCAATCTCCTGAGGAAGCTCACCTATCAGCCCATTAGCACTTAGATTTAGCTCATATATCAAATTCACCAGTTCTCCAATTGATCTAGGAATGGTTCCTCCAAACATATTTCCACCAAGTCGTAACTCGTTCAGCTTTTTAAACTCTGACAAGAAAGCTGGAATACCACCACTGAAATGATTCTCAGACAGAAATAAAGTTGTTAAATTTGTCCAGTTCCGAAAACTTGATGGCAATGAACCATTCAAGGAATTGAATCCGACATCAAATTTCATCATTTTGGCAGAGTTTGAAAGCTGATGTGGCAAAGGACCTTCCAAGTTGTTGTGAGAAAGATTCAAAGACTGGATATTCACAAGGTTTCCAAGCTCTGAGGGTACAAGACCCGACAAGCTGTTCATGGATAAATCTAAAAGAGAGAGATTTGTGCAGTTTCCCAAACTTGATGGAATTGCTCCACTGATGTTGTTGTTGTCGATTCTCATGTATGAGAGATTTGGATTAATTTCAAAATCAGGAAGAGGCCCAGTGAGATGATTTTCTTCAAGTCTCACCCTTGTAAGAGTCGTACACATTCCCACATCAAGAGGTATGTTGCCATAAAATAGATTGACACCCATATTCAGCTTGACCAGTTGCTTTCCAAAACAAAGATTTGGTGGGAGGGTACCAGTGAAGTTATTGTACATGAAGTCTAACACCACCAAACTGCTGTTGATTCCTAAAGTCTGAGGTATGACTCCTGAGAATTGGTTGTTAAACAAGGTAATATTCTTAAGATGTTTAAGCTCTGTCATCTCAAAAGGTAGCTCACCTGAAAGGTTATTATCGTAGACAAGGATGTGCTCAAGGCTTTGAATTTTCCATATGCCAAGTGGAATTTCTCCTGTCAAATAGTTTTCAAACAATCTAAGATCGCGTAATTTACTCAAATTTCCCAATTCACTAGGAATTTCTCCCTCAAGTTCATTGGAATTCAAACGCAGTTCTTCCAGTGATTTGCAATTACCAATTTGTGGAGGTATTTTCCCAGAGAATAGGTTCTCTGAAATCATTAGAATAGAAAGGTTGGAAAGGAGGCCTAAGGTTGATGGTATACTGCCAACGAAGTTACTCCCCACAGCATACAACTCTATTAGACCACTACAATTCCCCAAGCTTGATGGCATACCCCCACTAAAATTATTGTAAGAAAGACTCAAAACAGACAACCTTTTGCAATTTCCATATCCCAATTGAACAGTACCTCCAAAATTATTATAATTGAGATATAAATCCCGAATGTTTTCGAGATTATTTAGACTCTCAGGAATAAGCCCCTCTAATTCATTGCTTTCCAAATATAGATTCTCTAATACACTACAATTTCCAATGGACATTGGAATTGTCCCTGACAGCTGATTATTAGAAAGATCCAGTGTGACAAGCTTAGTGATATTCCAAAGCCCTATAGTTGAGGGAATGGAACCGTTTAAACTGTTGTTGCCAAGATACACTTCTTCCAGGTGAGAAATTTGAAACAAGGATTCAGGAATGTGACCATTCAGTATATTATTTGAAAGGTCAATATGCTTCAAATTTTGCAAGTTTCTGAAGCTCTCAGGTATTCCTCCGCTGAAGTTGTTTACAGAAAGGTCCAAGTATACAGTTGTTTATTTCTGGGGGAATTTGTCCAAAGAGATCATTATATGATAAGTCTATGGTTTGCAAGTGAAGCAAACGTCCAAGATGAGGTCCTAACAGACCAAAAATGGAATACCTAGTGAGGTTAAGAGAAACCACATTATGGGCCTGATCACAATGCACTCCTGCCCATGAGCATGGAGTGGAATCAGAGATGTTCCACGTGGAGTTTACGTGACTCGGCACGATAGTCCAATCCCTCAAGAGGGACAACAAAGCCAATCCATCAGAGTTCAATGCAGAAGCAGCACACAACAAAGCAGTAAAACATACAAGAGGCAAGAGATACTGATACCCCATACAAAGCAAGAATGAGGCACAACAAGGTACCAAAAAGACAAATATGATAATAAAGGTAGACAAGTTTCTGAGGAGAAAAGCACTTACCTTCTTGCAGTTTGCAAGAAGAGCAAAAGGAAGTGCTGTTTTGGGTATTGGGCTTTGTTATAGATAGAAGGATGAGATGGGAGAGGGAATGCACATGAAGTAAGAGAAAAGAAGGTAGAAGCTGAAACTGAGGAAGCTTGTTTGTTCTTGCATATAAATAGTGGCCATGCAACTTGGAGTATATTTAGTGCCTGATTATTGTTGCGTTTTTCTCTTGCCTCTAGTCTGTGGGAACTGTTTTCGCCCACTTGTCATCTTTGGTATTAGAGTGTTGAACTTTTACAATCAATTATGATAAAAGTATATAGTCAAACTTGTACTAATTATCCATCATAAAGTTATTTAGGGTAAATTGAAAAAACCCTTTCATTTATAAAGACACAAATGTATAGAAATACTAAATTTTAATTAGAATCTAACGTGTGATTGAGAAGTGTGAACATCTACAATCTGTGCACTGTCTTCTCCTTTGGCGTTTTGAGAAGCTTCTAAGGTGATTATTCCATCTTGTACAGCAAACTGAGTGGTATTATTTAAAACCAATCGGTGTATTCTCCTTCAACTGTCAACCCAAACCGTGGTGCTAAAAACAATTTTATACTATTCACACTCTCCACGAAACAAAAGAAGTTTTATATTAATCATCTCACCTCCCACGTCAATAGAATTACCTGTACAGTGTTTTATGTTTTTTATACATAGTCATATAATATTTCTTCTTTTTTTTTTTTTTCCTTTTCACGGTTACTGTATGCTTTTATACTGCACAGGTCACCACCTAATAAACTAATAATTCATTATTAATATCACTTTCGATATAATTATTGAAAATTCAACAAATTTATAATTTATTATCAATAATACTTAATAATAGATATAATATAAAATTAAAATTATTTTACATCATCATGCAAAATCTATTTTTTCAATAAAAATTGAATTTGTAAATAAATATTATAAGGTGTTATGGTTAATGATGTCGTCTACTTATAAAACCGCTATATGCATATTCAAAAAGTATTTTAAAAAAATTACTTTTTTAAAAATTTCTTAGTTTAAATTTAAACAAATTTATTTATTATAAAGTCAACAAACGTATAGATCATATATGATACTGCAAAATTATATTACATTATTAGTTCATAGTTTTTTTATAAAAAAATTAAATATATAATTTAGTAAAATTTATACTTTATTATATTAATGATACAATTTTAATAAATTTTAAAAAAATAATGTAATATTTTTTATTCAGTTCATTTTTATATTATTGTATATTATTGACAAATCTTTCATGTGTTTTTTTTATTAATACTAGTAAAAACATAGATGTCACTTATCTGTTTGTATTTCTATTTTAATTGATATAATAATAATAATAATAATAATAATAATAATAATAATAATTTAATATGATTTGTAATAGATTTTGTGATTTTTTGTATTTTTTGTTTATTATGCTAATATGATTATTAAGAATATTAATTATTTTGCATTACAATATATCATGATATTATATTTATATAGATATTTTATTTAGTTTTTTAAAATTATTTTCCAAAAATGCTAATCATGTCCTTACGATAATAGATAAGAAAGTAAAAGTTTTTTTTATTGAGATGAACAAAAAGGATATCTAGAGGGTATAGGTTTTAGCCACTACAAAATATAATGAAATCAAATAACAGTAATAAATATAATGTTATGTCATCGTTTAACGGCTAGATTAGACACAAAAGACAAAAATGTAAAATAATTTATGAAATATTTATGTACCTATAGAATACTAAAAAGAGAAAAAAGTCATAGCTACTAGAGTAAAAGCAATTTACACAAACATCTAATTACAATTCACATAATAAATTTGTTAAATTTTATAATGTCAGTTTTTTTAACTTTGGACACAAATATGGAGATTTTCTTATATATTATTTCCTACAAAACTAATTCATATTGCTTAAATTTTCCATGTCATAAATAGCCTAAAAATACAAAGAAATAATAAAAAAAAAAACTAACCAACCTCTAAGAAAAATACAATTAACTTCATTAAATTTTGTATATCCACCATCTAAAATTAAAATTAGAAAAACCTAAAAAAGGACGAGTTTTATATATTTTAAACAACATTCGAGTTAAGGCTGTGTACCTTTATACAGTCTGCTCAAATTAATTTAAACCATCAAGAATCTTAGAGATTTTATTAAAACAATTTATTATTGAACAATATAAATTGAATTTTATCCTTGTGGCTTAGGATTAAAACGAGATAAAAAGGGAATCCTAAAGGAAAACACTATTTTGTTCGAATAAATATTCGTTAAATTCCCACGAACAGCTATTTTCACTAAAATTTGTTCAATACTTTTTATTTTATTATTTTAAATTATTTCTATCTATAAAAAAAAAACAGTTTATATCACGTACACTCTTCGTAGATTTCACTCATATGTATTCGTACAGAATAGCATCATCACCATGTACTCAATCCAAAAGCATCACAAAATATCAGAAACGCAACTCACAACATCACCACCAATCAATTGCAATTTCAACACTGCATATGCATTAATGAAGCAATAATGTCACAAATGGTATTTTATTGATTCATTTAAAATGTATTTAATTATTATTTTTGTCGACTATATATAGTTAATCCCCATGGTTAGACAACATTAATATTTTTATTAGTATATATAGAGAATATCAAAAGAGCAATATAAAAAAAGATAGCCTTCCCTCCACTATACATACAAATTGAATCTCCAACTATTATATAGAATTGTAAAGATGACTATGATGCTCAACTTTGGTGCTGCTGCCAAATATATGTATGTAATTACATACATTAAAACAAAATGTTAAGTTGTGGTTTTTTTAACTGCTCACCACTATTTTGATTTAAAATGGCTAGTACAATATTTGGTATGTGCATCTCTTTTAATGATCTAATTTATCATTGATGTTTTCCATAAATATCAACTTTACTCTTCAAGTTTTAATTAAATTCAATTCCATCTCTTACATTTTTAAAAAAGGTTCAAAACTGTTCTTAATAATTTCGACAAGCAATTATCTTGAATATTTGGAAATTTTAACGAACATTTCAAGCAAAATTAACATCAAAGGTTAATATTTGGCGGTATAGAATGTCACAGTTTAAAGCATATTAGGAAGTAAATGTGAACAGAACGTAAAATATAAAAGACAAAAATAATAATTTAGTGTATTTTTAAATAAATAAATTTGTCAAGTTCAGGAGGGAAAGAAAAAAGAAATCAACGTCAACTGATGAAATATATAGAAAAGCATGTGTGAAATAGTAAAATAGAATAACTGGTTACGGATAAGTCATTTGACAAATATTTATGATTATATACATCAACATGGACCGGTTGCAATATTTGAGATTGTTTTTAAAGAGCATATGGCAAATATATAAACATTATTTGAGTAAGTTAAATAATTGAGTGGGTCAAAGAAGTTTCAAAACATTAAGAAAGGGGGATAAAGTAGGTACTGATCCACAAACACAATCACAATCACGGGGTCCAACCTAAGATCTAAGAACCCAATTTTGACAATTTTCTGATCAACCAAGGAGGTGTTTTACTGGAAATATATATTTTTTAATCTCTTAGCAGTTATTTAATTATTTAAATGTTTTCAAGATTTAGATTATGGAAAAAAGATGTGAAAACAAAAAAAATAAATAAAGGTTAATAGTTTTCTATTTTCTTGTAATAAAAAGCGGCGCTTTTTTTAAGGCATAGCATCCAAACTAGAAGTTTCTATAAAATAACTTCAAAGAGGCACACTTAGAAGTGGGAACAAAGCGGTAACCTGACCTAACAAATAAATCTATTAAAAAAATTTATGTTCAGTTAGTCTTTGGTGAATTGGTTCGCGAGTTAAAATGAGTTGATACATAAGAATGTTTAATTTTTACAACACACACAACCTGAATGACCTATTTTATATTATATATATACATAATATTTTTACTTTTACCATTAATAATTATTTTTTTATTTTTTTTCTTCTTAAATAATTAATATAATTCATACTCATAAAAAAACATGTAACCAATATTTTTTATTTTTTTCAACCCATCATAGAAACATTAATCGTTTAAGACTTATTCTTTTTAATCAATATATATATATATATATATATATATTAACTTTTTCAGTCAAAAACAATTTTTTTTTAAGATTATGACATAGTTTTTTATTTTTATATACCAATTTTGGTTTCAAAGTTTATAATTTTTGCAAAAAATAAAAATAAAAAAGTTTGTAATAAATCAAAGATTAAAATGCATGAATCACCCAACCTGACCTGTAACTTGCTAAACCTGCAAACTGCCAATCCACAAAAGTAAACAGTAAAAAACAGGTGAATAATCTAAAAGGATAGGTTCGTCCAAGTTGAGTCAAATGTATCTGAACCTGACTGACCTGACCAATTGTTCACCCTTAGTCATAGTTATATTAATTAACTTTATTTATATAAAAGAATGTTTTGTTATGTTATATTTCACATGTTGACACTTTTTTTTTTTTAAAAAAAACTAGTTGAAAACTCGTGTGTTTGCACAAGTCAAATTTGTTATTTTGTTTAAATATGTACTTAATATTTAACTAATAACTAGAATACAAATTTATTATTTATTTAATTTAACAATTTAAAAGTAAGGAAGGAAGAAAGGTTTTAATTATAATCAATATGAATTTAAAACTATACTTAGTCACTAAATAATTGAAAACTACAAGTATCAAAATGATAATTAATATCTATTGTAAGACAAAGAATGAGGTTATAAATTATTAACTACTTATTAGAGTGAATAATTTGTAACATCATATGAAGTTTTTAGTTGAATTCAAATATTGTTTGCAATAGCTGCTGACAAAAAAAAGCTGAAAGTAATAGGTGAATATGTGATTGTCTTCTTTTGTTGTTGGTTTTCACTAGTTATTGTTTTTTTTCTTTTTTTTGCAAAATAGTTGAGTAACAGGATATTTTTAATTTGCAGAAGTAAATATTATCAATAATTATAGAAGATACAATAGTGCAAATATAAGGCGAATATTTAGTGTTTTTCTTATCTTGACCTAGCTACAAAGGTAAGAATAAATGTAATATACAATCTACTAATGAGAAGTTATAGACTTGAATACTAACCTGTCATTTTAGTTTACACATTAGTTATAGTAGGATAATCCAAATCTTTTGCACTTAACAAAATATTAAGTGATAAAACCTCTGTATCAAATAAAACATTATTAAGGATAGAAATGTAGACACATCATACAAGTCTTTAATTAGATGCATGTGAAATGTTTACTTACTATAGGTTTTGGAAAACCTCTTTGAAAACTACGTTAGTTGTAGAATTTAATGGTTTTTTCTGCTTGTCATGAATTAGGATCTTTAATCCTTTTTTACTTTAAACTCTAGAAACAGCCACATATAATTGACCATGACGAAATACTGACCTTGGTAAGTGCAAACCAACAAATGTAAGTGATTACCCTTATGACTTGTTAATTGTCATTGTGTAGGAAACCATAATGAGAAATTTTCTTCTAATAAGCTTAAAAGGTCATGGTAATACGATGGAGACATTGACATACATGGTATATATATCTCATTTTCATTGGTTTTTCTTATTATGATCTTTACCCTAATAACATGATTCGTTAACCTTGTTCCTAGTAATCTATTTCTGTTCCATAAGTCATTTGCTTGATCCAGGTTTCTCAAAAGCATGATTGGAGTTCCAATCTTCAACTTAATCCTATGGTTTGAAAGATCAAATGTTCACAGAGAGTTTAAAAATTCTGGTGTAAGTAACTCATAAGCTTCAATTGCACCAACTTCAAAATTGTCCATGGTATTTGAGTTAAGATATTCTTTCTCCTCACCTACAATTATAAGCGTAAATTATCTTATCTCTCTAAAAAAATTAAATTGATATAATATATAAGGAAACTACCAGGAATTAAGGATAACACATAATCCTTTATTTCATTTACTGTTTCAATTGTTCTTGCTAATATAGCTTGTCATTGCAAAAATTCTTCATTTTTATACAACTGAAGTAATTCTGGATATGTGCTTTTAACTATAGCATCAATAGGATCATCAAATTTTGCAATCAAGAATTTGGCTGGAACTTCTATTTCAGCTAAACCATCATTCAGTTCTGATAATTTCCCATCTCCTATCTTGATGATCTAGTTAGAGAATTCTTGAATTTCTGAAGCATTTATATTCTCTAATGCCTCCTGTAACAAACACATATTTTTTGTTAATGTTAAAACTTAACAGTGATCCCAAAGGTAGGAAGCATTTAACAGTGACATGGACTATATTTGATCTACTTTCTGTAGGAATGACAGGTAAGATCTGTTTTAAATCTCCTAAAAAGTCTATGACTTTGCCTCTAAATATTGAGTTCCATTTATTTTTAACTGCCATAATATCTCTCAAAGTTCTATCTAGTGCCTCAAATAGAATTTATGTTTCATTAGTGCTTCATCCCAAATAAATTAACTTAGTTTTTTTCAGTAATTTAGCATGCTCACTTCCTTGGTGAATGTTACAAATAGAATTATCAATTGTCAGAACATGAATCTTAAATTTAGAACTATGTGGTTCTTCCTCTTGGTAGCAAAAAAGATGCGGTTCGACGTGATGCAACTATTAACACAATTTTGTGTTGAGATCTTAAGGCAGACACAAATGTTTTCCACGTGAATGTTTTCCTCGTACCACCACACCATATAAAAAAAAACATTGCTCCTTATTGCTTGTTTACAACATTGATGGTTTTTTCAAAAATTTATCTTTGTTCATCTACATAAAATATATTGGATAATATTATATTTTATTTTAGGAATTTAATAGAATATAGCATAACCTTACTTTTTAATGTGTAAATTCTAATATTATTACCTGTAAGGGAATTATAGTATGATTGGAATTGGACTCTTACATCAACTACATTATAATACAATTCTTCATGTATCAACCTATTACCTAAGTGACTAGTAACAAGATCATTGGGATATGGCATAGATAGGTAATCTTTTAAGCTCTTTCTATTTATTTGTAGTAGCTTTTCAGGTTGTAAAAGAGTCAAATTTTGTAGCTCTTCAAATGTAAGTTGTAATTCTATAGAAAATAAATTTTTTTATAAAAATTTTAAATTAGTTCTTTATTGTAGAAATTATATAGTTATAAAAGATTATACCTGACATATAGACTATTTTTCTTTGCTCATAAAGAATTCCACCTGGAAGTCATTCCTATGTTTTTTTCCAAACTTCTTCTAACCTATTTACACTATTGGATAGAAACATAATAACAAACAATTTTCTCAAATAGTGTCTACAACTGCAATCTTTTGCTTCTTTGATAGCTTCTACATATTCTGTATCATCTACTAGAAACCCAAATGCAAAACATGCTTCTCTAGATGTGGGATATAGTATATTTTTAACAGTTTTTATGTCTTCATAAGATAAAGGTCCTTTTACCACTATTAACATCATCCTCAAATAGAAAAGTTCACCTGTACTCGATGCTACCCATATAAGTCTCCCTATAGTATAACCTGTTTTCCTTGGCTTCCAACATCTATTCTTTTTCACATAAGCAAAGTTGGAAACGAATTGACCATAGGTTAAAACCCTAGCTTCCAAGAACTTCTTATTAGCTTCCAACCAAGATGTGAACATCGGTTTCGAGACACTTAGTTTACAAAGCACATCATCAATGTCATCTTGATCTTTAAATACAACATGCTCATCAGAAAGGTGGAAAAATAACCTTTCTACTGTCAGCTTCCTTCCATGAATAAGAAAAGAGAATATTCTCTAGTATAACCCTGACCGTGAAATATATCTACAATCTAAATAATGCTTGACCTTATCCAATGACCGACTAAAAAATGAATCTTCACTGTCATTAGGAATGATTGTTGCCCTAATCTTGTCATATCCTTATTTTAAATAAGTACTTGATAGAAGTACTTTGATTGTGTGCTTGATACTTTACTAATAATGTGGGATTATAGGGAATCACATTGCTTTACTGTTTTAAGTTACTTTTTAATCTTTTTATATTTATACTTATAAGAAAATAATATTTTATTATTTTATTAGTAAAAAATCTTTATTTAAACTATTTAATTAATATATATATATATATATATATCCATATATTTTATATTTATTAGCCTAAGCACCAAACATTTAAACTATTTAATTAATTTATATCCATATATTTTACATTTATCTATATATCTATTTAAAATAAGGTTGTGTTACCTGACATCTTAGAACCTTAAATTTAAAATTAGACAAAAAGTATCTTTACGTATATTGTTCTTTAGCAATATCATTTTAGTCAGAATGATGAAAACATGACAAATACTCCTTGTAATAGAGCCAACATGGAAAATGTCAGATTTATGTATTAAATAATTATAAATTTGAATAATATTAAAATACATTTTATTTTTTGTATTTTTCTTATTTAATTTTATTGAGGGCGGATTCGTTACCATATGTTCTTCCGTGGATTGACTCGATGCTTATTCATAATCATCACCTATATATTTTTATTTTTTAAATAATTACATAACTTGACAACATTAAAATACCTTTTATTCTTTTCACATATTTACTTTTTATTTTGCCTTTTTCTCTAAATTAAAAATTTATTTATTCATTCAAATGTTTTTATTATTTCATTTTATCATTATAAATTATATTATTATATACTAAAAAATTATATTTTTTATTGTTGGTAATGTATTAAATTTAAACTTTAATAGTAATTATTCCTATTTTACATAGTATCAATTGTTAATTACAAATTTATATCATATTTGCCAGTACCTAATGATTTTTATCTTATTGTTATTTCTTAATAACTACAAAAAATATAGCTTAAACTTTTAAAAGCAATATACTCACCATATAAAAATTGATTTTTTAACAACAATAACTTTTAATAGATTAAATATCTATTATATTGCTTATTTATGGATAAAATATTTTGAAAATTCCACCGATCATCAAACTAGTTAAATCACTAGTTAAAGAATTATTAATTCAACCTGGATTGATCAATATTAAAATAATAATAATAATAATTTATATAAATTTATATTAAATAAATATAGTATCATAATTTTATAACATTTAACATTAAAGTAAAAATATTGTTTTAAAATTTTTATTCAATTTAAAAATAAAATAAAATATTTAAATTTTTTTAAAAACAATTTTTAATTCAATATTAATTCAACAGATTTTCAATATCAATTTTGATCGACTCACAACAAATTTGGTCGATTCTGGGTTAGTTACCAACCTAATTACTAGACCAATTTCCGATTCAACCACACACTCCAATCCAATTTTTGAAACTATAAATCATTCATGCAAAAACATATTTTAATCAAATTCAAATTTAAAAATAAATTACTCTAATATTATTATCACATCTTTTCTACTCACTTAGAAAACATTAAACAAAGACAAATTTTATGACAGTTACAATTTTATGATATTTGTTAAAAAAAAGCTTACAAATAAGATTTGCATGGAGTGTAGTCACATCCTTTTACTTTTACTTGTGGTGATTGTTGGAAATAATAGTGGATTGGTATTAATCAATTATATTTTATCATTATCTGACAATTTAAGATTTGGTGATAATCATATCTTATAATATCTTTATGATTATTTGAATGGGATTATAGTAAGATTGACTCTGTGATGGGTTGAGTCAATCATAAAAAGCCCATTTGAGGGGTCTCTGCCTACCCTGGGGATTATAAATTTGCCATCCCATTAAGCAAATTATAATAACAACAACAATACACATTCTTTAAAATAATCCCCTAGAAAGTAGGTAGTAAAACCCTCAATAGTTCTTATTGAACTCATATCTCAACAATAATCATTCCTAGGGTTTTTTTGTTCTTCAATTCAATATATTTGAGGTACACAAATTCTCTTTCCTCTATCTTTTTTATATTTAATTCTCTATACATACTATACATATCTTGTATCTACTGATTTAAGGTTTCCTTTTATTTCCATCAATTGGTATCAGAGCCAAATTAGATACATATTATAGTTGTTTTCTATTAGAGAATTATGGTTGTTTTCTATTAGAAAATTAAATTTAAATTGAAGATTTTTTGTATTATTAGTGAAATTTTATAATACACTATTATCTTTTTCACAAAAAAAAAAATGAGGGTTTACGCTACTTGTTATTGTTAAAATAACATGTTAAAGTTTCATTCCCTTACTCTTACATGGGTAAATTAATATTGAAACTTTTTTTTAAGTGCTACCCCTTTAAAACCTAGTTTTCTTTTAAATAATTATGGGGTAAATTGTTTTTAAAATTACTTAATGGTTTTCCTTTTCTTATGTTTGACCAATATGAGTCATTTGTGTGGGCAACATAATATATTTGTATTAACTTTACTTTGGAAAGTGTTAATGGGTTGCATGGACTCATTTTTATACCCATATTTTTGTGATTTGGTCAAGGGAGAACTTTGTCGTTTTGATACGATCATGTATGATGATTCGTGTGTTAAATTCATTCTCAAAAGCATTGAATGTTGTTGCTAATTTTTTATATTCTTATTTTTTCAAAAATACCATATTTATTTAATATTTTTATATTATTGGTATTTTTTAGTATAAAAAAAAAATTTGATTAATTCAAGATTAAATTAAAATTTTTTTTGACTATTATAATCTTGAATTTTTTACCTATTTTCATTGTGATAATTCTTTACAGTATTTGTATTCTCCAATTATACTGTACTCTCTTTAATAGTGAATTATCATTTATAAATTGATTTTAGGTTATTTTATTAATTATGCACAATCTTAATTGTCCTTCTCTTATGAGTATAATTTTCTTTATTAATTTGCATTATTATTACTTGTCTATCACGGGTATAATAATGTGAATTTTGTATGTTGGTCATATAATATATATGATTAAAATTATGCAAATTTATTGGACAATATGCATAATTTCTTTTTTTTATTTACATAATTATAATTTCACTATTTTAGATGCATTTATGTGAATTTTGTGATATAATTATTTTCTTTTATTGCATTGATGATAACTATACTCTATCGGTGTATTGTTATTAATGTAATTTGGTGTTATACAATGTATTTTTCTTGGCTTATGTTAATGATTTTCTTATATCCTATCGGTATTAGGATTTTATTGATATAAGTTATAGTGCATTGTAATTTCCTTAGGGATTCTCTTTTAACTGAACTTTTAGAATTACATAATGTTTCCCTATTTTTGTAATGTTCAGTTTATTTCCCTCATTTGATCATGTTTAGTTATATTTATATGGAACCAAAATTTACACTCTCATTTTTTTTGTTCCATAATGACTTATAACTTTTAATTGAACATTTTTCCTTCAAAACAAAAAAAAAATGTTGCATTTTTTGTGGTGCAAAATTTCTATATATATATATATATATATATATATATTGATAAAGAAATAGTTGAATTTTATTTAGCCCTCTGGGTATTTTTTTGTTATGTCAACTTATTTTTTCTTTATCAAGTGGAAGGATTTTGTATATTAGAATTTTAATTAATATCTTATAAAATAAATTGTTGTGATATAAGGTTTTTTACCTTAAATGTCCAATTAATCATACATGTGCAAAAAAAAACAAAAAAAAACAAATGTTCTTGATAAAATTATTTTTTCTTATCACATTATTTGTAATCACATTGTTGGGATCTATATTAAGGATTTTATATTGGTCTCTTGTAAAATATTTTCTTGTATAACAAACTCTCTATTGATTTGCAATATTAGTATGCAATTCTTGTAAGGACAATATAGGAATCCCAAATTTTAAGAGATTAATTTCTCCATACCATATTTTATAATATTGTTAATGGTATTCTTGTAAAAGCTAGAGGCTTTATTTTGGGATATAGAAATAAACCTATGTCCATTATAAATTGTGATGAGAGTTAGAGACTATTTATTATTATATCCTTAATATATGCAAGAATATGTCTCATTCTTCCGCTGCATGTAATCATGTTTTATTCTCAAGTGTGTGTAAATATTGTTTATTGTAGCACTTGATTTTTGTTTATGATTACTTGAGAACTTGCTTATGATCTCATATTCTACGTAAAATTATCAAGTGATCTATTTTCTCACTCATGTAATTATTTTTTCAAGATCCTCATAGGGGTCAATATTTTTGTAAAGATTGATTAATATGTGGTTAATTATGAAACCATTTGTGAGAATTATTTATTCTTATGGATGAATTTGTAGGTTTCATATTCTTGTTATTTTAACCACTTCTCTCATTAATCATTCCTTATTCTACTACTTTCTAATTCCTTAAGTAGAATAATAGTGAATTTTAATTCACTTTTATTATTATCTTATAAAGTCATCATCCCACTATCACTAGAACTTTTAATACTAGTGTACCCTAATGATAATTCTAATATTTTTTTTGTATATTAAGGATTAGTGGGAGTATATATAATCTTGTATTATCTCTCGAAACTTATATATTTTTTATTGTCATATAATCTTGTGCACATTTAATTATGATATGACATATTCTATAGGGCTTCTCTATTTATTTTTGTCCTATTTTTATTGAGATACATAAAATCCATTGTATCTTTGTAGACATCTTTAACTGATGTTAAGGTCATTCTGTTGGGTACTGCACATTAATCCTTTTGGCATAAAATTATGCATTGTGCATCTCTTTTACCCAAATTTAATATTGATCAAAATTTTAGAAGTATATAATTTTGTATCATGTCTCGAGACTTATCTATTTGTATTGTCATATATTCTTGTGCACATTTAATTGTGATATGACATACTTTATAGGACTTGACTATTTATTTTTGTCCTATTTTAATTGAGATACATAATTCATTGTATCTTAATAGACATCTTTAATGGATGTTAAAAGCATTTTGTTGGATATTGCACATTAATTCTTTTGGTATGCAATTAAGTATTGTGCATTTCTTTACCCAAAATTTCATATTTTGTTTGGTCAAAATTCTATAAGTATATTGTAGATGCAATACTCCTATCGAGTATGATTTTCTACTTTGTAAAAAAGTGCTTATTATGATAGTACTCCTATTGAGTACAATTTTGCACTATTGAAGTACTTATGAATTTTTTTTGTTTGGACCAATTATCTAAGTGTTTGCTCAATTGACATTTTGTGGCCACAATAATCTGAGTATCATTTTATATAAACTAGGTGTCTATGTGGTTTTAGTAGGGAATTTATGGATTTCCTACTTATCTTTGGATTCTTACATAGTCACTCTTTTTTGAAACTCAGATTAGTTAAATGTCAAATATTATAGAGCATTTATGTAGCCTATATGTAATTACATATGTTATTGGGCTATGATGAATAATTAGATGCATGTAAATTATGCTTTCTCACCTATATAATTTTTCGGACTCAAGTAAAAAAAAAAAATTATATTAATTAAATATTTTTTTATTCACTGATCAAATACTTAACTTTGGAGTTTTATAACTCATATGATTTGGTTAAGTTTTGATGTCTTAGATCAGTGGGAGTCTGAAAACTTTCTTATGAGATATGTGTGAAGTAATATCATTTTAGTAACATATCTCTTAGCATTTTTGGATGCTTGAGACCATGTAGTATCATTTTATTGAACTACATTATTCTATATACTTTATGAGAAATATTTATGATATATATCCCTATCGGATATTATTTTGTAGCTCAAATTTCTCATTGTCTAATATAAGATTTGTCTATAATTGTCATTCTAGCTTAATGATTTATCTTTCTATTATTGATTAATACCATCCAAGTGGGAGAATGTTGGAAATAATAGTGGATTGGTATTAATCAATTATATTTTATCATTATCTGGCAATTTAAGATTTGGTGATAATCATATCTTATAATATCTTTATGATTATTTGAATGGGATTATAGTAAGATTGACTCTGTGATGGGTTGAGTCAATCATAAAAAAAGCCCATTTGAGGGGTCTCTGCCTACCCTGGGGGATTATAAATTTGCCATCCCATTAAGCAAATTACAACAACAACAGCAACAATACACATTCTCTAGAATAATCCCCTAGAAAGTAGGTAGTAAAACCCTCAAGAGTTCTTATTGAACTCATATCTCTACAATAATCATTCCTAGGGTTTTTTTTGTTCTTGAAAATCAAGAAGTTCAATTCAATATATTTGAGGTACACAAATTCTCTTTCCTCTATCCTTTTATATTTAATTCTCTATACATACTATAATCTTGTATCTACTCATTTAAAGTTTCCTTTTATTTCCATCAGTGATTTCATATGGTTACCATCTGCAAGTGACATCAATTCTTAATTTATACCATTTTCATTGTGTTCTTCTCCTTTTTTGCTTCTGAAAAGTTAAAAAAGAGTAAACTGCTTGTTTTATAAACGGATCAAACTCAATCATTCCTCTAACTTCTCTTGTATCAATGACACCTGAAAATGGTTTAATATCTTCTTTGAGCTGAACAGTACTAGTGCTACTGATGTTGCTCCTCCATTTATGCATGACTATAACTTCGGTGCTTTCTTGCTCCATATTCTCTCTAGCCATCAGAAACAAAAAATCTTAATTTCACAAATCAATATATAAGAAGATTTAAAGAAAAAATACAAATGAATTTTCTTTATTTAAAAGTAATATTACGTTGAATCAAATTATCTTCCATTATCTTTTATATGATTTACAAGACTAAATAAAATATGAGACAATCTTATCTGATCTTCCTATCAAATAGATTTTCTATATAAAATAATATTATATTATCATTAATATATATATATATATATATATATATATATTAAAAGATGAAATATTATAAATATTTCACAAATTATTTTTCTTCCATTATCTTTGATATGATTTACAAGATTAAATAAAATATGAGAAAATCTTATCTAATCTTCATATCAAATGCATTTTCTATATAAAATAGTATTATATTATCATATATATATATATATATATATTAAAAGATGAAATATAATAAATATTTCATAATTCAAATATAAAAAAATATTTTATCTAAATTATAATAATAATTTATAATAACACTCTTAATAAGACAATAATTCCAGGAAATAAAACACATTTTAAAAAAGGTTCATAGAAAGTATTGTTCTCATTCAATGCGGAATCCAAAAAAATTCAATCATGATACCCACAATGTAATAAAAACATTTATGCTTGCAAAATATAATTTAGTTCAAAATAATATATATAATAATAATTTATGCGCAATAAGAAAATCATTTTCCAATTAACACCATACACATAAATCCAATATAACATAGTGATACTCATGATTATTGATTCCTAATCTTCGGTTCCTAGAACCAAGTTTTCATCATAAATTCATCAAATGTTTTAAGAATTCATTCCATACAATGATGTGTCATTGAATTTTTCTTCTTTTTCATGATCTAAATAGATGTAGCTAAAGTTTCATCTTCATGTTAAATAGAAGTATCTTATGTCTCATCTCCATAAATTTCTAATAAGTTCTCACATACTACACATGTAAATCATGATTCCTAAAATTCTATAATGCAAATGTCATAATCTTTTTATATATATCAAATAATAATCATACCAAATACATTGAAATTCATCAAAACACGTAGGTACGTATTAAAGGTTGAATAGAAATATTTTGTCCCCAAATTCATGTTTTATTTACTGTCTCAACAAGTAATAAATGTCATGTCATTTTAATAATTTTTTTATATCTTATCAACTTATTAAATAGGAAGACATTTATTGATGGATTAAAATAAGGAGACACACCTTTGGACAGAAAATTTTCATGTTTTACATAACACCATAATAAATAACTTTTACTATTCACACACTTTCCACATATATATATATATATATATATATATATATATATATATATATGAAAAAGAAGGTACAAGACTTTAAACGTTAATACTGCCATGATGACGAATTTTGAAGGACGAATTTTAATGCCAAAAAAGAAAATCAACTTGTTTTCAAAACCGAAAGATTTAGAATATCGTTCCTCATAATTTCTTTATATTAAGAATAGAATAAGCAGAATATTCACAAAATCATACATCACATTTCAAATAAGAAATGTTTTACTTACCTCTTTTAAGCAAAATTTGTAATCTTACTTTATTCTTCTCTTCTTTTTCTCTCTTTCTCAATTCAATCTTCTTTTTCTCTCTTTCTCAATTCAACCTTTAAGTAACAAACCAGTCTCCTACCATAAATACTTATTCTCAGAACCAGTTGATCTCATATAAATAACTTAGATTGATTCTCTTTTCTCTTTTTCTCATAAAAGATTAGTTTTTTATTTAAATTTAAAGTGAGATAAAATCTTTTATTATCTTATCTTATTTTATTTTAAAAGTAATATTATGTTAAATCAACTTATTTTTCTTTCATTATCTTAAACATGATTTATAAAACTAAATAAAATCTAAGATAATCTTATCTAAATTTCACATTATATCTTCATATAAAATACATTTCTATAAATATAGTATTAATATATGTATATTAAGATGAAATATGATAAATATCCATATCATTATTAAAGATCACCAATTTAAATATAAGAAATATTTTATCTAAACTAAATAATCATTTCATAATAATAAACTCCTGATATTCTTAATTTGAATATAGATTTTTTCTTTGTGACACTCGTTTACTTCCAAACGTTTTATTCTTTACTTACAAAATAATATATAAAATTGCTTATTAAAATACTAGACTTTACACTTAGGTAAATTGATTCCCATTACATCATATACACTTGTTTTAAAAAACTATAATATAACAAAATGTAGCATATAAGTAAATACATTTGGCTCTAAAAAAGAGTTTTAGAACATTTTCAATGACTAAAACTTATAATGAAATATTAAATAATTCATCTACATAATGAAAAATTATTAACTAATTTTGTCTAACTGGATATCACATCTAATAAGAGCATTTCAATGGAAAAAGATAAAGAAAATTTGAAACTTCACCACCCATGGTATCATGAATATCTTGCTCATCCGAAAGTGACATTCAATCCAAACAAAATAAACAACAAATAGCAAGGGGGTGAAAATACGTCTTACGCATGTTAAGACACATATTGAGAGAATGTACAATCAACTAAAACATAACAAATAAACACATCATAAACACATACATATAGTGATTCAAGACTCTACTCATGACAACTTATGCCTTTGACTCTATATCATGTGGTACCATAACATATTGTGTATAAGGTGAAGCACAAACCATCAAGGGCATTCAATTCTGGATCAACGCAAGCCACAAGGGACACATCAAAGACCGAGTCTCACAACCACCTTAGGCACCATTATCGGGCAGCACAAGCAATAGAAGAAGCCAAAACATACATTGGGAAACACAACCACCTTAGGCACTCGTTACAAGTCAGTGCAGGACATATGGGATTGCAAAACATATTCCGGGCCACATAATCACCATAGGCACTCATTACAGGTCAATATAAGTCATAAAGGACCTGACACACATGAATGTATGCATGAACTCTTGCACATCGCATCACACAAATAAACACATAACTATGTAAAAACAACACTTGATCACTACTAGACAAAGTCTAGACTTCACCAATGATCAAGAAAATCAGAGTTCACACATTGCTAAGTAACAACTTAGACTTAACTCTTAACACAAATAAGCTCATCAACACTAATTACTCAAAGCACAAATTCTCATGGCACAAAATATCATTCATAATGTTGAATAAATCACTTTTGTCACATGCGCATATGATTATTATATTCATAAATCACCACAATATTTTCTACATTTTGAGAATTTTCTTACTCATTTTCTAATAAGCTTTTATGACCTTTGTGGAGTATAGACATAATATCTAGAGATTTATTAATCCATGATATGATTTCTTATGTAGTTTGAAAGTTAGGACATTTATCTACAACAACTCTTATGTTGACCTTAAGAGGTAAAATAAATGTTTACTATATCAAAACTCAGAAGAAACATAAATGTATCACTTAATTTTAACAATTTAGGTTTTAGTCAGTAATATGATCATAAGGGGAGTTCTAGGTATTTTTTGGGGTGCAAAGAGTAAAGATGAGGCGTGCACAAAGAAAAAGCTCTTCCTGGTGTGGTGACAATTATATTTCGGCGGAAGCTTCTATGTTGAATGAGTGTAGCAATTGACGAGAAGGTTCCCATCGAAATTGAGTGGTTTATCGCGTTAAGCAAAAACCCGAATTTCAAAGTCTCTCTCTGTTTCCGTCGTTGCCTTGTTTTCTTCTCTCTTCTCTCTCCCATTCAATCTCCAAGGCGTAGAGCGAGATCGTGAACGATGAAGAGAGTATTCGGTGTCAAGAAGAACAAGGAACCTCCTCCTTCCATTCAGGATGCTTCCGATAGGGTTCTTCCCTCTCTCTCGATTACCAATTTCGTTTAATTGCAGATCTGTTCAATATTTGACTTTCATTTCCGTGTTTTCAAGCTAAGATCATAAATGACATTATGTCCAAAACCCTAAAATGGATTTTGTTTCTTTCGATGTAATCACTTTAACACTTATGCTTGTTTGGATTTTGAAATTCGTTTTTTTTTCCCTTCATAATTTTGTTGGGCAAAACATTATTTTTTATGGTAGAGAATTTTGTTTCGTAAGTTTTTACTTTATATTCCCACATTATATATTCCTATGTTTTAGTTGATTGGCTTGGTTTCTGATGTTGCTAATTGTTGTGTATATGTTCCAGATTACTAAACGAGGGGACACGGTGGATGACAAGATTAAGAAGCTTGATGCTGAGCTAAGTAGATATAAAGAGCAGATTAAGAAAACTAGACCTGGTCCGGCACAGGAAGCTGTTAAAGCTAGAGCCATGAGAGTTCTTAAGCAAAAACGAATGTGAGTCTATGCATTATATATCTGCTTAATACATATGTCGTAGTTCAATCATCAAATTGACTTAGCCAAAGTTATGGATTAAAGATGGGAATTTGTTGAAAGGTTTGAGTTTGTGGCATGTATGAGAATAGGATAGCTTTGTGTCAATGAAATGGGATAGTGATCAGAAATTTAGTAAAGTTGAGCTACTGTTTTACAACGCAATAGTGCTATAGATAGAACCACTATAGTGGCTTTTTATCAACCCTTTATTCCAACTGATTCCTTGTGGTGATCGAGTTTATTCTGTGAATGCTAATATGTCATTCACGTTATGGTGTAATTTTATTTTATTTTCTAAATCAAGACTATTCTTAACCAAGACTAAGAGTGAATGGGAGTACTTGGCATTTTTACTTTCAATATGTCCAAAGTTGGACTTAAGCAAAGGAAGTAATTTGTTTTATTCATATAAGAATAAACATGAAATGAATGTTACTCAGCTGTATCATATAGCGATGTGCTATGCCTTTGGTCAGGTATGAAGGCCAGCGTGACATGCTTTATAATCAGACGTTCAATCTCGATCAAGTTCAATTTGCTGCTGAAGGCATTAAAGATGCTCAACAAACTGTATGTATCAAAGCACTTGATAGTTTTCTTTGTGACCCTTATATTGATCTCTCTTTTACCCCACATCCATCTGTGTATAATATTTCTTTGCTCTGTACTAGAATATGTGGATGGTTTCATTTTAATAAAAGATACATATTGTAAACAAAATTGCACAAATTAAATAAAATAATTTCTTTGCTCTTTCAAAGCAAGTGATACGATTGGTTGTGATTTGCACTTGTGCATAAGTTTATTAAACAGTGAGGCTTATTGTCGGTATGTATGTTGAATGGGAAAACTTATGGTTCTTGTGATTACCCTGAGGATGAACCTTCAGCCTACACACAATAGTAATCAGGAAAACAGCTTCTGCACTAGCTAGTTAAGGTTGTGTTCATTTGAACCTCTCTAAAGCCCACAATAATGGTAGCCTTGTGCAATACTAGGGTGCCCTTTTGTTTTATGATTTATGGTATCCTAATATTTTGAATCGAAATTATTTAGATGTCTGTCACTGTTTATAAATATCTAGAATTTTGAAGATGCCATTTGTATGCTATATAAAGTGTAGTTGACTGGGGTACCCATATTCACTATAAAACATTTGTTTGTCTTGGTAGCGCTTTAAGGGGCATTGTTCGAGGCGGAGCTTTGTCTGTACCCTGTTTGGAACCTGCTGCCTACCTCATGAGAGGTAGGTCATGAGGTAGGCAATGAACTGTCTGTCATTTGGGAGGGGTCTCTTCATAGAGATATTTTACATTATGCCTTATGCTTCTGTTATAACAAATTCGGTTTTCACTTTTCAGAAATCAGATGACCGCATATTTTTTTTATGCTGATATAGAATTTAAATTCAATTGTTTACAATTTTTTCTGCTTTCCCCTTCTTTTTTCAGATGACAGCTTTGAAGTCTGCTAACAAGGAGTTGAAGGGAATGATGAAAACTGTGAAGATCCAAGACATTGATGTCTGTATTCTCTTTCATTTTCTCTTATAGTATCTATCTAGCTAAAAAATTTTAGCTGCTTACCAAAGAATAAATTTAGCTTTAACTTTTTATACATGCAATGTGTAGAACTTGCAAGATGAGATGATGGACCTCATGGATGTAAGTAATGAGATCCAAGAGACTTTGGGAAGAAGCTATAATGTGCCTGATGACATTGACGAGGATGAACTTATGGGTGGTAAGTTAAAAATTTCTTTAGGCCTTTGAGATATTTGTTGTAAGCCTTTTTTAAAATCTCCTAGATAACATGGCTTCACAGTTTGGTAGGGTAGTGGGGTTTTGTGGCTGTAATGAAAATTGCTTTTGAAAACATGCACTTCTTTTTGTTTTGGTAAAACAGAACTTGATGCATTGGAATTAGACATGGGAAATGAGACTGAAGCTGATGGGGTCCCATCCTACCTCCAACCTGATAAAGAACCTGATTTGGAGGCAGAGCTTAACTTGCCTCCAGCTCCAACAGGACAAACGGCAGTGCCACCTGGCAGAACCAATGCCCAGGTAAAATGTTATTCTCCTTTTATATATGTATCTATAATTTTGCTGCTTTTTTTGCAGTTGTTAACTGTACTTCAAATGAAGTTTTTGTTAGAATACTTGGTGTTAAAACGGATAACTTTTGTCTTTTGTTAGAATATATTATTTGTCTGCAGGTTGGTCATGTTGTCAGTGGGTAGACACATTGTTTCTCTTGCGAAGTCATCAACTGAAATGGCAAGAGCATGATATAAATTATATAATGCTTGAAAAATAGTTGTTATTCGATTCAATCAACCTCGGTTGTAGGATGTCTAGACAACATGATATTTTCTTCATATAAAATTGATTTGTGGCACTGTCTTCATAATTTGATTGAAGTCCTTTCCGAAGGATGGGGTTTTGGGTTCCTAAAGCAGATCAGAAAAGTTGATAGCTTAGGCTATTTAATTGTTGGCAAAAACATTCCAAGATAATTTAATTTGATTTTTCTGTAGATTTGAAGTTTAAAGGTTGGAATACCAATGTTGGAATTAGAATATTGAAAATTAACATCAGGGTTGCTAGAAATTGAAGCTGTTGAGTTCAAGCACTTAAACTGACTATTATTGAATTTCAATAAGTGGAAAGTAGTATGGTAGTTTCAATGCATCATCCACTGATTTCTCTCTTACAGGGAGAAGGGGAAGCCTATACGTAGTAATTAATTCCAATATTTGTCACCACTTTATTGCGTGGTACATTTCGGGATGTTGAGGTTGCATTCTTATGTATGATGATGTAACTTGTGTTCATTATTTGTGTCAACCTTTATATAGCTTATACAGGGCAGAGCATATGTGGGTCTGGTTAACTGCTTACTGACAAGTGATTATTGAGTATTAATACTACTCAATAAAAGAATCTGAACTAAATAAATTAGTCTATTTTCTGCTTTTTTGTGTGTTAAATGTTATATTCACATTGCATTCCTCATTGATTACCTTGATACTGACAGACTGAGGACGAACTGGGTTTACCTGCTGTCCCTCGGGCATCCATACGCGGTTAAGGAATGTTTTTTTATATTTTGGCTATGCTAGTGCAGTCACAAGCAAACCCTTGTAAAGATGTGCAGATCTTGAGTTGAGAATGTTGATTGATACAGTGATTTAATTGGTCGTTGCCATTATAGACTTGGTACCTTTTGTTTTCCCTTGTAATAAACCATGTGGAAACATTTTGTTATTCGTATGAAGCTTATGACGCGGAAAAAAAAAAGAAAAAAATGTGGAGAAGCTTGAAACCTGCTAGTTATGTTTAAAGGAAATTTATACATACAACTTCGTTATCCAAATTTCGTTGTCTCCAGTAAAATGATTTTAGCAGATTTCTTAATTTATTTAATATTAACTTTATCCCTGAATGAAATCAAATGATTCTGACCCTGAAAAGATGAAACGATTGTTTCCATTATAAAAGAACAATCAAAGGGCCATTGTTCAAGTGGGTTTAAACTTTTGCCTGAGTGATATTATTACCTTTAATTTTTGGATTATTATTCCAGTGCACTTGCTCTTTTTTTTTTTTTCAATTTTTTTTTTTCTGTTCACGTTTCTCGTTCCATCATGCCGTTCTACGCATTTATCACTTTTTTTCCCTTCAATATGTTTATTTCTCATTTCGTTCTACCTCATCCATTTGAATCTTGTTATAATTCGAAGGGTATTAGATTTCATTGGTGGAAAATGTCACCATAGTACTGAGCAAAGGAACTCCGTTACTCTCCCTTAGCAGTTGCAGTTCAAGAAAAAAATGACATTGATATTTTAATATTTTGGTAAGTTAAGCAGCCAACATTTAGTACTTCAAACTTTCAAATTCTTGAATTTTTTGGGGATGAAAGTCATGCATTCGTTATGGTTTATATTGTTTGTGTTTCGAAGATTAATTACTCATTAATCAGAATAAAAATTCAAATAAGCAACCATAGTTTAATTGCGACTTCAACAGACTACTAGAAGCCAAAGGAATTTCAGAGAGGAATTATATTTATATTTAACATATAAATAAGCTAAAACTAAAACCTTTGGTTGTGACATCAGTTGTTTCAGCTTAATCTTGAGTCCGAATCTAACTATTTTAATGAGTGGTTTCAAACAAAATTATCTCATAAAAAACACCAGTTGCCTAGATAAAAAAAAAAAAAAACTATAAGCTTTTGCTTCGTGTTATTAAAGTCATCAACTAGAGTTGAACGCATGGAAAGTGATTAGTTTTTCATGAGTGAATAAACCATTTGATGAGTGAGTATCAAATCATAACACTGATGCATAAAATCTATAATTATAAGTATAATAATAGTATTACAGTTGATTGATTCCACTCAGACAAAGTTATCCTTGAAATGTAATGCCCAATCAAAATATTGGTAAATAGTAGCATAAAAAATTGATTTGAATGCTTCAAATTGTAACGCAATCCCATACACGCAATGTTGGTATGTTTAATTTTAAATACAAGCATATATGGTCAACTTGCACAAGTCGTTAGTGATCACTGACCACTAGCTTAAATTGTGCTTTTCACTCTCCAATTTTGTTTGCTTACCGTATTTACCCTTTCAATTTCATCAGGCCATAACAATTCAGAAATAATTGACTATAGGCCTTTTTTTTTTTTTAAAAAAAAAAGCACTTTATAATAAAATAAATTTTTTTAGTTAACACAAAAATTGAATATGGGCATGAAGCTACTTTATAATAATAATTCAAGACTTTTTGTGTGTGTATTTGTGATATGTTTGTTTAAACTGATTTTATTTAAATAATATAATAATTGATTATTTCAAAAGCAAATGTCATCCGCAAAGAGTTTAACTTAGCATGTATAGAGGGCTGGAAACTTTAGGCAGAAGGAGAAGCCAACGAAGAAATTAATAACATTAAATTAAAGGAGGGATAACATTTGACATACAGAAACGTTGACCCTTAAATAGACTAGGATGATGATTTAATTTGGTTAAACCTCTTTAGTGAGGAAATTAAGGAGCAGAGAAAACAATTGGATGGTACATTCTGAATCGAAGATGAACAATAGCAGCAGCAAAGACAAGGAAGCAGGAGGTAGCTTCACATACATAATAGCCTTCGCAGTTGGCTTGATGTTCTTACTTGTGACCATTGGTTTTGCATGTGTGCGCCTTCGCATGCGCATGGGTCGGGGTCCCAACATGCTCAATGGTAACTCAACATCAGAAGAAGACCCACTTGAACACATTGACACAAGTTTTGAGGGCTCTCGAAAGCTTCTTTACTCAGAGTTAGAGTTAGATAACAAGGGTTCAAGCTCAAGCAGCTGCTCCATCTGCTTAGGGGACTACAAAGAAAGTGACATGTTGAGGTTACTTCCTCACTGCAACCATCTTTTCCACCTTTCTTGTGTTGATCCATGGCTTAGGTTGCATTCAACTTGCCCCATATGTAGAAAATCATCCATTCAACCTTCCCATGCTCTCCCCTAACCCCATCACAAAATTCTTCAATTCATATCACTATATTACAACTTTGGTATATATATACATATATCATCAATTAATTGCTCTGCTCAACTTGCACATCACCCTTTGCTAATCTCATACCATATGTCTCATCATACTGCACAGTTTTTCTTAGAGCACCACTTGTGGCTTCGTGTAGATACCAAATAATGATCATGATACACCTACTACTTGTATTTTTTCTTTTTTTTTTTATACTGTCCCTTTTTTGTTTTATTCTATTACTTTTCTTCGTTTTAATGTTAACATCTCAACCATTCCTCTGTGTCATCATGATTATTTTTAACTATTTTATATACATTAAGTAATTAGCATTGCTTGTTAAATAGTGGCAGTGACTTGCTTATCTTTAAATAAGGAATTTAATTAAAATGTACTAATAATATAATGTTTTTTATTATATTATTTAACAAAAGATTATCATTTAGGATAAGATTGTCGAATTTATAATATTACTTGAAAAAAATATATTTATAAGATTATTTCTAATGATTGACATTGTATTTTTCTATTAAAAATGTACGAAAATAAAACTTATAAATACCGGATTGTATAAGATTTGAGATATAAAAATGAATACTGAAAAAAATATTCTTTTAAATGAAATTATCTTTTACTAGACTTTGAATTATTAAGATCTACTTACATAGATTTTAAATATTAATAGGTAGAGAGAAACAAAAAGAACGAATTAAAATAACCAATAGGAAATAGAAAAATGAGTAAGAAATACAGTGAAAATTTGCTTTTATTTGGTTGGTGAGAAATAGAAAAAATTGAAAAAATGTAATATTGAATGTTTGGTGTCAACAGCCGGAGATGAGAATAATTTAAATATAATTAAAAATATGATTTTTTAATAGATATATGATTTTACCATTAATATGTGTTATAATATATAATATACAACAATGTGAATCATCTTATATAAGAGTGAGATATGGATAAATATAATTTCTGTTTTAACGCATACTTACTTTTATACTATTTAACATATGTATGTATAGTTGAATTCTATGATTTTTTTTTTTTAATATTCTCTCCTAATGAACCTCACACACCTCCCTACTAATGTTCATAATGCTATGTCAAGTGTTAAAAGTAGAGAATTAACGATTTTATAAGTAAAATATAATATTTTATATAGTTATGATTATGAGAAAAAATAAAGATAAATTCAATATTTAATAAAATACAATATTCACTCAATCTTATCTAGTTTAAATAATAAGTCTTTAGTATTATATATAAATATAAATATATATATATATATATATATATATAAAATATTTTTTAAGTTATATTTTTATGTAATTATTAATCTTTCAAGTAATATAATTTTTATGTTCAAAATTAAAATTTGATACATTTTATTCACAACTCTATATATTTATAGTTTGAATTTTAATTTTTAAAAATCTAGATAAATATTTAAGAGATATTCAATGAATTAGATTGGATGTAAAATAAAAAAAATGGATTTAGATATAAAACTAATCCATCAATATAAATTGTTAAATTAGATACGGATTGATTTGGAAATATCCCAATTTTTTTACCACTCTTTTATCTTATCAAAATATAAAAATTTAAAATTTGATACATTTTATTCACAACTCTATATATTTATAGTTTGAATTTTAATTTTTAAAAATCTAGATAAATATTTAAGAGATATTCAATGAATTAGATTGGAAAAAATGGATTTAGATATAAAACTAATCCATCAATATAAAAATTTACCACTCTTTTATCTTATCAAAATATGTCTTTCAAAGAACAAAATTGTGGAACCCCGTCAGAGATAAAATGAACAATATCTCGAATATTATAGAGTCTAATAACGGAGCCAGCGTAACAATGATCATATGATACTTCACTCGGTCTGTGGCAGGAAAAATTACAAATGCACAAGAAAATTAAAACGATGATTAAACATAGTTAATCGAGATATGATTTTAAGCGGTGGAAACCAAAAAAAAAAAAAGAAGAAGGGTATATGCCTAAATGGAATGGTCAAACGATTTACTTTCCATGAAGATTGCTATTGTAACTCATTAGCAATAGATATGAATAAATAAATGAAAACAGAAGAAAATTCATATTTATATGAACATGGCCACTTAAATTTCGACCAATGAGATATGTATTAAATCGATGTCACCCATTATAAGAAGCATCCAAGATATAGCATCTTGACTCTTGAGTGTTAAACTTATGATTTAACGGCACGCAGCTGCTGCAGACTAAAGATATGTTGGGTACACGCCAAAATAGACTTCTTATCATATAAAACATGAGAAAATAAAAATGTAATGTTCATTAGTCATTACGGAAATTAAGCATAAATATATTAATGCATTCATATTATTACTGAGGCACACAAAAAGCACATTCTCATATATGATGAAGAGTTCAGAGGAGTCTGTGTTATTGCTGGTGAGCTTTATTGTTCTGACCCTTATCGTTACACTTGCTGCTTATATGTGCTCTTCTGATGTTCCACGCACTACTTCATCTGAGCCTGTTGTTGTCACAGTCACACACTCCAACCACACCACAATCACTGTGGAGCCACGCTTAGATCACACTGGTAGTGAGCACAACCATCTCACTCTCCAATTTTCCAAGGACAATTTGTGTACTAGCACTAGTAGTAGCTCTTCTAGTTGCTCCATATGCTTGATGGATTACAAAGAATGTGATTCCTTGAGACTGCTTCCTGATTGTGGTCACTTCTTCCATGTCATGTGTGTTGATCCTTGGTTGAGAATCAATTTGACCTGCCCGGTTTGTAGGACCCCAATAACCCTCACTGATATATGTAAAAATGTGTAATAGTAAGGAATTATTTCATATTTAATTGAAGGCCGCTTGCATGTTGAGTGATTTTAATTCAAGGGAAACAAAGCTTCAACATTCTTTTATATAGTGTGGCATATGGTGGTATGCTTTATTAAATTTAGGTTGACGAGTCTTGATGTAATCTCTAAGGATATTGGTTTTGCTTGTGGTGTGCAATGTCTGATGTTAACTTTGGTTTTCTGACAAGGTGGGAAAGGAAAAAATGTACCTTCTCAAACTGTGCATTTTGTTATGACATATTTTGGTTAGTTACTTGATAATATCACTTTTTATATATATCATAAAAAAATATCTGTCACAATCTTCGTTCTTATGAGGTAAACAAGTTCGATTTGATCCATTCTTGCATATTGTATTTCTACAAAACGATAGAGAAACATGAATATATCTAAACAAAGAAGGAATCCAAATTCAAGATATTTAAAAGCAAGCAAGAAAATCACAATATCCCCTTACAAAACTACCATATGATGAGAGTCCCAATTGAAAACCAAATGACTATAAAAACAATCTAATTAGACTAAAATGCATGTTCCCTGCAATCTGCATGCATATCATATGGCACCCCCGGGCCCTACATCACCCAAAATCCCAAGAAAGCAGCAAGCATAGACAAGAGTTGCCCCAGAAACACAGCAAAACTTGTCCCATCTACCAATGCACTAGACTTTCCCTCTTGAGTGGAAGACGGCAAAGGAGAGTCCCCAGCATTACCTCCTGGAGTGGTTCTAGTAGAAGGTGGAGGACTACTGATGCCACTAGATCCATGAGGTTGAGGAGCAGAGCCATTTGTTGATAATTGTGGAGGGATTGTGGTTGGCACCTGAGAAGGTGATGGTGATAGTGATGGGGGGTTTTCAAAGGAACGTTCATGGACAGAAATCACAATCTTCTGGCCTAGACTACAGTAGTTTGGAACGCTGCATATGAAGAACAATACACCTCTCTCTTTCAATGGAATGATTACTGGGCTACTATGGTATATCCTTAGAGGCTCAAGTGATGTGCAATGTTCGTACTCTTGTTGTGATACCTGAATCAGGTTGTAGAATTTGTCATCGAACTTGAACTCTGTTAAAATTTCAAAATTCATGAGAACTTCCGTATTTTATATGCTAAATTTAGCAATAATAAGTAATGTGACTGAGAATGTTTTACAAAATATACAGGCAACATCATTCATCCAAACCTTTGATCTGGAATGATTGAGGACAAACAAAACTAATACAAACAGCTAAATAATTTAGAATAAAACCAACCACAGATCCTTAGTTTTGACAACATTATTTTTATACCACCTTTGTGTTCTATAATGTGTTGTACATTTTAAAACATCTACAAGGAGAAAGATAATTTTGAAAATACTTGTTTGTTGTCATTTATCGAATACAAAATGCATCTTATGGAAGGATGTCTAATATATTATATATACTTACTAACAGAATAGTATTCCTCACATTGCAAGCAGTAAAACGAGATACATAAAACTATGAAGAATATAACTTTTTTAATAACCTGCTTAATGAAGCAGTGTATAGCTGTATAAGAAAGAACTCAGAAGATAAAACAGTTTTAGCAGTGATCTTTCATAGTCATGAGCAACAAATTAGAGATCTTATGGAAGGAAGGCATTGAACTCTCGTATTACGCTTCCATCTAGAAGCAAAAAGTTAAATACATAATCCTTCAAATATAAGAGCATTTCTTATTATGCTTTTACCTATAGAATCGCCTACTCGTATGAAATGGGAATATGACCAATTATTGTAGTATGTTGGATATGGTGGAATAATCCAGCCTGCTGAACCCCCCACTATGAATGTTGTAGCAGAACAGTGACCAAAGAATCCTAAAAACAAAGCCGAAAATGAGAGAACAAAAGGGTGTGGATGCTGCAACATGTTGAGCTTTTGAGCAAAGAGAGAGACAGACCAGGGTAAGAATTGAGAAGATGTTAAAAATGTTGTGATGCAAATTAAACCATCCAGAGATGTAACGGTATATTAAATTGAAAGAGGAATATTAATATTTATTTATGGTTTTACGTTATATAGAGAAAATGAAACTAAACTGTATTGATGAATTAATGTCTTTTGAGTTTTAACTATTTTAAAACGAATAATGAATTTATTTATGGTGATTACTACACTACAGAAGATGAAACATATGAAAGTCATAATGAACCAGGTAACGAGTGTTGGACTATTTCTTTTACACTTTTAAATATGATAACTGGAGTCAATATTCAATTGCCTAACTAATAAAAAGCAAAGGTTCTCGGCGTTCTTGTTATGCTGCTGCATAATGCTAACACTCTTATTTAGCTTCGTGGTGATGATTATGTTATTATAATTTTCTTGTTTCTCATATAGCAGTTATGCATCATTCGGCACAACAGAAAGATAAGATAATAAAATAAAATAAAACAAATTATACAGACAGTCATCAAGTTTCTTGATATTGAACACAATACCTTTGTCTTTTTTTTTTTTAACATTTTCAGTAACTCTTCTTATAAAGAGCATACTGTGTGCAATCTCAAAACACCACAAGAGAGTTAGAATAAGCTGCTTAATAAAATTTTAGTTAGCCCCGTGGCTTATGATTCAAGAAATTGCTCTAGAATGTTTATACCTTTCAACTAGTAGAATCCCTTTATTAATTAAGGTATAAAACTAGATACATCCAAAAGGCACACTGAATCTGAAATTCCAAGGACTTCAGATTGGTCCAAGAACCAGTACAAACAGGCAATGCAACTGCCTATCACCAGTAAAAAAAATTTAAAGAATAATGATTACACAAAAAAAGGGGAAAAAAATCCAGTTCCAACAAATTCAACTACGTACAAACTCTATCACAATAGATAGAACATACTAAGTATAAAACTCTATCACTGTAGGTGGAAGGAGTGTTAACTGATATTCTTCATCAGCTAGCAGCAATAAGGGCACACAATCAACCCATTCTCATTACACTGATGGCACTGATTGTTCTCCCCATTTTCCGCCATGACCTTGTGGCTACCATTACACTTGAAGCATAACACAAACCTTATCCCACCACATGCATCACAAGGACCATTAGAGCAATCCAATGGGATCCCATCAAAGATTTTCCTCAGCTTTCCCTGCTCATGTAAACTCAGAACTTCTTCTGCTCCACCAATGTATCTCCCCTTTACAAAAAGCCTTGGAGCCACTAATTTCCCCTCCAAAATGCTCCACAACTCATCTCTGAATTCCTTGTGCATTGAAATGTCCCTCTCAAAATACAGAACCTTGAAACTCTGGAGAAGGAAACGAATTTTGTTGCAGTCCTCGAATGTCTTTCGGATTCCCCTAAGTGTGGTGGTGTAGAAGATCACATTGCCATCACCCCCTGGTGGACACTTCTCTTCAAAGAAGGTCAAAGGATCAGTCTCAGTCTCAGTCTCAGTCTCAGTCTCAGTCTCAGGGTCATCGTCTTCCACTTCCTGTGAAAACTCTTCTTCAAATCTGGCCCTCCTCTGTTCTTCTGTCATTCTGGCATGTTCCTTCACGGCTTGTTCGAAGGCGGCCAGAAGATTCGGATCAAATAGGGTGCCGGAGTTCAAGTCCGGCCGGCGGAACGACGAAATATCAGTGTCAATCAAAGACGTCTTCTTTCTCTTGCTGTTACTATCAGCTCTTGCCGGTGAAGACTTTTTGTCCTCCAAAACCCCACTCTGTTTCGACTCTGTTTTCTGCAGAACACCATTGTGTTGTTGATGGGGCTTAAGTGAATATGGACCAATGTTCTCTTTATTGTCATTGTAATCTTCCAAATCCATTTCGTCATCATCGTCTTCTTCAAGGTCTTTCATCAGCTCTGCCACGTCTATGACCTCAGGTTCCTCCTGCATTTTCCCACAGCTCTGAACAATTTTCTCGGGCTTGTTTTCTCGGGAAACAAACGGGGAATGCAGATTGAAACTTGGAATCTTTGGGAGAAAATCGACGTACCCATCTGAGGCCTTTAGCTGGAGAATTCGATCTTGCTTCAGATACCCGATTGGTTTGATCGATTTGAACTTCTTCAGAAATTTCCCTTTCATTCCTTTCATATTTTTGCTGTGAGCTTTTCCCCAATGGAATTATCTGTTAATAACAGTGTGAAAACAGAGGTATCAATGGTTTTCTTCTTCTTGGATTCTGGAGACAGAGTAAGAGAGAGAGAGTGTGCGTGTGATGTGACAGAGTCCCAACGGCTACAAATTTTGCTGAATGCATTTTCAAATCCAAACAAAGTCTTACTAAAAAGGTCTTGCCTGTAAATGCATGCCACGTGTTCGCCTAGATGGAGAGAGGCTTTTATTTTTATTATAATCAATCAATTAATTGTTATAATTAATTCACTTTTTATTATAATTAACAATAAATTAATAAATAATCATTAATTAAATATTAATATAAATATTATTAAATAATAATAATTTTAATTATTGATATTGATATTTTTTTTTTAGAATGGAACATTGAAAAAGGTGATTTACTTGTATTTTTGTTTGTTTTAGAAAAAAGAAAGTTCAACGTTCCTGATTTGTGAGGGGCCTACAGTTTCTAGAGTATATGCATTATGCAAGGCATAATTGCTTTTTCATCTTTTTAGGTTTCTTTTGTCATTTTGATGTAAACTTTTTTAAGAATTTTCAAAAATGAGCTTCATATCTCTACTAATATTCATTAAATTATAATCATGTTTATGGTTTTACTTTTACATTACTGTAGATATTATCTAAATTGATTTTTATTTTCAGAAAAAATTAGCTAATATGATTATAAATAATTCCATTTAGACCGGGAAGTAATATATTTTTCTGGGAATTAAATATAGTAATTAAGAAAGTATTAATAAATATAGTAACTAAGAAATTTAATAACCAAATTATAAATATGGAAAATTATTTTTTAACTAAATATTGAAATTTATTTTTTTTAGAATAAAATATGGAAATTTAGTTATAAAGGCTATTAAACAATTATTTCATTTTGTTATTAAGATTGATATCATACTTATTTTAACTTCTTAGGTTATATTAATGAAGTGCTTTGTACTGTATAAAAAAAGTGTTTTGTAATAGAAAATTTTAGTTTTTCTAAAAATTTAAACTTAAAGGAACATTATTTCTTAGTATTCTGGGAAACATTATTTCTTTAATATTTGTCTATGTTTGTTAGAAATTTATTATAGGGATGACAACCGGACGAAGCGAGTGTGGGTTTGGCTATCTCATCTGTGTTCCTAGAAATTGCAAAGCGGATTCAGGTGCAATATAAAAGAAATAATTATAAAATTTTAATCCTGATCAAGTATTTTTATTCGCATATATCCACGAGTAACCCATTATATTATTTTTTATAATTTAAACTTAGTTATTTATTTCTTGGTATTTTAGGAAACATTATTTCTCTAAAACATTTGTCTGTGTTTCTTAAAAAATTATTACTACAAAGATGATAGATGAGGCAGGTGCAGATTTGGCTATCTTGTTCATGTCCCTAGAAATTGTGAGGCGAGTTCAAGTGCAATATAAAAGAAATAGATATAAAATTTTAATCCTCATTGAGTATTTTTTGGATTCGGATACTGTTAAATTATTCCCTATTGTTTTATGGATTAGCATTAATAAATTATTTAGAATTATACTTATTAAAATTATTAATATCAATTATAGATGCTTTTTTAATTATAACATATAAATATGGAAGACATTGGACATTTATTATGAATAGCTTGTGATGGGTTGGGTTGTTCGGTGTAGTAGTAACCTGTATCGACGGTTAAGGATAGAACTGTTATCTTATTAGCCAGTTTAACAGACGCATTATGCTTCCTAACTCTTACGAGGAAGAAGACAATTTCTCCCACTTCTTCTCACACTGACACCATTAATTCTCTTATCCCAGGTACACAATCCTAATTCTATACTATGAAATTAAATATGATGAACATGTTGTAATATTATATCTTATTGATCATGGGTTATCACTCTTATGGCTGTTATGTGATAATTGTACAAGATTGATTTGAGTTTTTTATTTTGGATTTCACGAACCATCATTTTATAGACTTTAATTTTAACCAATTTGAGTCAAATAAATTAAGGGTCTTTATTCCTTGTTATATGTCAAGCAAATCCAAAATTCATGTTGTTTGTTTCTGTTTTGATGTTTTTTTGCATAGATTATGAATCTAATAGAACATATTCAAGTAATTTGGTTCAATATGTTGTGAGCATCGAACAAAATTCCTTTCATTTTTTGTTTTCAAGAACATTGTTTTATTCGTTTTTTACTGTTCTTGAATGAATGTTTTTGAAATGGACTTGGGGCTTACATTATATATGGAGGTCTAATATGCAAAGTTTCAATTCTAATGATGGATTATAGCATGAGATTTGGTAGAATCTTGTTAGTAGGTCTAAAAAAAAAATTAATCTATTTTCTCCCAATGATTGAACCAATGTTTTGTGCAATTTGTTTGGGGTTTTTATCATATCTGCAAGGTGACCAAGGCTGCAAAGTTTCAGCTTGAATGGTTAAGTCATTTGTGACAATTGATAGGGTTGCTTCTTGAGCCTGCTTTCATCATATTTTTTTGTCCTGCTTGTCGTCTATTCCTGCAATTGAATTAGTGCTTTGAGTCATTGTACTGTCGTGCTCCTATTATCAGAAGATTGAAGTATGGTGTTGCCTATAGTGGTCATTTATGAACGAGTCCTTCTTTGTAGGTTTTGCCAGACTCAGTTTCCCTTTCTGAAGTCAAGAAGATCTGTCTGCAGGGTTGTGCATGCCCACTCGTAGTGAAATGTGTGCGTAGCACATGTACCCACTTTCAAAGTAAAAAAAAATTAATTTTTCATACTTAAAATTAATCAATTTTCTAATTATTTAGTATAATTTTTCTATTTTGGATTCCTGGAACTATTTATTTTAATTATTTTGAGAATAATTTTTAAATTTGAAAAAGGTACTCTTGGAATTTTAGCTTGAGATTTTTGTCGATATTTCATATGTTATTAGAGTTTTTTTTTAGTATATTTAACTTCAATGTTTTAAGAGTCAATATTTTGAAATTAATTTTGGCCATTTTAAAAATCATATATTGTGTATTTATAATATATTTGTTGTGTTAATCATGTAATTTATTTAGTCAATTAAATTATGTTTAGCATGATTTTTATATTTTGTATAATTGTGAGTTCACCTATCATGCGTACAATTATGCAAAATTTTATGAGAAACTAATTAAAATTTAATTGGTATACACACTGACATCCAATTATGATTTTTTATTATGTGACTTTTAAAGTAGTAATGAGTAAAGTCAACAAATATACCATGAACGAAAGATTGTAATTGAATGTCAGTGTAAAAATCTTTACACTAATAGTGTATACCAATTAAAATCAATTATTTATTTAAAATATGTTTTTATTGCACTAATAATAATTAGAGATTAATTGATATACACGTTCAGTGTAAAATATTTTTACATTGACATTCAATCATGACTTTCATGTGACTTTTAAAATAGTAATTTAAAGTACACATGAGTAAATTCAACAAATTTAGGGTTGTGATTGAATGTCAATCTAAAAATCTTTACACTGAAAGTGTATACCAATTAAACACTAATAATTATACCCTATCGGTGTGTTGTTATTAATGTGATTTTTTTTATACAATATATTTTGTTGTTTAACTAATGTAATTTTTTTAATATTTAATACTCTATGAGAATTGTATATTGTATAATCATTATTTCTTATTTATTGTGATTCCAAACCCTTAGTTATGATCATAGTTCATAAAAATTTTTGGTTAATGAGCATCTTATATATTTCTTTGTTATTTTGGTGTTAGCTTACAAGCTCACTTCTCTCAATACCTTGAGTAGGAGTCACATGTGGTGAATTTGTTTTTTCCCTCCCCATTTATACTCATTAGTACACTTTATTTAATGGCGTGTTATAGGGAATTTAGCTATGGATCTTTATAGATTCAAAGCCATGATCTTTGATTAAAATCTTATATATTTTGGTGTGTATTTTTTTTTAGTTATTTTAATTTTTTTAGAGTTTAATTGGTATACACTGTTAGTGTAAAAGAGTTTTACACTGACAGTAAATCATGACTTTTTATTTATGTGACTTTTAAAGTAGTAATAAGTAAAATCAACAAATCTACCATGAATGAATGGTTGTGATTGAATGTTAGTGTAAAAATCTTTACACTGACAGTGTATACCAATTAAACTCATTTTTTTATTATAGTTTTGTATGATTATGATCTCACCTATTGTAGGCATGGTCATGCAAAATTTTAAAAAACAAAAAGTGAAAAAAACATATATATATATATATTATATATATATATATATATATATATCAGAATATTAATTATAGATATCAATTAGAGTTTAATTAGTACACATTGTCAGTGTAAAGATTTTTACACTGACATTCAATCACAATCCTTCATTATGACAAATTTGTTGCCTTTACTCATTACTACTTTAAAAGTCACATAAATGAAAAATTGTGATTGACTGTAGTGTAAAGATTTTTTATACTGATAGTGTATACCAATTAAACTCTATTAATTATGTATATACATTTACGTTAATGATAATAATATTATATCGATATGTTATCAATTAATGTAATTTCTTATTTATACAATATATAATATTAGCATTTAATTGTTATCTAAGGTATTGTACATTTTGTTTACAAACATCTTGTTTTTGTGAAATTTGACAAATTAATTAAGTTTTTTTTAACCTAATATTATTTTGAAGTTAAAGCAAAGTATTTCATTGGTACATGTTGCAATTAATATTGAATTTTATAGGTAATAAGCATATCATATTGATATGATATTACTTGACATTATCATTTGTTGTTAAATAAAATTATTTAATGAGACAAGTTGAAAATGAATTGTGTAGGTGATGGATATATTCTTTAGTTATTGCATTGCTTTGACATGATCATTGTGTGATAGAGAAAATAATTTGGATATTTATTTAAAATATTTTTATATAATTTTCATATTATATTATTTATTTAACTACTTTTCTCTATCAAGTGGGAGGAATTTATATATTAAGCTATGATTTTGTCAAGCAAAATTGTAGTAGTGTAAAAACTACTTTATGTTAAATCTTTTTTCCAATTATTAAATATGAGAAAATCAGAAAATAAATATCTCTCACTCTATAGTATTTTTTTTCCTCTTTAAATATGATTAGTTATTATTTATACTGAGGACATGGTTTGTTAAGTCTCTCTGAGAGCATTACCGTCTAACTCTCTATGATTTTTTTGTATTATTTGTTATTTATAACTAATTATACTTGTCGAGACAATATGTTGATGTCCCAAAATTACCTTGTTATTGTTTGAAGAGAGTAATCTTCCTTATTATCAATGGTATGTCAAACTATATATAGACTCGTTAAAGTTATTCTAAGATAGCAAGTATTTATCAATGATATGTCAAACTATGTATAGACTTGTTAAAGTTATTCTAAAATAGCAAGTATCACTATTAACATTTTGGGATATATACAATTCAATATTGCTATATTATATTTTTGTAATTATTAAAATAGTGAGAGTTAGACACTTCTTTAAATCTTTTACTATATTCTCAATGTAGGTCTTATTTATTTCCACATTTGGTAATGTGTGTTGTTTTGTTATTATTTAAAAAATAACACTTGAGTTATGAGAGTGAGTTGTTGAATTTTTTTCATGATATTTTTTTTTAAAATATGTTGAAGATTATAATATGACTCATATGTTTGACTATTTCATATTTTATAAAATTACATGTTACAATGTTTTTTAAGAATATTTTTACTTTACAATATTAAGTTGACATTTATAATTTCCTTCATTTTATACGCAAAGTATATGTTTAACTATAAAACTCCTTTATAAAACCATTATTAAAGGTTCTATGGTTGGTTTCGTATTCCATTTTGCAACCATTTTTTATTAACTTCGCTTTAGTATATTTCTCTCAATATCAAATTTTGAAAAGAAATTGTGAATTTTAGACTCATAATGAGTACCTTAACAAAATTACAATCTCACTATTAAATATTGTAAGCATATGGTATGTATCTCCATGAGATGCTATCTTCTACATTGTCAGTGCTCATATTTCTTAGAATTATTAAATGTTATGTGCATTAACTATAATTGGTATTTTAGTTTTAATAATTTCTTACAACTCTAATAATTGACTAATGTTATCCAAGTGGGAGAATGTCAAATTATTCTCTATTTGTTTTGTTGATTAGAATTATTAAACTATTTATAATTATATTTATTTAAATTATTAATATCAATTATAGATGAATTTTTTAATTATAGCATATAAAGATGAAAGATATTGAACTTTTATTATGAATAGCCCGTGATGAGTTAGACGGTTAAGTTTTTAGTAGAATTTAGTAGCTTGTTGAGAAGTCCATAGTCTCTAGGAAAAGGATAGAACTATTGTCTCATTAGGCATTTCAACAAATCTTAGATACACAACTCTAGTTCTATACTATGAAATTAAATATGATGAACATGCCGTAATATTTATTAATTCTGGATTATCACTCTCTTATTTCTAATAGATATACCCACAATTAACCCATTATATTATTTTTATAATTTAAACTTAGTTATTTATTATTAAATAAATTATATAGTAAGTTATTAATTATATTTTAATTTAATAATATATATAAAAAATAATAAATAACAAGAAATTATAAATTAAATTTTAAGAATTTAAATTTCAATTAATATATAACTTTAAATTTATTATACAATTGGTATAATTATAACGGTATAGGTTCTAGTTATTACAAACCCATATTGTTACCTGTACCTGATTTGCTACATCGAGTAATACCAATGACTGTGTCAAAATTGATGCGAGTTCGAGTTAGTAGTGAGGTACAAATATTTTTGTCATCCCTAATTTATTATAATAAGATTGTGAAAATTATAATCATTAGATAATGTTGAGTGTAATTTATTTTTGTCAAAAGATATTGTTTTAATATTTTCATTATCCTCCAAAATAATAAAGTATGTCGCATCAATTAAATTTATCATCGAAAAAGAAATTTTCAATTAACCGCGTTTTTGTAATTTTGAATTTAGATATCAGAATTGCCTACCTCATTTTCAATAGCTGTAAATCTTAAATGTCATAATAAAAAAATAAATGAGATCTTTTCAAAAAAATAAAAAATATATAATATATTTTAGGTACTTATTAATAAATGTTTTATTTAAGTAACAAGACAATGGACTTTAAAGGTCATAATAAAAAATTAAATGATATCTTTTCAAAAATATAAAAAAGTATAACATATTTTAAGTAATCATTAAAAATAATTTATTTTAATAATAGAGCTATAGATTTTAAATATCATAATAAAAAATAAAAAATTAAATGAGGTTTTTTCACAAACAATGCTGACATCTTTTTATTTACATAAATTAAAAATAGTGAAAATAATAATTGAAATATTTTTATTTAGTACTCAGAAAGTCAATGGTGTACAACTCTACACTAATAGATAAACACATTCATTTGGCTCAATTAATGACCCAGGTTTAACTAAAAACATTTCTTCCAAATATTTTTTAAAATAACTATGTTACACTCGAGATACTATTCTATTAAAATTATATGCTTAAAATAGGAAATTATTTAAAAAATATATTTATATTATTGTTTAAAACATATATTCATATTATTTGTATTATATAATAATTGATAATTAAAATTATCAAATAATTATTTTTAAAGAACCTAATTCTTGAACTTCAATTGAAAATATTAACTATAAAAAATTATGTTTTACTCTAAATTCCCTTTATTTTTTCTTATGCTTTTAAAATTTTTTTATCTTTTTATATAAAAAAATGAAAGGAGATATGATATTATCCTCACCAACGTAAGACTTGAAAATTTTCCATTATCAAATGACTTATTTTGGATAAATTTTTTTACATGGAACCCAATAATTATTGTTCCATTTTTTTGTCTTTTTTAGATGCAAATGTTGTAAACTATAAAATATCATTGTTGGTTGAATATGCAATAGTTGAAAATATTTTTATATTCTTTGTACCAAGCCTCCATTTGTTTAAATATGTGAATAATAAGGGGCAAAAGACCTTTAGTTTTGGTTTTGTATAAAAAATTTAGTTTCGGCCTCTTCAAATTCAAAGGGATCTATTGATTTCATTATTTTATTTTTTTTTAAGCAAAGCAAGTTTGTAGAATTGTTTTTATCAGACTGCATGTCTGAAAAAAAAATTAATGATACTTTCTTTTCCATTGAAAATCTGTTTAAGTGGAGAACAAATACAAAACAAGCAAAAAAATAAGAAAGTATATTAAAAAAATATATATAAAAAAAAAGAATGAGATGGTAGATGAAAATAGCTAGACTTTCACAAGTATGTACTTACTGTCTAATTCTAAAGGTATATTGTGTAAATAATTATTATTTTACATGACAACTTTATTTAAATAAAAAGATTAAAGAAGACTAATGATGAATGTCTTTAGTAAAACTCAATCTAAATGATGAGGTATCTTCATATTAATTCCATGTCTGTCATTACATATGCTATTTTTAACATATGAATTTTAATATGATTTTTTAGATTTTGGGAGAAAGCAAAAATATGCATGCGTGATGAACTTGAAAACAACAATATGCTTGTGTGATAAGCATTATGCGTTACATTATGAGTTTTAGTATTTTATCGCTGAATTTTAATATAATTTTTTGGATTTTGGAATAACTCAATAATATTTTGGGTTTTAAGTATTAAGGATTATGCATTACATTCTGAGCATTGTCTACGAACAATACTCATGGGTGATAAGCAATATGCATGTGTGATAAGCATGGTCAACTAACATTAATTACTATGCAAAGTAACCTTGAACTATAGTATTTATTGGTGGCATTATATTACATTTTAAACTGCAGTATTCATTTTGGACGTTAACTTTGAGCTTTAGTATTTTACATGATATTGAAGTGAAGGTTACTTGATATTATGTAGAGTAATGTTGAACTGTAGTATTTATTTTGGTCCTATCTTTTGAACTGCAATATTCATTTTGCATGTTACAATTTGACTTGTAGTATTTTACATGATATTTTACACTCAAGTGTATGTTATATCTTGCATGGAATTTTGTGAGACAGGAGATTAAGGTTGCAGAAACTTTTTAGGCTTTATATATTTAAGATGTAATTATTTTTTGGAAATATATCCTTCCTTAGAAAGAAACAATTTATTTCACAATTTTTATTTTGTAATTATTCTTATTTTAAATTTCTATTTTTTTCTTATCCCAAATAATCAAAGAAAAAAACTACTTTTAATATTAATTTAATATTTTAATTATCCTTCAAAACAATAAATTATGTCTCTATCAATTAAATTTATCCTTGAAACGAAAATTAATAAAAAAAAAACCAATGAAAAAAGTCTATTGCATAAATGGTTTAAAATAGAGAAATTCAAAAAGTTGGAAAAATAAAACATCATTAAACCTTTGACAAGACCAGCTGCAATGTATCATGGAGGATAACTTATATATCTTTTCTTAGTCATTATTTCTTCTCACACAATCTTGCATTTAAAAAATATTTCTTCCAAGTGAATAAAAATATGCCCGTGCGTTTGAATATATTATTTATAGCTAACAAAACTTAAAATTTTTAAAATTTAAAAAGAAATGCCCAAAACTATTTAGAGGTAGCAAAACCTAAAATTTTTCATATTTAAATGACAAAATAGATAGTATTCTATAGAGGATTTTGAATATATATAAAATATTTCTATTAAACTCTCTTGCTTCAATCCTCACCTGACCTCTTTATTTAGAATTGTAACTCTTATAACAATAATACCATATTGAGCATTTGATGTTTATAATAACTTGTAACTCCATTCTATCCCCTAATATCAATTATCTGAACAATAATGTTTTTGCATAGAAAACATTTTGACAAAAATCTAGAAATTTTTCCACTCCAACATTAATTAACAATATTTGTTTGTTAAGATTATGATAAAACTTATTTTTAACATCAATCAACACATAGTCATTATTTACTATGTAACTTGAAGCCAACCACCATCCTTTAGGCCATAAAAATCTATTATTTTTTCTTCGACAATCTTCACTTTAAATATAATAATATCAACATCTTGTAGGGTAACTTGATTTGTGATTTGTGAAATGTTCGTCGTTACAGTAATAACCCATAATAAAAATAGTGAAGAATTTAAAGAAAATAATAAATTTTGTATTTAAGTACATGAATTCTTACATAATAAAAAATATAATCCTCAAATTTGGGCCTCTAGAAAATGAAAATAATTACAAGGACATTATATTCTAAAATCGTTATAAACAAATACTACAAGAAAATTTTGATTAATAACAAACTAGGTCTTTAAATCTCCTTCCATTTCCAAAACTTCTCTTTAGGGCTTTGGAAACAACACTTTTAATGAGATAAGAGATAATAATCTCAGTGAATAAAATAAGTTTTTAAAAGAGGTTTGCAAATAATGTTGTTCTCAGCCGATGCAAAATCCAGAAAAACAACCATGATACCTGTAGTAATAAAAAAATATTTATATATAATTATAATATAATCCAAATAATTTCTAACAATAATTATAAATATGATAAAAATAGTTTTCGATGCAAAGACACAATCCACAAATTATAATGATACTTATGATCCCTCACTCGCACTCTATTGTTCGCAGAACCAGGTTTTGAGTAGATTCTTCAAAAAATTCTATGAGCTCATATTCCCTACAATGACGTCTCATTGCTTTCTCCATGTTATTATGGAGGTATTCAGAATCTTTTCCCCATCCCAAATGGATGTATCTCATATTTCACCCTCATTCCAAATAGAGGTATCTTAAACAATTATCAAAACAATTTTCAAACACACAAAAAAAACAACTAATAAAATTATACCATTAAAGGTTAAAAAAGGTGTTTTACTCACCTCTTTAAGCATAACTCCATAACTTTGGTTTATTCTTCTCTTCCAACATTATACCATATTTAAAAAGATTATTACTTTTGCAGGAAGTATACAAAATTTGGGTGAAACAACAACTCACAAACGTGGGTGTATGCCCCAGAAAAAAAAATGAGACTATTAAAAGCAATTGTACTCATATAAATGAGGAGAGGAAATGATTAAATCATATTAAATGTATTATTATGATGAAGGAGCGCAATAGTTGAAACAAATTTTATTAATAATTTAGAGAAAATGAAAGTTTTTGGGATGTTAAAATTAAATAATACATCAAGATATTTGTACTTTTAAAATATATAAAAACTACTTTTATAACAAATAATTATTTACTTCAAAATTGATTCTAGACACTAAATTTTCATAGAGAAAATAATAATAATAATAATTTCGTTAGTTTCATTTTAATTGTTATGCAATTAAATTTATATAATTATATTAATCATGTAAAATAATTTTCATAATAGACCGCACAATTTTCTTAATAAAAATGTTAAGTCTAATTTTTATATGGACAAATCTCATTTTGTAAAAAATAATGTTGGACAAGTGGCTTTAGTTTACTTAAGAGGGGGTGAATTAAGTAGATAAAAATTTTAAATTTAGTTTTCTTTCTCTTGATTTTATAATAGAGTATTTGAAAATAAAAGCAAAGTATTCAAATATGCAAACACAATAAATAAATAGGAGTATTGGAAGAGAAGTATGCAAACTATTTTTATACTGGTTCGGCCAAACCACTTGCCTACGTTCAGTCCTCAATTAACCCCACTTGAGCTTTTACTATATTTGTAAATCACTTTACAAATGAATGAATCCTCAATCATCTTGAGAACCCTCTCCTTGTGTTTGAGATTTTTTTCCCACTCAAGAACTCCCTCTTGAATACAATCAGTGATCAGTAAGAAGAAGAAGAAACTCTCTTAAAGAGCAAATGATACAACTTGAAGATCCTATAAGAATTCTTTTGGAATTTGCAAGTGTTTGAGCAAGAGTTTGTTTTCTGTAAAAGATTGGAAAAATTCGTGTTTTGAAACAGAAGAAAAGTCACTTATTTATAGTGTCAAAACCAAAGTGATGTATTGTGACTTTTCAAATTCGTAACAGCCTACTGGTAATCGATTACATGTATTGGTAATAGATTACATGACTCAAAAATTGTGCCTTTTCGCAATTTTGTGATAACAGCTTTTCTGGTAATCGATTACGTAAAAATGGTAATCGGTTACATGATTTAAAAATTGTGCCATTGTCACTTTTGAATTCAGAATTTGAACTAATAAAAAAACATATCTTGCCAAATTAAGTTTATACAAATTCTTAGAGATTCTTTTACAATAACTGAGTTAATTTAATTTTCTAGTTTATCATTATCTTGAATCTCTATCAATGTTGTTTTGTTCTTTTTTGCTTTCTTGCTTTTGTATCAACATTCTTTGTCACTTTTGGCATCATCAAAACCGGTAACATCTTAGCATTTACATTCTCCCCCTTTTTTATGATGACAACCATCTTTAAGGGAAGGAAAGACAGTGAAATATATATTTATCGATCACCCCCCCTTAGTTTAATATTTATTGACTTTATAAGTATTGTATTGTTTATAAACAGTTTTCTTAAAATAAAGCAAGAAATAATTTTAGTTGTCAAAAGCAATAATATCCTAATTTAATTTCCTTGCCTTACATGTCTCTCCGCCTTTGGCAACATAAAAAATAATGAAAGGCAGGAAGAAAAGAAACAATTGAAAGACTAATCAGTTAAGATAAATGACTGTTTAAGCAAAAATTTTAAAATAAGCACTAAATTATCATAATGAGATCATACATATGCTGAAAACATAAGCTAAGTAGAGTTAAAGTATCGACGAAGATGTCCCATATCATCTTCAAGACGTGTAAGGCGAGTATCGACAAAAGTAAAACGTTCGTCTACAAAAGCACGAAGATCTTGAATGTCATGGAGGACATCATTAAGAATAGTAGAGTGTGGAGCTGACGGTAATGGGGATGGAGTATGATCATCAGGAGAATGAGCTTGATGATCCTGCTTAATTTAGCAAAAAGAAAAGTAAATATATGCACTTAGCTATCAAACAATGAAAATCTAGTAATTATTTTTTCTTACATTTTAGTTTATCAACGACTTCTTTGGAGTCCAACTCTATAATTATACTCTTGAGATGTAATTGCCTCAACCATTGTGTTGCATGATAGAGACCCAAAGCCTTAAGCCTCTCCAGGGACCAGTTTTCCAATAAAAGTCATTGTTGATTCATGAAGAAACTCTCCAAAATGTCTTCTTATACAAATATTTATTCTAAATTCGTTTGAGTCATGGAATATTGCAACATAAATATTACACTTAACATACCTAAGAGGCGGCGGCTACCAACAGATACTTATACTTGATGGATTAGAGTTGGTAGTGGATGGTTGATAGTAAAAGAACTTAGTTTACTAAAAGAGGTATTATGTTTAAATTAAACAAAACAAACCTTTCAAATCCGTCATGAAATTGTTAAATAATGTAAATATGTGTAGAATTAATGTCAAATGCTTTTGTTATAACTTATTTTTAGTTGACAAGTTATTTTCCAAAGTAAAAAAAAAAAAAAACTTAAAACAGTAAATATAAATTATTTATAAAATTCAAATTTTTAGCTTAAAATCTCTTTGTAAGTTAAAATTTTTTAGATAAAATATTTCTTTTATTGTCTAATAAAAATATATTGAGAAATAAAAATTTATATTATAAACTAAGCATCTTAAAAATTTAGTGTCTAATAAAACTTACACAAAGTAAATTAATGTGTTTTTAGTTTATTTTTAACAACTCAGTACCTCAAAAGATACATAAATTAATTAAATTTAAAATTCGATTTTCATTTTTTTAAAAAAAAAAATAAATTTACAAAAAGATTAATTTTCAAGTCACAAACATAAAAAAGGTTATATTCCAAAACATATAGTAACAAAAATAATAATAAAACTGTCAATAACATAATATTTAAACACCAAAATATTACTAAAATACAAGATCTATTGTTTTGATTCCTATAATTATCTAATTCGACCTCATGTCATAGCATACAAATTATAAAGATCTTTAATTCCCCAAAATTTTAAAGGATCTCTAACACACAAATTGTTATCCTTGACAAAGATGTACCATTTTATACCTAAATAATATCATTTGTTAATCTTTTTCTATTATTGTCTATAGTTTTGCATTTTTCAAGTGTATTCCAATCTAATTAACAACTTGCCTTTCTAAAATTTGTAGTTTTTATTTGGCTTAAATACAATCTCTACCCCAAAGTTGTTTTTATTTGAGACATTGTGTCCTCATAGTATAAAATCGGACACTTTATTTCCATATTTAAAAAATGTGTCAATTGATACTCCATCTATGAGTTCATAATGTTAAGTTTAAAAGTGTTGACTGCCACATGGATAAAATTAGTTACTGTGACATTTAATTAATGATTAATTGTGAAGTTAAATTAAAACATGTATTTTATGTAATGGTCGTGAAAAAGAATTCTGCAATTGGAAATTAGGAAAACCATGAGTGTTAGGGTTCATTTGAAAAAACGTGAAGGCTATAGATAGCACAAATTATTCAGGTGAACCTCAATGGAATCTCCATTATCCATTCTCAAATCTCCATCCTCTACTATCAAATCTTCAAGTCGGAGTGATGAAAGGGAGGTGTCGTTGAGGTGATGGCAAAGAAAGGCTGCGTTGAGATGATGATGAAGAGAAATGTCAAAAAGAGAAAAGGAAGAGAGGCGATGAAGAGAGGTTAAGAAGCTTTAGTCTTTACTGTCAGTTTCGAATGAAACCGAGGGATGATCAAGTAGCTCTTAGACATAGTCATAAAGGCATGGGTAATTATGTGGCATCTGGTCATTTCTAAATAAGGTAAATTCTAAATTTGCATAACCTATCTTAATTGCTAAATCTATGGAATTTGGTAATTATGTGGCATCTACTTAATGTACTTAAAGCCCTAAACTATGATTTTATTCTTTGTAGAAGTCAAGAGGTGCATCATCCCTTGCAGGGGCTTCTGGAAGTAATTCATCTGCTCCAATGCAATATGTGGAAACAACACCACAAAAAAAAAAAAAAATCAGTGACTACAACTTTCTGTGGCAACAAGACCTCCACAAAATCAATAATCAACTTGAGATGTGGCAGCAACACCTCATAAAGACAATAGTCAAACTCACATACTCAAGGATCCATTAATCTAAAATGAAAATTTAGTTATTTAGTTTTTTTGTTAATTGTAATTGGCGTTGGTGAGTATAGTTATAGTCTCTGTTGTTTATTTTTTGTTATGATCTCGATTATGTAATTCTGTATTTTGGATTTAGACAATTTCAGTTATGTAAATGAAGTTAGATGACATGTTGTGTTTATTATTTTAATTAAAAAGATATTTGTGTTATGATTTGAGGAATTTCTTTAATTTTATTTCTAGTTTATTAATATGGGTGTTATATGGATGGTGTGGCAAGATTCACTAAAAATAGTTGGTGTGGTTGTTTGTCAATGTTCATTGTTTTTACTTTTGAAACATAGTGGCAATCTGGAAGATGACGAACACGGCTGTGGAACTGAAAATAAATATGAGCTTGTTATGATTTGTCCATTTTCCGCGTATTGTAATCTAGACCAATTTTAATTTGTACGTGCTTTAATGACAATTTTCTGCATATTGTAATTTGCATTTTAATGAATAAGTTCAGCTTTTACTTGCTTTGATGACAACTTTCTACTTATTGTAATCTACACTTTGATGAATAAGTTTAATTTGTACTTGCTTTGATGATAGTTTCTTGCATGCTGTAATCTAGACCAATTTTGATGCATTGTTGATGACATGTTGAACTGAATAACAACAATTCTTACCTTAAACTAAATACGTATACCAAAATACTGTCAATAATATTAGCATCTACTAACTCACTAATTAGTATGTACTACCAATTTTCATTAATAACAATTACAATGACAATACACACAATTAAAATTAACCAACACAATATCAATCCCATTTCCATAAACTTTTCACTTTTTTTCATTTCAATTATTATTGTTTGCAATTCTCTCTCTTTAAGTTGAAACTCTTCAACCTACTTCGGCAAATTGAACATAATTCTCTTCTACCTCATAGTCATTGGCTGAGTGCATGATCATACCACTGAAAAAAATCGCATCCTCTCTTAATAGTAACCTACAATTAGGAAAAATAACAAGAAACATGGATCAACTATACAATTTCTAGAAAACTAAACCACAAAACAAGAATTTAGAAAAAAACCTTAAACCTTATAGGATTCACAACTATAAAATTTTTTTATGGTTTGTCTTCCGTACAAAAAGTTACTAGTGGTGCTTTCAACCCACATAAACATACTAACTCACGCCTTTTTTATTATGTCTTTGAGCTACTTGATAATCACTGGGTTCCATTCGACTTTGACAGGAAAAACCAAAGCTTTTAACCTCTCTTTATTGTCCTTCTGCGTTTTCTCTTTTTAACACCTCTCTTTGCCATCACCTCAACACGTCTCTCTTTACCGTCACCTCAACGACACCTCCCTTCCGTCACTCCGGCTTGAAGATTTGAGAATGGAGAATCTAACAAAGTTCACATGAATAATTTGAATAACTTGTAGTCTCCACATTCTTGCAAATGAACCCTAACACCCATGTTTTTCCTATTCCCAATTATACAATTATTTTTCATTAAAGATCATTACATAAAACGCATGTTTTAGCTTAACCTCACAATTAATAATTAATAAATGTCACATTTCATTCGCGTGACAATCAACACCTCTCAACTTAACCATCATTGTTATAAAGTCACAAATGAAACACACTTGACACATCTTTAAAATTTGAAGACAAAATATCACAATACTATGGGGACACAATGTCAGCATATCAAAAAAACTTGATGACATAAATTGTATTTAAGTTTTTTTTTATTGATAAAAATATTTTCTTAAAAAATTTAAAGAAAATTCTAAATTAGTTTGTATATTTTTCTAAAATATACGGACAAAGTCATTGTAAAAATGATATATAGTTTTTAAATGTAAGATATATTTACTTAATTCATATTTTTTTGGATTAATTTAATTAAAAATATTACTATTATGGTTAACTTTTAAAATTATTTTAATTCTATTGGAATAATTATCTTTTTCTTTCCAGTCCTACTTAATTAATTAATTAATCAATCAATCATATCTTCCTCTCTTTATAATAATTAAAAATATATTAATAAAAAAATTAATGTTCAAACACAACTTAAAAATAGTCGGAAAAAAAAAACTCACACAGGTTCATTAATATTTAATCTAGTCGCAAATGTCTTCAATCATTGAGTGAAAATGTGCTACGGACCATTTAAATAAACAAAACAAATACATTAGCATTATTTTACAAATTTCTTAAATCTGCAATAAAACAAAAGCAAAGAAAAAAGGATTCAAGACCCTCTTAAGCAGGCCCACTCATAAACAATCTACCTTTTTTTTTTTTTTTTGGGTACTGATTTTGTTTTCCTCCTATTATCTTGGTAACAGGTAACACAGCACGAGCGACTCTACTTACATCACTGATCACATGCTTCTGACGTATGATAAACTCGAATTGATTCCACTCACTCTGTAATGAGTCACAGCCTCCAACTTCAAGGCATTCTCGTCACCTCCTTTCGCCAACGCCACTTTTCCTTCTTTTCTCGTCACCCTTCCGCAAGGTTCAGTTTTCATTAAAGCTTGTATTTTTGTTTTCCTTTTTTCATTTTTTAATTATTCTGATATTTTTTTCGTTAAAGGGTATCGTTTTCTAGTTTTATTTGCGGGAAAAAATTGGAAATGGAGGAAGTCAAGGTTGCTTCGGAGTTGTTGGTGGATGATCCTGCTTCACTGGAGAAGAAAATTGATGCAATTCGTTTGGGTGGCTCCCAGAAGCTTCAGGTTTCTCCATGGTTTTGTTTGATAATTAATTTAAGTGTTTTCGTTTGTTCTGATTGAATTGGCTCAATGGGGTGACACAAAAAGAAGAGTACCAGTCAAAAAATGCTTTTGTTTTTGGAGATTTTTCCAGTACATTATGTTTATATTTTTATGATTATATTAACAGATTCATGTTACCAGGTGATTGCTGATTTTGATGCCACCTTAACAAAGTTTTGGGTTAATGGAACTCGTGGTCAAAGTATGTTGTTCACTTAACATTTTATTTCTTCCCTTTTGTTCTATTTGATGCATGAAAAAAAAAAAAAAAAAAACTTTCATTAGGAATTTTGCTATGTATCATATCTAATAGATTCATTTGTACTTTGTAGCCAGTCATGGCCTTGTGCAGCAGGGTAATCCAGAATATGATGACAAAAGGCAGCAATTATACGAATATTACCATCCATTAGAATTTTCGCCGACTATTGGACTTGAAGAAAAAACAAAGCTCATGGAAGAGTGGTGTGTGGATTTATTAATGGTGAAGATATAGGCACTCAGTTGAACAGTGCATTCAACATTGACATTAGTGCTTTTTGCTGAAACGATAAATGTGTTGTATCAGGTGGGGAAAAACACATGCTCTTCTTGTTGAGGGAGGACTTACATATGACTCTATAAGACAATCAGTTGCCAATGCCAACATAGCTTTCAGGGAAGGTGTTTCTGAACTTTTTGAGTTTCTGGAGGTATATTTCTCATCCTTTGGCTGATATAGGTTCTTACATGTTGATATGTTTGTGTTATATATCAGGTAAATTTATGAAATGTGATGTGATATAGATATGCGAAAATTCAATTGCTGACACTGGTTCCCATTTTTTATTTTGTAATTTTCAGGAAAGAGACATTCCTGTGTTAATATTCTCTGCAGGGCTTGCTGATATCATTGAAGAGGTCTGAAAAATCTGCTCTTTTTTTTTTGTGTGATGGCAAGGTTACTGAATTTATGTTATTTATTTTCTTCTTTATTGTTGTTTATGCCTCTCAATTGCAATGTATTTCTTTTTCTGATAATAACAGGTCCTGAGGCAGAAACTGAACAGATCCTTCAAGAATGTGAGGGTAGTATCGAACAGGATGATATTTAATGACAAAGGCTGCCTTGTATCTTTTAAAGGTGATCTGTGTTTCCTGCATTCATTAGCTATGTATTTGTTGGCTTTTCATCTTGTGTTCATATCCAAATTCATCTTTTTGAGGCTGAGGCATTACATCGTGGTGCCTTTAGGTTTCACTGTCAATAAGAGAAAATCAAATATATTTATTTGTTTCTGTTTGCTCTTTGGAGAGTGGGTTGGGTAAATAACATTACAAGTCCTATGGTATCTCCCACCATGACTGCCTAACAAAACACCAAGCACAATGGGGATATGTCGCTTAGTGTTGGGTGGAAAGTGTCTGAAACCTGCAAGGTTTAGTTTTTATTTGAATAAATGTTTCCTTTCCTGGGAGAACAGACAGCTAAGGATATTATTGGTGCCTGGGGGGGTGGTGTGTGTATTGGATGAAGTACAATTTTGGGGGGCTTTTATGCTAAAATAAACTAATGTAACCCAATGCCAGAAGGCTCCTTGCTATGCGAAGGTATGGGGGAAGGTCATTGTATGTAACCTTACACTTGTATGAGCAAAGAAACTATTTTGGATTCGAACCCAAGACCAATTGATCACACCAAGGTGCAATTTTATAGCTGTGCCAGAGCTCATTTTGGGGCTTTAAGCGTCTTGATAAAATTAATTTTTAATTTTTACTTATAATTTCTATTACAGGAAAAGTGATTCATAGCTTAAATAAAAATGAGCATGCTCTTGATATGGCTGCTCCTATTCATGAGAGATTGGGTGATATGGATGGTCCTATTGATGACAGTGCCTCATTGAAGAAGAGAACCAATGTTATCCTTCTTGGTGATCACACTGGAGACTTGGGAATGTCTGATGGTTTGAATTATGAGACTCGAATATCCATGGGATTCCTGTAAGTTAAAAATCTGCCTTGCCAAATTTCTTATCTTCTAATAGCTTGGTTAACACATAAATTTGAGTTCAGTTAATGTCTGTAAGGTACTTATGAATGTGACTTGATCTCTACTATATTATTTTGACATTTTGAAGCTAGCTAGTCATTGTGTGACATGATAGATTGACATGTTTTTCAAATTTAACAAACATCTATATCAAAATACTCAGCTAAACAGTCATTCCTTTTTGTTTATTGAGTGCTAAACTTCTAGATTTGGGCATGTGGTAGTAAGAATTCTTCATTTTATTTTCTGCTTCTTAAGTTCAATACTGGGCCCATTTGTTTAAATTTGAAACTTAAAAAAAATTATTCTTAAAAATTCAGCAGATAGAAATCACTTTTTAAAAAAAAAGCAAAAAACTTTTTTTTTTTTTCAAATCAGTTTTGACAAACATATGAGAAAAACCGAAAACTGTTTACTATGCTAAGGCTCTTTTCTGGTAGTTATTTTCAGGATATGTGTTTCATTCAATGTAGTCCAGATACTCCAAAATAATAACAGTACCAGTGTTGTACCATGCCAGACAATGATACTGCCCGGATAGCCTGGATACGTGTCCTAGAAGAATTCAATTATTTATTTATTTTAAAAAGACGTTGAATACAGCTTGGATACAACTTGAATATGGCTTGGATACGGCTTACCATGAAGGGACACGGCTCAAGCCATATTGGAATAAGCTTCAACGGCTTGAACCATTTTCTGATTTTTTTTAAAAAAATATTATTATTATTATTTTATAGGCAAAACTTTCTTATTTAGTTTTAAAATTTTAATATTTTAAAATTAGAAATGAGAGTAGAAAATACTTGTTTTGAATTAAAATAGTTTAAATTAAAAAAATTAAAATTTTTGACTATTTAACTAGTAATGATGCTTTTGAATGAATTAACAAAGATGATACTATATTTCTAAATTAATGACAATTCCCATGTAATCAATACGTGTAGGTCTAATATGATTCATATGAATGACTAACAATTTGACTATTCATATTGAATGAATTATATATGGTGTTAAAGTGCTGCAATTTGAATTTGTTATGAATTATATATGTCGTATCCATGTCATGTGACACCCATGTTGTATCCCATATCGGGCAGCATAGGTTTCATTATGCTATCCACTTTCTCTCTATACATCTAGTCATTTACTATCATCCAAATGCATGCATATATTATTATATAGAGGAGGAGCCACCATTTTGATTACCCATTGAATATATATCATAGGATACAAAGACTCCTGTTTATAATGTATGAGAATTCTCAGGGTATACAAAACACAAGATGATGCAGAATAAGAGAATGTCATATTCAATAAACAGAGGTGGCTTATATAAGCCTTTACACTAACTGTTAAACTGAAACTGCCATACTGCAATGCACTAAAATAGGCACGTATAACCACGTAACCTCCAAAGACTATTTCACTCCTATAAAACAGGAACTTATTAGTATGTGACAGAAACTAAATAAAAGAAACTTAACATTCCCTCCCGTAAGCTAAACGACTGCATTTAGCTTATTTCAGTGACTGCAATCACTCCAAGCATGTGTCGGATTTTTTCAAACTGGTCAAGCTTTAATGCTTTAGTCATTATGTCAGCTACTTGTTTGTTGGAACAGCAGTACGTTAAACGAACTACTTGATCATTAACCAAGTCTCTTAGAAAGTGAAATCTTACTCCTATATGCTTGCTCCTTCCATGAAAGACAGGATTTTTGGATAATTGAATGGTGGAACTGTTGTCACATAGAATTTCAATTGCTTCCTTTTCTGCTGAACCAAGATGCTTCAAAATTCTTTGAATCCAAATACACTGGCAAGCACAAGATGCTGCAGCAATGTATTCAGCCTCGGTGGTGGATAAGCTTACCACAGGCTGCTTTTTTGATATCCACGAAACTTCTCCATTTCCAATCAGAAAAACTGCTCCAGATGTGCTTCTTCTATCATCTAAGCCACCTGCATAGTTGCTGTCACTATAAGCTATGAGACCAGTTTTTGTTTTCTTTTGATAGAATATACCATATTCAAGAGTTCCTTTGAGGTATCTTAATAGTCATTTTGCTGCAGCCCAATGTGACTCTTTTGGATTTGCCATGTATCGACTAATTAAACTCACTCCAAACATTAAATCTGGTCGGGTCCCCTGTTAGATACATGAGGCTCCCAACAACTTGTTTGAATTTGGTAGCATCTACTGCAGTACCTTCAATATCCTTGGAGAGTATTGTGCCCGGAACCATTGGATTTCGCACCGAATTGCTTTCAGTCATGTTGAATTGAGCTAGTACATCATGAGCATATTGTCTTTGACAAATGAAGATTCCTGTGTTTCTTTGTATAACTTCGATTCCAAGAAAGTGTCTCATTTTGCCTAAGTCAGTCATATCAAACTCTGCCTTCATTGAGTTTTTAAACTCTTCACACATATGGTTGCTATTGCTAGTGAAAATCAAATCGTCAACATAGAGACTGACAATTAAAATGTTACCGTGAGTCCTTTTTGTGAACAAGGTGTGTTCACTCGAGTATCGTTCAAAATGTTCTTTTGTAAAGTAAGCTTCGATCTTGCTATACCAAGCTCTTGGGGCTTGTTTAAGCCCATACAGTGCTTTCTTGAGACGGTAGATGTGATCTTCTCTTCCTTTCTTGATGAAACCTTCAGGCTGTTGAACATATATTTCTTCCAGGGGCTCACCATGTAAGAAGGCGCTTTTGACGTCAAGTTGCAGTACTTCCTATGCATTTTGAGCTGCTAGAGCTAATATCAATCTCACGGTGTCAAGTCTTGCCACTGGAGCGAAAACTTCAGTATAATCTATTCCAAAACGTTGAGCATACCCTTTGGCCACTAGTCTAGCCTTATACTTCTCTATGTGGCCACTTTCATTAAACTTGGTCTTAAAAATCCACTTGACACCAATGGGTGTTACTCCCTCTGGTGGATTCACAAGTTCCCACATATGATTCTTTTCTATTGCTTTCATCTCTGTATCCATAGCCTCTCTCCATTGTTTATTTGTGCACGCCTCTTTGAATGACTGGGGATCTCTAGACTTAGTCATCATCAGTGCCAGTAAATCTTCCTCTTCTACTGGAAAAGTGGTCTCGTAATCAGACAGCCATGTTGGTTGTCTTCGTGATCTTGGGCCCAAGACTTCTGTTGAGGAATCAATGTGTTCAGAATTGGAAGCTGGTCTGTGCACTTCGTTATTACTAGTTGATATTTCATGTGATGTATCTGCATGTTCATTCACTGGGTCCACTGTGACTGCTTCATTTTCCCAATCTAGAACTGCAGTTTTGCTTCTTTCTTTGTTTTCGTTCCAATTCCAGCTTTTATCTTCTTCGAACACTACGTCTCTACTCACGATCACATGCTTCATGATAGGATAGAATAGTTTGTATGCTTTAGATTCGTCACTTACACCCAGCAGAATACACTGGTGGCTTTTATCATCAAGCTTGCTTCTCTTTTGATCGGGAATGTGCACATGAGCAATGCAAGCAAATGTTCGAAAATAGTCAACTCGTGGTTTGATTCCGCTCCATATCTCCTCTGGGGTTCGCTGATCAAGGGCAGAAGTGGGACTTCTGTTTTGAACATGTATGCACCAACGCACAGCTTCAGGCCAAAAGGATTTTGGAACCTGTTTGTCGTGTAACACAACTCGTACAGCGTTCATGATGGTGCGATTCTTGCGTTCTGCGACTCCATTTTGTTGAGGAGTGTAGGCAGCTGTCAATTGCCTCGTGATGCCTTGTTGAGTGCAAAAATTCTCAAACTCCTTGGATGTGAATTCACCACCACAATCTGTTCTGAGACACGTGATGTGGGTGTTGGCTTCCTTCTCAACACAGGCTTTAAAACTCTTGAATGCAGTGAAAGTCTCGGATTTTTCATGTAAGAAATGGACCCAAGTTTTTCTTGAGTAATCATCAATGAAATTTAACATGTACCTTTTGTTGCTGTGTGAAGCAGGCAAGATCGGACCGCAAACATCGGCATGAATTAACTGAAGTTTTGCTGAAGCTCTCCATGAGCTTTGCTTTGGTATACTATCTTTATGTTGCTTGCCCACAAGACAGGTAGTGCATAGAGTTTGAGGAAGTTTCATTTGCGGCAGACCGATCACCATTTGCTTATTCGCAAGTATGTTTAATGCTTTAAAATGAAGATGCCCAAAACGTCTATGCCATAGTTGTGTCTCCCTGTCTGAAGCGTCCTCAGTCTGAAGGCACCTGAGAGGTTGAGTAACTATTGAAGCTGTCAGATAAAACATTCGGTTGCCTTTCATGTTGGTGTGATGAATCAGTCCTCGATCTGGATGGTATATTTTGCACATATCATTTTGAAATAGAACAGCTAAACCTTTCTCTTGAAGTTGCCCTAAACTTAGGAGATTTGTCTTGAGCTCTGGGACATAGTAAACGTCACTGATGACGTGTGAGGTGCCATTAATTTGAATCCGAATGCTACCTTTCGCAGTGACCGCCATTGTTGTGTTGTTTCCGAGTTTGACAGACCGATTACATTCCTCTTCTCTCACTTCTGAAAACCAAAGCTTGTTTTCGATCATGTGGTTGCTGCAGCCGGAATCCAAGAACCAATCTTCCTCCTGGACAGGTTGTGGCATCTCCTCATATGTAGCTAGTAATAGCTCATCTTCTGCTTCTTTTGATTCTTCAAATGTTGCATAGTGGGCCCTGTTTCCAGATTCGGGACATTCATATTGAAAATGGCCGAGCTTGTGACAGTGAAAGCATTCAATGAGTGCTCAATTTAATGGTTGTCATCCTCGACCTCTCCCACGGCCACGACTGTATCCACGACCACGACCACGCCCTATTCCAGATCGATCATCATGAGTTACTTTCAACACTTGTTCCTCTGGTTGAAGACTTTGCATTCTTTGTTCATGGACTAGCAAACTGCCATGAAGTTCATCAATGCTGAGAGCGCTTAAATCGTTAGACTCCTCAATGGAACACACCACGTAGTTGAATTTTGCAGTTAGCGATCGGAGTATCTTGCTAACCACTGTGCTGGAATCTACTTTCTCACCGTTTGATTTCATTTTGTTAACTATGTTGAGTGTGCGTCCTAGATACGCATCCACTTTCTCCCCTTCTTTCATGCCTAAGAGCTCAAACTCACGACGTAGTGCTTGAAGCTGAGCACGTTTCACTCTCGTTGATCCTTGATATTTCTTTTGCATGGATTGCCAAATTGTCTGCGACGTACTTTTGTCTAATATGGTTTCCAAGATCTCCCGATCAATGGCTTGGAATAGGTAATTTTTTACCTTCAAATCCCTTAGATTGGCCTCAGCCACACTCTTACGTTGTTACTCAGTGGATGTGGCTTCAATCACTGTATGCCCTCTTCTACGAGCTGCCACAATTCTTTGCTACGTAAGAAGTTCTCCATCGTCATGGACCAAAAGTCATAATGGCCATCAAACCTTGGTATGGCCAGTTGCATGAACTTTTCTGCAGACATCCTTTTATATGTACTGTACTCTCACACTTGAATGTTTTGTGATTCTCTCACAGCACTCTGACCTGGCTCTGATACCAATTGAGAATTCTCAGGGTATACAAAACACAAGATGATGCAGAATAAGAGAATGTCATATTCAATAAACAGAGGTGGCTTATATAAGCCTTTACACTAACTGTAAAACTGAAACTGCCATACTGCAATGCACTAAAATAGGCACGTATAACCACGTAACCTCCAAAGACTATTTCACTCCTATAAAACAGGAACTTATTAGTACGTGACAGAAACTAAATAAAAGAAACTTAACAATGTATAGGACTCAATGACATATATTATAGAATAGAAAACGCATTCAAGTATTTTATATGGAACATGGACATAGTTCTTGGGAAAGAGAAATGAAATTCCATTTCCCCCAAAGTTTGAGATGTGTACCTAAATGTTATCCCATGAATTGGATTCACCCTAAATTTATAACTAGCTGTCTACGTAATTCCTGCTACATGGTTGTTATCCTTGTTATGGTATCTTACTGCCATAGTAATGATAGGAAAGTTTAAATTGGGTATAGTTTGATTTTAGACAAAACTAAGAAGGCTCTTGCATTGATATTATAGATTTGTTAGTTGACCTGAAGATCTATGAGTCTGTCAAAGAGTTTAGTTTACTGGTATGGAAAAGTTATTTTATTATAATAAATTTCCACTAACAACCAAGAGTAATATTATGAAATCTTAAAAATAAAACTTCTATGCTTTATTATTTTGTACCTCTGTTTGAGAATTTAGTAACTAGGATTAGAATCATTAGATATTGACATTGTTTTTTTAATTACTATAATGGTTCTTAACTTTGATGATTTGTCAACTTCTAATTTGGTTGATGTTGAAATGCTAGTTGTTATTGTAATTAAATTAAAATGATAGTACAAGTAGAATGCAGGATATGATAAGTTTAAAAGGATTACTGACTTGATGACTGGTGAGGTACTGGGGCTAAAGTTTGGCAATGAAGAAGATTATGACTTTTATCATAAATATGCAAAATATTATGGTTTTGTTTTATGATAAGAAAAGATGATGTGACTCATGATGTAAGAAGAAAAGTGATAACGTGATATATTGTATATAAATATAATATATAGGATTAAGAAACAAAAACACTTCTCAAAGGTAGATAGGAAAATGAATCACAAACCTATCACCCAAACTAATTGTGAAGCTAGACTCGGTCTACACTCTACACTACAAGTTAAATACATCAAGATGGATAAACATGTTTTGGAGAGCCTCATAACCATGAACTAACTCTTCCATATATGTACACTTATTTCTAAGTCTGTCTTATCATAGAATGATAGATGCAAATAATTCTCAGGTTGATAGGTTGCAGTTGCATTCATATGATATCTGAATTTGTCATATAATTGGATACGTGGTAGGTAAAAAAGGTGGATATGTTAATGTTGGTTTCTCAAAGAAATATTTATGCAACTATTTAATAGTAAAATCTGTGATGAGGTGTTGGGGTTGTTGCTATTGCCTTCAGCTATCTTCATGGGAAGATGAACAATGATCCAATGTTTTATGCAAAATTTACAACTATAGTAATGCGATGGTAGGTTGAAACAACTTTTCTGTTAGATGGATTCAACAAATTTGTTTTTTATGCTTTAGTGATGTTTTGCATTTGACATTATGTATAAGAGGAACAAGTACAACTATCCTTTTTGTAATTTTCTTTGGGTGTAATCAACGTTCACAACTCATAATATTTGGTGGTGCTTTAGTGTCAAATGAAGCAATTAGACATATAAAGTGAGTCTTAAAATCTTTTTCAAAAGCAATGCGAAATGAACATTTGAAAATCAATTTTTGATTTTTGACTTGATTTATGATGGATGCTGAGGTCAGTATGAGATGGCATTGTAACAACTACTAATAAAAATTTCACCAACTGTCCTTTCCAATGTTTAATTTTAAAACAATTAATCAATAACTTGAAGCCCATTGGATACTAGTAGAGTGGAATTTTTTTTTCGTGAATTATTGGGGATAAAAGCCCCAACTTAACTAGTGAGTGAATAACAACAATAGAAGTGTGCTTTGGTGTAAACTTTCCTCAAGGTTAGTTGACTTGAGTATGCTACAGTTTGCCGGCACATAAGTAAGTGTATGCCTGTTTTTATTTTGTGAATTTAAAATTTTTCACTGAATAAATAATGCTCATAAAACAGTAGGGAATTGGAGATTTGTAATTACACTACCGATGTCTATGATCATAGCAAGATTCCAGGTATGATAAATTGGTAATTATATTTTTCTGTTCTTCTCCTCTACTTCCATGTTCACTTCTTGATTGAAATAACAACTCAAGCTACATGGTTTATCTGATTTGATCTTTAGCTCTATAATTATAACTTTTACATGCATTATCTGAAAATATTCTTCATTCTTTTCTTTCCGAGTTCTTGGGGTAGTATTAAAAACTGTAATAATACAGATGCTCAGCCGTATAAAGTTATTGTTGCAGGAACCACAACATTGGGGACTCACTTAGCTCCTATCGAGAAGCTTTTGATGTTGTTTTTGTGGTAAGTGGATTGGATGGATGGTAGAATCTCTTTAGATTCATTGTTCCTTTTGTGGTAAGTGGATTGTGCCTCTCCAATTGTGAAGGATAACATCATATTAAACTAAATGCATTGAGACATGTTCATATGTGATTTCATTTTAGATGACAACCGTTTACTCTTACAGCGGTGTTTGGTGTTTTTCACTGATAACAATTAACTGACAATATATATATTTCTAACAAATTTTGTTTAGTTGAAGTGAACATACCTGGAGTGAATAAGTAGCTAACTGTAACTTGCAAATTATTACCTGCAGAATGATGCACCCATGTGGGGAGTTATCAAACTGGTCTCTCGTATCTGTTCAAGTGGGAGGTGATTATTTCCAGCAAGCAATGATATGTCTTAGCAGTCTCATTCTTTTTTTGTCTTATATATCTCATGATTCTTTATTACGAAATTCGTAGTATTAGAGTTTTTAGAAAACCGTACACAGTCTCAACCATTAAAATGTTTTGTTTTACTGAATAATATAAATTAAAAAATTTGTCAAACAAATGACAATGTTCAGATATGTAACTGCGTGAGGGGCTGTTGTTTTTGGACTGCATATGATCCATTTCTTCTCATTATATATATCAGATTGTCTTCTAGCATGGTTCTGCCTCTCAGTTTTACCGCGGATTAATTATGCTAGGCCATAGTTAATTTACTTAATATATTACAATAACGCTGTAAATCTACGAGGTAGCTCTCGAACCTCATTTTCTGTTGTTAAGGCTCAGTCCAGTCTTTATGTTTTGGCTTTTCTGTACTCAATCATTTGGCAGGTTCCTTAAAACCAAAACATTAATTGCGTCAAGGGAGACTATGTCTGAAAATTTGAACTCTGATCTTAGTGCAAGTGCTTTGTAATAAAGCATAGACAATATTTGAAGCTGTGACATATATTTCAAATAATTAAATATATTATTTAGATTATATGAAAATATAATTAATTATTAAAACAAAAGACATTCAGTTCAACAAGTGGGAACAAGGAAAATGTCAGAATTATATACAAAATCTTTTAAAACTAAAAGTAACAGTACCAAGTGTTAGTCCACATAGAAACCTAGCTTTCATAGTTAACAAATCTTCTGAACAAAAAAGGGGTAAGTCTAGAATGGTTTACAACTACAAAAGATTAAACGATAACACAGTAGAATATGGATATTCAATTCCGTCTAAAGACGTTTTAATAAACCGAATTCAAGATGCCAAGTGATTTTCAATTCAACCTTAAAAGTGGATTCCATCAAGTAAAAATGGACCCAGAATCAATAAAATGGACAACATTCTCTTGTTCAGAAGGATTATTTGAATGAAATGTTATGCCGTTCGGTTAAAAAATGCTCCTGCTGTTTTTCAGAGAAAAATGGACAACATTTTTAAAGACGTTAAATCTTTTACATGTGTTTACATCAATGATATACTAGTATTCTCAAAAACAAAAAAATGATCATTTTCATCATTTAAAACAAGTTTTGTATAAATTGGAACATTACGGATTAATAGTTTCAAAATGAAAAATGGAAATTTGTAAAAATTTCATTGAATTTCTTGGAACAGAAATTGGTAAAGGAACTATAAAACTCTAGTCTCATATTTCAAAGAAAATACAGGATTTTCCAGATAAAATGGAAGACATAAAAACACTTAGATCTTTTTTAGGACTTTTAAATTATGCAAGAAACTTTATTCCTAATTTGGGAAAATACACATCTCCTTTATATAATAAAACTTCATTAAAAGGAGAAAGAAAATTTAATTCTGAAGACATAAAATTAGTCCAGAAAATAAAACAAATGGTAACAAATTTACCAACTTTACAATTACCATTGGATTCAGATTATTTAATAATTGAATGTGATAGATGTGAACTTGAATGAGGAGCAATCCTTAAACAAAAGAAAAATAAACATTTACCAAAAACAGAAGAACATATATGTAGATACACTTCTGGTAAATATATAACAAAACCCAAAATTTATACAATTAGCACCGACTATGAGGTCAATGCCATTATACATGCACTGGATGTATTCAAATTATTTTTGATAGATAAACAAGAAATAACAATCAAAACAGATTGTGAAGCCATAGTATCTTATGAGAAAAACCAAATTAACAATGACAAAAAACCCCATAAAAAATGGTTACTTTTCAAAGATTATATAAATTTCTCTGGAAAAGATATACATTTCGAACATATTAAAGGATTTGAAAATACATGTGTTGACATTCTTTCCAGGTATATCAGGTGAATATTCACCAAGACACAATTTTTTTAGGTCAGCATGATGGAAACTACAAAGAAAGAAGCCGTTGACCCTAAACAAGTAAAGTCCTCCTTTATGGCGGAACAATATACAAAATTTGGCAAACAGGAATTGCCAATACTTACAAATATCTTCCAATATCCAGGAAGAGATCACACAAATGTCAAATTAAATGTTTTAATTGACAATATTTGGAATATTCCCAAATATACAACACAAAATGAACACCAAGTTACAAGGGTGAAACAAAGCATTATTAGTGCATCATACAACTTTTGCAGTCAAGACAATAAAGGAGTAGCTTTAGCATCTCCTACCTCTCCTTCTGGAAAAGGATTTACACATTTTGCCCTAATAACAGGCAAAAACAAAGGTGTTTATACTTCATTCAAATACCTCACTGAGGCCAAACAAGATCAGTTCTGATCTACATACAAAAGTTTCTATTCAAAAGAAGAAGTTGAAATGACTGTCAGACTAGAAACAATCGATGAAGAAAAAATAAAGACTGCCCTGCAATTTGAGCCTCTTGCTCAAAGCCAAACTTGTGTAACTGCTGCTTGCAGTATCTCTCCACAAATAAATCCAAATATTCTTCTGGGAAAATTTGGACTAATACAGGATTTTTTGTTTGAAGTCCACTCTGAAAACACAAATTATAATGGGTTATTTGTTAAAACCCAAACCTACTTCAATACTAGAAACCCTTGCTTAGAGTCATCTGAGTATTGTAAGACAGTAAAAAAAGATTGTACTTGCCAGATCAAGTTCATTATCAGAAGAGCTCAAATTGATTTGAGTTCCTTTAAACCTCAATTATACAGAGATGTATTAATAACTCCCATGATTCTACTAGAAGCCGGATGCCTTCATTCGATAACAATACCTCCTACAGACAGATTTTCCTCACTGTCTCCTGTTCTAAATTCTGTTATTAATGACATCCAAGCTGAACATATGACAAATGTGGCTTTACAAATTACCACTTCCCCCAGAAGTGCCACAAACCCTGACAGTATAGCTACACATGTCATAGAACTTTTCACTGAAACAAATCCAGAGTATCATACTTCATTTAAGCATGATAAAAGGACTGTCTCTCAACAAAAACAAATTGTATCAATATAATCTCTGGAAAGCATTTGTAGAAGGGTCAAATTGGAATTTCTCAAAAAGGGATACCCAAGATTTTACTCTTCTAAAAGAAACAAAAAACACAAAGTTATATTGGAAAAAAATAATGGGGAACAAATTTCACCCTTTTCCAATAGAATCAAATCTTTCTCTTGTTAAACATTTTGAAAAGGAAAGGTTATACAAAGAAATTTATGAAGAGACTGGCTTCTATGGCCAAAACACTCCTGGACAAACATCTTTCCCTTCTGACTATGATGATAATGAAGACCAAAGTCTTCCAGAACAAATGGAAGAAGAGATTGTTGATTTGTCTGCAATAGCTCGAGTTAGACGACCCAACTAAATTTTACCTATGAGAAAGTAATTTTACTTCTTTATTGAAGTAATAGACTGAAGGGTAAAATGACTGACAAAACAGGTTACCAGTTACAAAGTAATCTTCGTAGCAGATTACCAGTCATAAGTTTACCCTCTCAACCAGTTTCCGGTTACACATGTGTCTATAAAAAAGGCCATAAGACTCTTATGCGGAGTAGGTTGAAAAAATCATACACCTTCCTCTCTAAAAACTTCTTCCTCACACTCTAAATCTCTTGTAAAAATTTCTCAGTATCAATAAATCAGAAGTTGTTCTGCATCCCCCTTTTTTTCCCTTTATATCTCCCCTTTCGTAAGTTTTCTTTCTTTAACTGATTGATATTTACTTTAGGCATGAAGTAGTTTTCATATAAGGTATCTTCGGATGCCTTAAGTAATATTTATTAGAGATGCGATGATCATTTAAAGGCTTATCATATATGGGTTGTATAATTTTATTTTTCCTTCAAGATTATAAGAAGATGTCTAACCGGCTTTGCCAGATTCAGTATCTTATAATCTTTTTTTCCTTAAATCTCCTCTATCTTTATTTTATATGGGTTGTATAGTTTTATTTTTCCTTCAAGATTATAAGAAGATGTCTAACTGGCTTTGCCAGATTCAGTATCTTATAATCTTTTTTCCTTAAATCTCCTCTATCTTTTGGTATCAGAGCATGGTTTCATTTTTTTTTTGGTTTCATGAATATATATATATCTATCAAAGTGTATAGTGTTTGCTAGGATACACATGATAGTTTATGGCAGTAATAGGCCATTGTAAGGCCTTTGTAAGACCATCTTTTTCTACCTCTATGGGTTGAGAAACACGTGCAGATTGCGACACTAAGTTCAAATATATATATATATATATATATATATATATATATATATATATATATATATATATATATATATAAAGAGTTTTAAATTTCTGATAAGCCTTATGATCTTTTAAATTCTTTAATATTTATTGTTTTCTAGTGTATTTTGTTGATACCTTATCCTTTTGCTTCTGTTTATCTCTGTTACTGCTTCACTTTTCTTTCTCTGTCTTTGTTTCCTTCTCGTTTATTCTTATACTGTTTTCTTGACAAAAATTTTTTTAATGGATAATATACAACCTTTTCTAGATAAAGACTACAAATTAACTCTTGCAATTGTTGAATTTTTTACAAAATCCCCTCCAGTAGGATACAAAAAACCCCCTGCTGACATAGATCTTGTCCATACAGTACTAATAGGACAAAACAATACAATAATAGCTTTATTAGAAGAAGTTTCTCGAAAACTATCTAATCTGATAGATTCAAATAAAAACGAAAATATATCAGAAGACATAAATGTTTTAGTCAACAAAGTTTCTAAACTCTCTTTAGGAACAAATACGCAAACTAAGACAGTATGCAAAAATACCCAAAAATTTGTTAAAGTAATAACAAAGACAAACACAACTGAATCTAATAATAAGAACCAGCATAAATAGGAGGATAACGCCTCTAACACAAATAAAATTGTTAGTTAAATATGAATTTAAGACAAAATAATATTTCACAAACACAATTACAAGATATTTCTATGGATAGTACAACCAATAGAAACCAAACACCTGAGAGGTTTCTAGGAATTTCTCGAAGGTTAAGGGAACATTATACCAAGAAACAAGATCTCATACAACATCCAGGAATCTTAGATAGATTTCTAAACAGAAGAAGAACTACTAATGTCAGAAGATTAGAAGACCTAGTAGATATACATCAAAACACAGAAATAGGATCAAATTTAAGGATCGATTCTTTGAATTCAAGGCAGCTATACAATATAGGATGATTAAGTTCAGAAAGAACGAGTCTTTACAGATATAGAAGGATAGAAGATTTCCACCTCCCTGATAATACAGATGAGATAATTCATTTAATATCTCAACAAACTGTCAGACAACTTCTAAACCAACATAAAAGATATAATTTTGAGACACAAATTTTTTGTTGACCTCTCCAAGTACAGAAATATGTTTGTTGGTTACTTTGGCCAGTAAGGGATGACATATTATCTTATTTATTATTATTTTATCTATTAATTTTTTAACGGATTTTGTTTACCCCTACCACCCATTAATAAACATAAACCCCACCTATTACCCCTACACCATGTCCAAAATATATATATATATTCTAATTTAAAGAAATTGATATTTCTCTTTTTTCATCAATTAAATTTTATATACATCCTGCGGGAGACACATTTAGCTGGCAGCTGCGGAGGCTGCCCGCATGATAAAATCTTAATCTTGCGCTTCTTCTAATGACATGATTTCCTCTCACGACGCCAAACAGACCACATGCAGCGACTGTGTCAATGCCCAGTGTTGTTGTAGAAACTGTTGGTGGTGGCGGCGTTGGAAGATAAGGAAGAGAACAACGTGTGAAGGTTCAGATCATAAGTGTTGTTGCCATCAGTTTTCTCTTCATTGCAAAAGTAACTCTACCAGGATCTTGTGCTTTAGTAGTTGCAAAATTGAAGAAGCTGACAACAACTATAGAGAGGGAGATAAGTTTGAAGGAATTGGAAGCCGTAGCATTACCATTCAGTGGATGGGTGTGTTGTGTATGAATACACAACTCAAGAATAAATATAGGGTGAAATTTCTCAAGTTCTTTTGGTAACTTACATGTTAAACATCCACAAGTAGGAGGTGATAGATGCAAACTTATTTTAATTTATAAAAAAAATGACGTGTATAAAATTTAGAATTTGATTGGTTGAAAAAAAATATATCAACACTTCTTATTTTTATTTTTATTTTAAGAATCGTCTAAGTACCATTTAATTCAATTATTTATAATTATTTTTACAAAAATTGGATAAAAATATACGTATATAAAAATATTTAATTTTTTAAGAAACTTATTTATAATTAATATATTACGTAAACTATTTTACATGAATTAATTTAAAATAAATTAATTTTACAAATAAGTTATATCTTATTTTTCAAGTTTTGATTTTTTTACTTTAATTTAAAAGTGATTTTTAAAATGAAATAATACGGACGAAATACCTTACTAATTTTGATACTTTTTTAAATAAAGTGACATCTACTTTTGACATATAAAGATATTAAATGTTAAATAAAATATTGATATATTAAAATATAAAAATAATTAAATGTTATTAAAATTATATTTTAATGCTAAATATATAAAAGTAAGAAAATAGTACTATGAACCCATAAAAGTTCATTATATACATAATTTTGTCTTTAAAAAAATATTGTAAACCCATAAAAGTTCATTAATTTAGTAATAAAGTTTTGAATTACTTGTTTTGAAGTCTTTAAGTTTAAACTCTTACTAAATTTTTAAAAATAAAGATAATAAATGATGTTTAGAATTTTTTAAGTAAAGACTTATTTTTTTAATTAAAACCATTTAATTTTAAATCCATTTAATAATAATTTTTAAATAATTAAAAGTATTTAATATATAAAATGTGTTAAATATTTTATCAATTGTGTTTATACATAAATTAAATAGTAATGACATACATTGATTGCATTTCTTATGATAAATATAAACCAATCTTTCTCAAATATAGATATAAACCAACGATTGATTTTTAAATATAAAATTAATTTATTTGATAAATACTATTATGTTTTCAAGTTTAATTTTCACTTATATATTATAATTTTTTATATTATTAATTGACTAAAAATTATGATAACTATAAATCTTAAGTACTTAAAATTAAAATACTTATTATAAATATTAATTTACAATAATGTAATATTAAAAAACATTTTATATTAATATTCATAATAAAAAAAATTAATATCATAATAATATATGAGAAAGACACTGCTGTGGGGAGAAGGAAAACGGAAAATGGAAAAAGGTGGGGAAGGAGTATCCGTTTATTCATTTTTCACAAATCGTGAAAAAAAAAAAACAACATCGGAACAATTATTAATAAAATAATAATAAATAAAATCGTACGTCAATTAAAATAAACAAAAACATTAAAATGTTAGATGAAAAATATTTATATATTTTAATTTCTTAAAAAAATTATATATCAAAACTATAAATTTGTACGGAAACATAGTTTATGAATTACGTGTAAATAACACTTATTTTGGTTCATGAAAGTTATACACTGTTGTCATTTAAATCCAAAAAAATAATTTTAGACAAATTAGTTTTTAATGATTTTTTCACCGTAAATTTTGGTCTCTAAAGTATTTTAGATGACTTTTTAAAACACTTTAAAGTGTCATCTAAATTAGGACAAATTGTTATGGGTTAATTCATATACAAATTTCTTCAAGGGATATAAGTGACAATGTATATATCTTTCTGAGTGCAAAATGAAGATTCGCTCAAATTCATAGTAATATAATATATCTTCAATATGTTTCAGATGCTGATCAGAACAAAGAACTTTAAGCTTGACACTAACATGCTCTCATAATTGTGTTGCACTTTGCCGTTCGGTCTCACATCATCACTACTAGTACAACAAAATCATTCAAAAGTAAAAACTCATGATTTGTTTTGGGCTTCATAAACTCGATGGTTTAATTAATCAATAATCAATTTAGTTAGTGCACTTTGAGTTCGAGTTAATTTAGTTTATGACATAAATAGTAGTTTTAGTCCCTAATACCGATTGATTGTGTGGAAAATGAAAGGGGGACAGAATGGAGATTGAAGAAATAGATAAGATATTAATTGCTTATTTTGAGAGAGTTTTGTAAACTACTTCTGGTATTTCAATATTCAAAAACTAAAAAAATTATTTGATTAGTGTTAAAATAATTTTTAAATGTCTTTTTTTTTAAAAAAAACTTAAAATACACAGATAAAAGACTCTTTTTCATTAATGACACTACAGAAAATATAAAATTTTTATTTATTTTTACATCTCAAAAAAATTTTTAACCGATACTTATTAAATACTTCTTTTTTTAATTTTCTTTCGGGAAACAATCCCTAAAAAACTATTCAATTTTTTTAAAAAAAAATTAAAAAACAAATCAAACATGCAGTTGTTCTCTTTTGATAGGGAATAAATTGAGTGACAGAGGTGTGAGTATAGTATCTTTTTAATTTTTAAATTGAGGGACAGAAATATAGGGGTGTGAATGAATAGAATACATTTGTCACAAAAATAATCAATTATTTTTTTATAATTGATTATCGTTACTGATTAATGTACTTAATGAAAAATAACCGTCATTTCTCTCAAACTAACATGCACTCATTGATTTCCAAAATGTTATAATTGATTATCATGTCACAATTGAGTATAACATTTATATAAATTAATAGTTTTTCTTATTTTTCTCTTTTATTTCTCTTAAACTAAACACTCAAATATTTTTTTTTTATTTTCATTCATTTTATTTTTTCATCTTATTTTTTACTTATTTCATTCCTTCTTATCATTGATTAAAATAATGATGATTAAAATTTTAACAACTAAAATGATATTTTCTAATTTTAGAAATTAAATCAATTAATGTTCTTTGTACTTTTAAGAAGTAGTTTTTCTTTTTCATTCTGGAAACTAGTTTTTAAAAGCCATCTTTCACACCTTTTCCCAAGTATGTTAAGGATACTAGTTTTCAGAATGTCTGTGACTTGCGAAAAAAAAAAGAATAGAAAGATGACAGAAGATAATATCTGCAAAGGAAACACGATGAAAAAGAAGAGCAGGAGGGAGAGAGAAGGAGATGAGAGAAACAAATGGAATAGGTAGAGGCAAGGGTGAGAAGAGAAGTGAAAAGACGTTTTGGGGTATTTTGAAATTTTCCAAAAACAAAAATGAATGGCTGTGAAGGGTAAAAATAGAGTGCAAATAGAAGCTCCTGACTATAGAACTCCAAGCTCAACATTATTTTAATGCAAAGTCCAAAATCCTCAAGTCAAATTTAAATTTCCAACGTTTTTTACTTTATTCTTAATAAAAAATTATTTCATTTCTCAACTATTTACACCTAGGTTAAGCCCAGTGAATGACTACAAGAAAAAAAGCACTTCATTGGGATGGCATTTTCTTTGTTGCACCCATTTAATTATTTGCACCACAAAACTTTAAAATACCCAAATTGCCCTTATCTTTTAAGGCTCCTTAGTCAATTTTGAAAACCTAATTTTTTGGAAGTCTCCTCCCTCAATGTCCCTTTTATGTGCTATGGATTTCATCTTCTCCACTCAACCAAGATAGATAAAGATACTATCCCATCCATTGTAGCATGTGTGGTGCCCAGGACATAAAGGGCCTGATGTCTTGTTATCATCGACTTGTTTAATATTGCAGATCTCATGATATTACGGATAATAAGATTCACAATATGCTCATGCATACAATATATTCTTATGTAAGGTTGAATAAATACATTGTTAATCTCATGATTCACAATGTAAGTGTGTATCAATATATCGTGGATTATGAAATTCGTAGTATAATCTGTTATGTGAATGCATATTTTTGGATTCGCAGCATTCAACAGTAGTACGTATGTATGTGAAGGGAATGAGTGGAGATCAATAGTTATGGTGAAAATATTTACCCATTTACCTTTGCTGTAGTAGAGGGAGACTACTACTAGAAGATTAGGATTTGACAGACCAAGGAGTCTAAAAAGATAAGGGCAACTTGAGTATTTCAAAATAATAAAGGTGCAAATAGTAAAAAAAGGTGCAAAAGTAAAATGTGCATTGAAATATAGGAATGGCACAGGCACACACACCTTTCATCTCATTTTTTTTTTAATAAAACCTTCCGTTCATAGGATACAATGTTGAGTCAAGTAACCTTTTCTAAAACTTGAAAAATGGTTTTGCAACAGGAATAATATTATGAATGGCTCTGACTATATATAGCAAGAAAACACATAATTGTAATGGCATGTGTGGAACATGTTTGAAGTATTTTGATGAAAGTCCAAAGGATAACTGTTCTGCCTCGTTACTTCTACAAAAAACCACACATCATACACTTTCGGGTGGTTTAGGTTTCTCATGGACACTTTCCCTACATTTGTCGTCGTGTACGTGTTATAGATTTCAACACTACTTTCCACCCATCATTGTCACTTAATTAACCTTACTACTAAAACTGCACCAATATGGACAAATAATCATAAACCAACCATCCTCCTTATTTCCAGAGAACTTAATAGCTTTTGTATCTCATGAGTCTTATTAGGACTATTTTATATTTCAAAAAAGAAATAAAACAGAACTTATTTCATTATACTTCAGTGACTGATTAATATCCCTGAAATAGTTACTGTAGCGGTTTTTGGTCTAATTATTAATCTGGTGTTGGCCCCAACATGCCAATCCATGTTTTCCATACTAAAGTTAGATGTCTACATACAGCCTGTACCAAATAACAGTGTAGGCCTCATGGATAAATATCTCCTCTTACTTGACACCTTAAAAGAAGAAAATAAATAAATATAAATATTATAATATGATTAGAATAGAAAAATAAGATACCAAAATTATTGCTACAATATAGTTCGATTCTTGAATATTTTGGATAATAAATTTTATAAATTTAAAAAAATTAAAATACATTGAATTCAAAACTCTTTTAATGGAAATGACTTTATTTTTTAAATATTTTGTTTGGATAAGGTAGTTTAAATTTATTAAATTTTAATTTTTTATTTAAATAGAGTATTTCAATTTTCACCAAATATTTTTTGTTGATGTTTGTCAAGATTTTTTCAGTTAATTAACATCAGTCAACATTTTTTTGCAAAGTTTTTTTTAATTGACATTGGTCAAAGTTATTTTTCAGTTGACATTGACTAGGCATATTTTTTATCTATATTGACAAAAAAAAAATCCCTAATTTATATTAGAGTTTTGTATCCTTACTAGATTTTAACAAATATCTCACAATAGTGTGGACTATCTCATAACATTGTGGCTAGCACACTAAAACTCCATATATCTCATACACAACTTGCATAACATGGTGGGTCCAACTAAAGGAGTGTGGACCCAAGTTAAGTCATCAATACTTCTCTCATAATATCGTGGAATAGGTCACAATTATGTGACTAATGCTCTAGAGCTCTACATGTCACACTAGAGTTTTATCACATCTCCTCGTGGTGTAGAATATGCAACAGTGTTGTGGTTTGATCACTTGAGCTCTGTATATCTAAAGCAACTTTCATAACATGGCGGAATCAACAGAAGAATAGGGAACAAATGTGGCCATTAGCATATGCTTTCACAAATGACTAACATTTCAAAATTTTTAAATTTTTTTTATCCAAACAATTTATTTCATCACAAAGTATTTAAAATTCTCAAATGTCATAGTCTTGTGGCTAATACTCTAGAGTTTTGCATGTTACACTTGGGTTTCAGCACATCACCTACAAGTGTGGAATAGCTAGGAGTGTTATGTGTAGTCACTGAAGCTTCATATGTCTCATATGCAACTCCAACATTATGATGGGCTCATTCACAATAGTGTGGACCCAAATTCGATCATCAACACACCTCCTACAATACCATAGATTAGGACACAATGTTGTTGGCAATGGTAGTTTTGCATCATTAAAATTTCAGCACATCTCACACAATAATGTAGAATAGGTTACAATTTTGTAACAATCACACTGAAGTTTTATATACCTCATAAGACTGTATAACTTATAAACTAGGAAACCAATTGGTATAATTTTATTTTATTTTTTGTAAATGAAGATATGATTATATATACTTTATTCTGATTATTGTTTCTTGGTTATTCTTTATTTATACAAAATGCATAAGTAAAAAAATGACATTAACCAATGTCAGTAAAAAAAAATTAATCAATATATACTAAAAAACCTATGAAAATCAACGTAAAAATAATTCTAGTCGATGTTAGTCAAAAAATAACTCCAACTGATGTTAATAAAAAAATTTCAACCTATGTCAAGAAAAAAATAAGTAACATTGACTGAATTCAGTAAAAGAAAAAGTAGGGTAGAAAAATTTCAAATTCTTACTTTTTTTAAAATTTAAAATTATACAATTTTAACTAATAAAAATACTTTCACAGATGACTAACATTTCAAATTATTTATTTAAAAAAGATATTTCATCACAAAACATTTCAAACTCTCAAATAAAATTAATTTCATTCTTAAATTTATGATGCAAACATAAAATATGTACATGAAGTAACAAATGAAAATACTTTTTTAGTACAAATATGGACTCACCTAGTGAGAGGGAGTTTATACTTTTCTTTTTCGGGGGTGCAGGAGATTATACCTGCTTGTTATAAAAAAAACATAAAATTTAGAAAAATAGCGAATTTTAAATGTGATTATAATATATACATGTCTATATATTACTATCATGCTCTAAGTAGACCTCTTTTATCCACTAGAGGGCCACTTTTATCAACTTTTACATGCATCCACTCGTGCTATATCATCTTCTATGTTTGTTTTCCTTCTCAAGTCCACTAATTACTAAAGTTTTCTTTCTTTAACTAAGTATGTTATTATTCGAAGTTATTTTTCTTTAACTATAGTATGCTATTATTGAAACCTTTTAAAAACAGCTTTAAGCATTTTTTTGGCTTTTAACAAATTGCCAACACAAAGGAATTTTTTTTTTTTTTTTAAGCGGTACAACACATTTATATTTCCTTTATCTAATTGCACGATTTTGTTGAGATAAATCTAAAATAATCAGTTCTATATCACCCTATTTATGAATGCTTCTAGTTCATACACAATTGTGAGTTTACATTTTGTTATCATCAGCCTTGAAAATAATAAAACTGAAAATGGAAGGAGTGACAAGTAACTTACACACAATGTGCTCTGTTAGACAACCAGTGTTACGGTCTCGAGTCTTTAACATAAGCAAGAACATTATTAATTAGAAAACCAGGCCACGAAAATTCTAAAAAACTGAATCTTCAGCTCAGGTTAAGCAATTCAAATATGTTTCTAACACTAGTTAATCAGCGTTCAGCAAACTCAAAAGGGGAAAACATGAGTTATCAATTAGAGTCCCTAAAATTGCATTAAGCAACAGCAAACTCCACCACCATTGTTGACAAATCAGATGTTGTTGCTTCTTGCATCATCATGGGTTACTTGAGCTGGGTGTAGTGGAATTCTATTTGTAGTCTATGATGAAGTGGCATGGATGCTTTCAAGCCTTTCTTGACATCAATCTGAATCTCCCTTATGGGAATTGCAGCCAAGAAGCTCTTTATGTACTCTTTGCATGACTCCTTGCCCCTACATATGATCCCCTCCGTTGTATCATTGCTTTCATTTGGGTTGACTTTGAAAGTTTCATCAACAACATTTTCTTCTAAACCGTTTACCTCCACTGCTATATTGAGAGGTTTAGGCTCCAATGCCTTATTTTCCTTCTTACTTAGTTTCTCAATTTTTGTGTTAGTATCAAAGTTCAAGATGTAGGCCTGATTGCATCCTTCATATAGTCTCTCCCCCAAAGTGTCAATAAGGTAGTAAGCATCTTTCTCAATCTTTAGGACAAAAAAATGGTCATTCCAACTTACTATGTACACCAAAGGCTCCCTAACCATGTGCAGTTCTGAGGCAGAATGGCTGATTTCTTCCCATATGCTATCAAAGGACATTGCACCAAGAAGGAAGTCAAAACCTTCACCTTCAGGTTCCTCTGGAATGAAAAATCCAACATAGGACTTTTCTGGGACTATAGATACTGCACGGATTTTGGCTTGCAGAACAGTGTCAAGATCAAAGTGTTTATCTGGAAACCTTTTTATATAGTCATTGTTCTCACAAAGAGTTCTCCATTCTGATGATCCATCTCTAATCAAACTATCAAATTCGCACTTGATAGGCATCACAACTTGGTTCACTTTCAGCCAATCAGCAATGAGAGCAACCAGGACAGCACATGCACTCTCACCAGCTGCACGTTCACTCCTTTGATCAATTGAAGCAAAAAAGATTTGGGCATGGAGCTTCATCTGTCCATCTCGACTAATGACTTCTTTCTGCTCCCAACTCCCTACAGTAAAACTGTTCTCCCCAAATTCAGGAACAAATGATGGACTAGTTGTGATATTTTGTGTTTGATGCCACTGCAAGAAACATTTACACTTAAAATGCTTCAAGGGTTGCTTGAAAATACAAAGCAAAAGTAACCCTGGAAAAAGAAATTGGGCATATGATTTATATATACCTTTTCGCTAGTGTAATCATCAGAAGAGTTCAGCAGCCTACGATCATAATCAATATCATCTCCACCCTCTTCTCCATAATGTTTTTTCAGAAGTAACTCCCCTTTCCCCTTGGAAGATCTAAAGTGCAGTTTCCTTTTCCTCCAAGGAAGGATTCTGTGTTTTGTGTTGTGATACTCCACCTGATCACTTGTATTATAATTCTCAACATGTGCATCCCCATAATCAGATTTTTGGCGACTATAGTAAATCCAGCTCTCATCTTTACCATTAAGAATTGAACTTGAATATGGTGATCCTCCTACATAGTTGCTAGACGCCAGAGTCTCGTAACTCAACCAATCTCTTGCACAAAAACCTTCCTCATTCCCCCCTGACTTAGTTGCCGCGTTATTATCCAGTAAATCTGTGTCAGATGTATACCTATATTCAAAATCTTCGCTTCTATTGGAGCTCCTACCATCAATTCCTTCATCTTTGGAGCTTGCCTTCTTGGCTCTTCCAGTTGATACATAATCAGCAAAAAATTTTACTCTTCTCAGACCAGCTTTAAATGTAGTAAATTCATCTTTATTTATTGAGAGAGCTTCTACAGAACAAGGTGATGAAGGAGCACACATTGTTGATCTTTGCACTGCCTCCAAATATTCTTGAAGGGCCTCTAGTTTCAGTAAACTAAGAGATAACTGAAAAGAAACACAAGTGAAGTTTGATGCCAAAGTAAAACTCCTTAAGGCAAAATGAAAAATCTCCCACAAAGAGATAACTATCTTTGGTCATGATTCCTAGAAGATGTGGGACTTTTTAGGGTGTACCTAACAACTCACATGCTAATCAATTTCAAAGGTGATTAAATGACATAAAAAGAAAAGGGAGGATCTAAAAGCAACTTACACAAAGTGAGAGATTATTAGTATCATCAGTTCCAGGGACATTCAAAGGAACTATAATATCAGTCTCTTTATCCACAGCTGCAGGCACATATTCAACTAAGTTTATTGACGTAACACCAGTTATAGACGCCCTGGTTTTTGGCCCTTGCTTAGTAACCTAATTCAGTGCAAAAGAAAGTAAAGAAAATTCAAACTATTATAAAAACAAGAGGAAGAATAGGACTTCAGTTATTCTCCCTCAAAATAAATTTCAGCATGAATAAAAATCTAGGTTGAAATGCTGTTAAATGCTAGTCAAACATACAAAAATATGCACCTTCATTGGTAATAACACTTTGAGAAATAATTTTTAAGAAACCAAGTAGTAACAGAATACAGAACCAAGAAAGATAATAGCTCATGGATGAATACAGGAATCATACCTCAGAATAAATTTTTAAAAGAAAATTATCACAACAAATTGTTTTATGAATATAAAAGATAAATATTTTATCACAACGAAACTGAAATTTGCAACTGAAAATTTATTCTTTCCATACATAGTGGCAATTATGGTAAAAAGGAATGGAACATATAGGAGTAGGACATAAGATTAAAAATTATAGTAGTATAAATTTTAGTTCCATTACAAGTGTGTTATAAGAACGGAATAGCACAAGATGCTCCATTTTGTTTTATCTATGTGTGAATAAAAACATTTCATGTGCTTCATGGCCCCATCAAATTATTTCATGTTCTGCAACTTCATTTGCCACAAATAGGTAATATATATAGATCACTAACAAACCAGGAAATCTTGCTGCCAAGAAATTCTGTTAAATAACATGTCCATTATAAGAATCCTTTTTTTTTGTAAACCTTTAATTGTCTTTCTCCTTTTTGTTTCTGTAAGGTTTTCTCGTGACAACTTGAGTCAAGACTAAACCCCTCCTCCCCCAGCAATGTTAAGTTAAGGGCATATTCTCATGTCCAGGTGCTTTTAAGGGAATTAATTCCCTTGGGTGTTGGTAAGTTTCAAACCCAAGAAATAAAAAGTAAAAGCATACCTAATAAATTAGGACACAACACGAGACAAGAATATTATAAGTTATAAATATAGATATAGATATTGTAAATTTTTTGAATTATAAGAGATGAAAAGATCATTATACAATACATAAAAATATAAATTTTTAATTTAAAGAGAAAAATAATATTTTAAAAACTAACATTAGTTAATAAAATACTATCATTTTTAATTATTGAATATTATGTATTTATTTATTTGTATAACTTTTTAAAATATAGTTTGAGCTATTTTGAAGTATCTTAAAATATCTAATATGAATGTTCATTTCCCTATTTGGTTAGACAGCCCTTGTGTTATGAAGAAAGTCTTTATTCATTAAACTTGATATATAATGTAGACAGAATGACAAATTGTTCAATATAAAATTACCTAACTTGATTAATTCTTCCTTTCATTTTGAATAACACCTTCTGCAAAAAGGGTGCAAGCAAAAGGAATGTCTAAGAGGGCATTTCTTGCTTGAAATGCCTCTAACCGTGTGCAAAAGCTTCAAATCATGCTTGATAAATGTGCAAGCAAAGAATTCTAAATGGGCATTTCACCATGGTTCCTTCATGTTCTAAGTCTACCAGCTACCAAGCGTATCCTAGTCCCCAACCCAAACAAAGTTTAATTTTAGCCATTTGTCAATGACCATCAAAGAACCTTCAATGCTAAAACATCTCCAGAAATAATTAGAAAGGCACTATAGACTGTAGTCTTGTTACTGCTTAAAACACCAATTGTGACAGACCACGATTTAACAAATATATAGTTGTATACATAAGATGAAGAAAATTCAATATGCATGGGTACCTAAGTGTAACAACCAAACGGAAACTACTATTATTATAATTTAAAACTGAAATAAATAATATAAAAGATAAGAAAACAAAATGGATATTATAAAATTAATGAGCAACTCACATTGGAGAGTGTGAACATAACTTCCCATGGATAAAACACGTTCATCTTATACCTAGTAAAGGTGCACACATTTCTAAATTCCTGGTTCCATTCAACAACTCCAGCATCACTGACACCCTCTTCACTGGTGAAATTCCTCTTGATGGAGCGTCTCAATGAGCTCAAGGCCACACCTTTCTGACCCTTCCACTTGATTTCAACCACCAAGGACCTCTTCTCCTCAGCTTTCTCGAAACCACTTGACCCTTCAAGCTTGTGCACTGTGACTACTGCCTCAAATTTCTTGGAAGAGAGAGGTGGCCATGGAGGCCAACTCATCATCTTCACCACCATTGGCTTAAAATTGGAAACTTCAAGTTCAAACCAAGACCAATAAGAGTAGTACTGTGTAGACCAATGGCAAGGAAATTTGTGGGGGTGGAAAAATAAAGACTGTGCTGGGGGGTTACTTACTTACATGAACCAAAAGTTTGTATCTTTTCAGCAAAGGGGTGTCAGGGATTGAGTAAAGTTCACTCTCACAGGGTTCTCAAACAGGATGAGAGAGAAGAAGGTAACATGGTTTTGAAAGACAGTTGAAAACTTTTTGGGGGTGAAAAAATGAAGGTACAAGCAATGATGGGTTTTGGAAATTTAGAATATATAAGTTTTTGTGACACAGTGACAACAAGATTCTGAAAATCCAAGGATAAACACTAGAGACAGCTTGTTCATACACAGTTGAAAATTGAAGTGAGTGGTGTGTAACCTTTTCTCTGAGAGTGCCGGCCCGGCTCTTCAACTCTTTCCACCTAGTTCCAACAAAGTACTACTCGACAATGATAACAACGGTTTTGCAATTTACTCTTGCTGTTAAGACCCCAAAAGCAAAATGATTTTGGCCAATTTCTATTTCTATGCTCCAACTCATATCAACACACCAATAAAAATAAAATGTTCTAAGTAAGTTGTTACATATAATAGGTCAAAGGTAATTTAAAAACTTTATCTTTTTAAATATTTAACAATTATGCATTTAAATATTTTATTCGAAATCATTCCCCAAGTTTGTAAGATTGACATCTTGTAACTTCTGAGACAAATTAAAATAAAGTATGTGTTTGGATTTTGGTTAGAAGGGTTAAAAATACTCACACTTTTAAAGAAAGAAATCTTTTCTTTTTCATTGAAATTGACAAAAATGCTTTCCCTAGTTTAATCTAACATTTTATAAGATTACATTTTACCAAGGTTACAGCTATTTATTGCTTTGTGCTGTGATGTGATATTTTAAATTTAATTGGTACATGAAGGTAGAAGATTTTAAACTGACATTGAATTTTGATTTTCTATTTATGTGATTTTTAAAATATCAATAAATAAAATCAATAAATTTATTATGAATAAAATATTAAGATTGAATGTCAAAGTAAAACTATTTACAATTATAATATATATCAATTGTTTCGATCCTCCACCAAATTGGAAATGCTTTAAAACCTTAAGGGGTTTTTTTTCCACCTTACTAACAATTCAACACAAGTTTCAGGGAATTTAAAAATCTTTAAAAACCTCAGTTAAGCTTTACTACTACTCGTGATAAAGTATAATCCTATTTTTAAAAGTAAAACCAATTATTTTCTTAAGGTTTCATGATACTTCCTAGAAAAGCATTTTCTTTTATAAATAAAATTGTTTAATCAAGTCATTTCTTTATAATGCAATTATTTTTATACAAATGCATTTTTTTCTGAAAAGCAAAAGCTTTCCAAGGCCGAGTGGGCAGGGACTGGTTCTGTTGTTAAAGAATCTATCAAACTTCCAAACCAAACCAAATTCACTTGGGCGGTAGAAGTAGTTTTTGGGGTTTTTTCTTCCTGTACCCGCATAGATTTCTCTCTGCACCTCCCTCATAAAAGACAAAAATATTATTTAGTAACTCTCCAGAATGAATAATTCAAATATTATGTTTTACAAATTCATATTACCTATTATTGACACTCCATGCCAATTTTAATAAATAAAAAATGGTTATCTAGATTTGAAAAAGACTAATGTTTAGATTACCTAATTCAAAGTACTTCCATGCTAATTTTAATAAATCTAAAATAGGTAATTTAGAATGTTTTTTTTATAATTTCTGATTACCTATTTTGGACTCACTCTGAACACTTTGTTACATACTCGTTACCAATGAGTGGGTCTAAATAGATGTAATAGGATGAGTCTAGAATAAGTGTTTCAAAGTGAGTTTGGAATAAGTAATATAAATTTCTATAAAATAAAATCCAAGTTTCTCACTTCAGATCATTAAAATTAGTATGGGAGAACTCTAAATGACCCATTCTGAAGTACCCATTTTGCCCCATTTGAAGGCCTAACTTTGCCAAGCTGACCACAGCAAAGCAGGGGCCAATTCATCTCTCACCCTAACCACATTGACCTAACGATGGAACCCTGGCTACGTAGGCCTAATAACAATAACTACTCTCTACTCATATAGGGAGCTACCTCTCCATACCCAAGGTATGTAATCTCAACATATCTCTCGTAATGCCTACACAAACCTAATCATCATGAGAGTCTACTTTATAGGTATTCACTTGTTACTGAGATTCCCACACAACAAAAAAAAAAGAAGAGAGAGAAAATAGGTAGACATCACATTTTGATAAGAACCGTAACCATTACATTGACTTTAAATCCAATGAATTTTAACTTTATCTTACATTTAATAAATATACAAAGTTGGAACTCAAAACATTAATCAAATATAAACATTCTTGCACTAGTTAATTTATGAGATATAATTTCTTCGTATTCTTTTGTTTTTATATACAAAAGCATATAAATTATAATTAGAGATCTTTTTATCAATAGTATTGGTGTGAACTATTCACTAGCCTTCTTGATGACTAATTTTTTAAAAGAACCTAATCGTTTTTAATAAGATCTACCCTTTTAATTACATTTTTTCATACACAAGATTATAACTTATTCCTGCTCCAAGAACAAAAGTGGATTGTATTCTAATTATGTGGGGTCCGGAGTGGTTTTCTTGGTCAGTGGTGGCTTTGTCTCTAATGCTAAGGTAGAGCGGGGAAGGGGGTTGACTTGCAAAAATCACTCCGAAGCTCAAGTCAGTTCAAGTTAAAGGCAGTTTGGGATAAGTACAAGTGTAATAGATGTAGCAATCTCAACAACTTTTACCCGTGACCTTACCAGGGTATTTATAGGCGCTAACCTGGGCCCAGATCCATAGGCTTTTATTAGTTATGACCTTCTAATGACACTTAAGGTGATTAATCATTATTTTAAGCTAATTAGTTACACTAATCCGCATGGTTTAATGACTAAAGTTGATGAAGAGTGACCTCGGTCCAGTACATAGGCCTCCTAGGCTCATGCGAGGCTTCAAAGCCAAACTATGAGCCTAATGTCTGGTTATCGAAGTTAATTTGCTAACGTCTATTATAGGTGTTGTCTTGGGAATAAGAAACATTAGGTAACCACCGAGTGACATGTGGCATGATCCGAGCCGTTGGACATCTGTAAACGAGCAACTGAGATGTGCCACCTTGTTAGGTCACATGCCTATAAATAGAGGTGTGTTTTTTTCACGTCGCACACATCTGTGATCTGAGTTGAGGTGTCCAAGTATATCTTGTTCTTAAACCTTCATAAGTGTGTTTAACAACTTTCTTTAAAAACCAAGTTGGTCCAATATCTTCCTTAAGCACTTTTTTTTATTAAGTTTGGATGAATCTTTTGGTTCTGGGTCCAACTTAGGTTCTGCAAACATTAGGATAATAGACAATATTATAGAGGTCTCTAGTAGGGAGTCGTCAAGGTTGAACTCGGTTGAGGAGTTGTTTATAGTTGAGGCGATTGTCGAGGTTGTGTCAGGGGTGGCGCCAGCCTTAAGCGAGGTTGAGGTTGAGGCGGTCCCATATGAGGACAGCTCTTAGGTGGATCCAAAAGTGCTGGATTATTCATCCGACTTTTATAGGTCCAGTCACATAGAATGGCTATTGGAGAGCATTAACTTGGTGGTCAAAAGTAGTTGTGAAGACCTAATTTTGATGGGCTCGTGCACGAGGTTTGAGCGCGTCTGCAAGGGTTTTGGGAGGAAAGACAATGATTTTTTCTTCATGTATGAACGCCTTTTTAGCGAGTTCAATGTTTGCCTACCCTTTGATGAGTTCCCAATGTCGGTGCTCCGAGTTCTCAATGTGGCACTGAGTCAGCTCCACTCGAATAGTTGGACGTCGATCCAAGCCTTCCGGGTTCTTTACAAGTCTCTTTTCATAGAACCGAACTAGAATATTTTTGTATCATTATTACACCCGCCTTAATGCATTGTTGAGGTAGGTGTCTTTGACCAGAAAGCCCGAATACTACATCCTTGGGCCTTATGTTTCATCCCTCAAAGACTTTAAAGGCGGATTCTTCAAAGTCTTTGTCAAGTCTAGAGGTTGCTGGTGTTTTTTTGACGAGCAGGATAGACCGATGTTCTCATTTTATTGGATGTCGTAACCTCGGCGATTTAGTGCATGACCAAGGTTATCTACTAGAGAGCGACTTGAAGTTGCTGTCAGTGTTAGACAACCTTCCTCTGCTCTTTTTGACTAAAGACATAATGGGGTTAGTGTTGCTAGCTAACCCTGGCCTGCAACTTGAATGTAAGTATTTTTTCATAACATATATATTATGTTCAATTTTTTAACTTTTGGCTGAATTTCTTATTTTTGTTATGTAGTTGTGATGGCGGAGAAACTCTCATTGAACCCGCTCTTCTCTTTCAAGAACATAGTTCAATTCAGGAAGAGGAGAGCAAAAACAAGGAAGTCCCTATTAGCGGTGCCAACACCGAAAAGCTTGACATGCTTCCTCCCCCTTCCAATCCAAAGGGAAAAGGTAAGTTGAAAGTGGCCAACATCCCTACCTCGGCCAAACGAGCTGTCAAGGTTCCACCATCTATAGCTGAGCCTTCCACGAAGAAGCCTAAGTCGAAGTCCAGCTATGAAGAGTAAGGAGTCACAATCTTAATTTTGAAATCCTTCTTGCGAGAGGACTTTAGAATAAAAAACAAAATAAGATTTCCCTAAAGGAGAATGAGGTCCTTAACTCTCCTAGTAAGGTGACTGCCAGCTTCATTGAATTCCATGCACGGGCATGGCTGCTTGACCAATGATTGATCCAGGAGGCGAAGAGGACCTCAAATAATGAAAAATAAAAAGATTTGTCTACTAGCAAAACCTTGCTAAAGAAGTCCCAAGACGCAGTGAAAATTTTGTCTAGGGAGAAAACAGAGTTGGGGACTTAGCTAGAGTCGGCCCAAAAAGCCCAATTTGCTTTAGGACAGCAATTAAAAGAGGTTAAAGACAAGATCAATTAGCTAAAATTGGTTGTTGTTGAGAAAACAGAGTTGAAGGAGGAGGTCGTCGCTCTAAAGGAGAAGGGGGATGGGGCTAACATCGAGAGGTGGTCCTTATTAAACAGGAACATGCAACCACTGAGAGTAGCCATATTGAGGGCTTAAATAAGGCTATTCGTAGGTCGTGGTGTTGTTCGGCGTTTCAGACATGCAGTTCAACATCAACAACAATGTCTACGAGGGTTGCTTAATGGTCGAGATGGACATCCCTGCACCTCAGGATGTCGAGATGTGTCTTCTTGACGAGCATATCATCCGAGATTGCTTCTCTAATTGATATAGCCCCTACCTTTTATGCTATTCAAAATAGTTAGGTTTTTTTTTTTTTTTGCTTTTTGCTGGGTCGATTTGGGCCATTCTCTTTGTACATGTGGCTATACATGCCATTCAATTTGTAATTTCGATGGCATATATATATCTATATATATATATATATATATATATATATATATATATATATATATATATATATATATATATATATATATATATATATATACTTCTCCTTTCATTACTCATTTGTCATATGACGTCGTTTATTTTGATCACACCTCGACTTTAATTGGCGCATTTAGTATAATACCTTGGCCAATTAACATGAATCTTTCATAAGTTAAATCTAATGTTAGCTTGACCGTTTAGTGTGAAGTTTTACGCAAGTGTAATTTGATGTGTTCTCGGTTTATTAATGTGAATTTTTATGCAAGAAAGATCCGATGCCAACTTGGTTTATCAATGTGAGTTTTTATGCATGCATGGTTCGATGCCAGCTCGGTTTATTAGTACAAGTTTTTACGCATGCATGATCTGATGCTAGCTCAATTTATCAATGCAAGTTTAGTCTAATAACAATTCAGTTGGTTAATGCAAGTTTTTATGCAAGTTTTTTGTTCAAGGTGTTTTACGATGCCTGACTTTGTTTGTCTGGGATGATTTCGGTTTTATGTTTTAGGGTTAATATGTCTTAGGCAAGTTTAAGGTTGTCAATCTTGATGAACTAAAAAAGTAGAAAAACTAATAGACCTTTGCATTATCATAATGGTGCCTCATTAAAACTTCCTCAGCCAAAACCTCCTTGGAAAAAAATTCTTGTTGCCCTTCTCTTGGAAGCCTCTTCTCGAATCTAGGTTTTGTACCTTAACTCCTGAGATAGGTCAAGACTTATTAGCATCTCATCTTGGTTTAGGTGGTCAACGAATACTTCTTGGTGAAGCATTGATTCCCCTATTTCAACTGGAATCATGGTATCTGTCCCACAGGTTAAGTTGTATGGGGTCTCGTGGATGGTAGTTTGAAGAGTAAATTTGTAGGTTCATAACACCTCAGGCAGATCTTCAGCCTACCTTCTTTTTCTTGTTCTCGTCCTTTTTTTCAACTTAGTCAGTATCACTTTGTTGGTGGCTTCAGCTTGACCATTAGTTTAGGGATGCTCCACCGAGGTAGTCACATAGAGTATAGAGAGGCTCGCCATGAAGTCTTCCAAGCTTTTATCGATGAATTTCTTGCCATTGTTGGTCACCACTATATGTGGTATGCCGAATCGACATATGATCTTCCAAAGAAATTTACTTACATTTGGTGTCGAGATCTTAGCTAGGGGGTCAGCTTCAATCCACTTGGTGAAGTAATCAATGCTGACAAGCAAAACTTGCATTGTCCTTTAGCTGGGGAGAATGGTCCTAGTATATCCATGCCCCACATAGTAAAGGTTCGTAATGATACCAGGCTTCAGATTTGTTCGAGAGGAGCTCGGATTAGGTTTTCATTCTCTTGGCATTTTTTGTATTCTTTTACGTACACTTTGACATCTTTTTTCAGTGTGGACCAATAATAGTCTGCCCTTATAACTTTAACCACTAAAGTTCGGGCTCCATAATGGAATCCATAGATCTTGTTATGTAATTCTTCTAGGACGTAAGCTCCTAGAGTCGAAGTTAGGCTTTTTAGGAGGGACATCAAATAGCGTCTTTTAAATGACTCATTTCCTATGAGCGTGAATCGTGTCGATTTCATTCTCAATGTTTATGCCTCCTTCTCTTTGGCAGGTTGTTCACCTTTTTCGATGTATGCATGGATGGGTGTCATCCAGCTTGGCTCTGACTCAATTGCTGCTATGGTGATGTCTACGATGTTGGGCCTCTCTAATGTCTGCTGGATGACCAACATGTGGTGTCCTGGTTTTTTGGTGTTGACAAGCTTAGCTAAGAGGTTTGATCGGTCATTGTTTTCTCTTGGAATATGTTCTAACACTACCTCAATGAAGGACAGTTTTAGGTTCATAAGTTTATGGTAGTACTACAAAAGCAATAGATCTTTGACTTGGTATTCTCCATTTAGCGGGACACTATAAGTTGTGAGTCACTTCAGCATTTTTCCCTTTCAACCTCCATTTCTTTTTCCAAGGTAAGTCCAACAATTAAAGCTTGGTAGTCAGCTTAATTATTAGAGGCTTTGAAATTGAACTTCAAGAATTGCTTCAACATAAGGTTGTCTGGACCCTCCAAGACGACACCAGCTCCACTGCCCTATTTGTTCGACGAACCATCAACATTTAACATCCAGACAGACTTCAACTTGGTTATAGAAGGTGACTTGGTTATGAAATCTACTAGACATTGAGCTTTCATGGCCCCCTTAGGCTCGAAATGTAGCCTAAATGCCGACAACTCCAAGGACAATGCTATGAGTCTTCTGGTAAGCTCAGGCTTGTGTAGGAGCTTTGCTATGGGGTAATCAGTTGATGCAATCCCACCTAGAATCATGGCTAGGAGGATTTAAAAGAAGAAGACTAGGTTTGGATGGGAGCTTACATGAAGACATGAAACCTTAGTCTTAGGATTTTCTACTTGTAAATATTTTATTTTCTTGTAGATAAATAGGGTGTATTTTAACCTCTTTAAAAGCCTTGTATTTTGGCCATTTTTATGTAATTAGGCAAGTGGGTACCTAAGTAATTATGTAAAGTGTGCATAGAAAGAGGTGCGGCCCAAATATGGGAGTGTATGTCATTTTCACACCTCTTAGCTCATTTTTTGCACCCTTATTTCTCTCACACAGCACATAACAAACATGGGGTCCCACCTCCCTTGATTCTAGGCGTTAAAAATGAGGTTTATTCCCTAGTTAGTTAGCTTAATCTTACTTAGTTAACTTAATCCTACTTAGGGGATGAGCCTTGTTAGGAGGTCCATAATTAGGCCACCAATCCTAACCTTCCACTCCCTATAAATAGGACCTCTCACTCATTGTAAATCTCACTTTTGAATTGAATGAAATTGGACTCTTTTTTAGCTTATTCATCGTGAAAGGTCTTAAGGGATCCTCTCTCTTGAGGAACCTCTTCCTAGTTGGTTTTTAACAAAGGTTTCTTTCCTTGTGGCAAACCTGAAACATTTTGGCTTATCTCTCTTTGAGAGTGGCACCTCACTTTTCATTTCTTTCCTCCTCCATTAAACCATTTCTTGGGAGCTTTGGAGCCCCTTGGAGAAAGATCAAGGGGAGCAAACTTCTTTTACATCAAGTGGTATTAAGAGCCACCTCCTTGAAGGTTCCTTTTTAGTCTTAATTTCTGTCATTTAATTTCCTTTTATGTCTTGAAGTTTATGTTTAGTAGTTTTAATTTCTTGCAATTTGATTTCCTATTCTTTATTGCTTTCTAAATTCAATTTCTTTTTTTCCTTTCTATTGAATCTTTATGTGTTTCTTTAGGCTTTTTTTTTCTTTAAATTCTGCCCAGCATTTATTTTCTTTTTATTCTAAGTGCTTATCCTAAGAAGATCATGGTAATGACTTCACAAAATTATGAAGGAAGCCATACTTTGTGTTTTGATCTTTTGATGCACCTTTGCCTCTTTTATTTTGTGTTTCTTGCTCTATAATTTTTTTTTTCCAGCCCCCTCCCTTGTTGTTGGGCGTGAGTTTCCAGCACTCTTTTATTCATTTATTTTCATTTTTACTCTTCCAAAGTTGTGTTATAGCATAGTCATGTTTAGTCCTTAATTGTTTTTCAATTGCATGTTGTTTTACCTTTTAATTTTCACCAAAAAAAAGTGTGTTATGCTTCTAAATATATTGTGTTGAATCTCATGGAATTGAGAATATGCTCTTGGTCACAATTCCTAGAGTCCACATGCTTTATATCATAGCATGTTTCAAAAATATTTTCTCAAAATTTGCTCAATTCTTCATAGAGTCTTTTTTGTTGTTGTTATATTAGTAGTTTAAAAGTTTTGTACTAGTCTTTGGTGAATTGATTTTGCTAGCTTTTTTGAGATCATTTGGGCATGTATTTGACTGTAATCCTTAAGAAATTAAGTTGGCCTAAGCTCATTAAGTATCTCATTTAATGTCTTCTTTGTTCACCTAAGTTTACTAGTGCATCTTGAACTACTTTGCTTTCTTTGGTTTGCACTTTCGGCTAAATTTTTGTGGCTGTTTTCTTTTCTATAATTCAAGCAAAATTTTCCTCCTTACTCCTTGACATTTCTTGCTTTCAAAATTGTTGAGAAGAGCAGAAAAAAATTAGAGTAAGAAAGAAAAACAAATTGAGATAAAGAGTTAGTAAAAATATTAAAAAAAAGAACAAGTAAAAAGAGTACAAAAATTTTAGTGCACCTCAACATTCTTAAATCATCCAAAGGAGTGCCAAAACTTGTTGAAATTTGCTTGACATAGTTTAAGTAAGATTCGAACATAATCATTAAGGTGGTGCAAATCTTAGGAAAATTTGTTGAGTTTTTTTTTAGTCCACTCTAATCTAGATCCATTCTAGGTTCTATTTTGTGTCTTTGCTTTCTTTCTACACCATTTTTACTTGCTTGTTTTTTTTTTTATCTTTGTGTTTGTCTAAATGAATTCTTTCCACTTGGATGTTTGCCTTTCTTTGTTAAGTGTTTTTCTTGCTTTTTTTGCTTTCAATTCTTGCCTCCCTTGGTCCTTTTGCTTGGGCACTTCTTTGCTTAGTTAGGTGGCCATTGTTGAACACTTCCACAAGGATAGCATCTTAGGGAGTGTTGATCTAATCCAAGGAAGAGGAGACTTGATGTGACCATGCCTAGCCAAGGACCTATCACTAGGGCCATGGCTAGAAGGATTGAAGAAGACCTAGCCCTTGCAGACAAAGGAAGACTTCACCTCCTGTGGAGAGTGAAGATATTAGGCTAGGGACTTTAGTTAATAAAATGTAATTTTTCTTTATTTTAATTTTGAGGAGCATTAGGAATTTAATTTGGGACATGTATTTAGTCCATTTTTTTATTTTAGGAGGTGTCTTAGGAATTTAGAGGGTGGATTTAGCTTTTTGGGTCTTTATGAAGGAAATAAGGGGTAGCCTTGATATCTACACCCCTCTTTTCCTACATAAAGCCCCTAAGCTAATAAGAAGGAATCTTGGCCCTTGGTTTGAGAAACTTGGACACCAAGTTTGATGATCTAAGGAGGGAATTGTTTCTCAATCCTCCTCCCTTAGATTTCTCCTTTTAATCCTAGCCCTTCTTTTTTAGGTTATCTTGTTCAAGAGGTTAGCTACCTCTATAAATAGGAGCTCCTCCCCTCACTTGTATTTTTTACACTTGAATTTAATCCTAGAGACCATATTGGTTGTGAGGTTCTTACCTTTGAGTGTCCCCCTTTCTCCTTTGTGAGAGCTTCTAAGAGTTATCAAGGGACCCCTCTCTTGTGGCCTCTCTCCTTTGACTTATCAAACCTAGTATTTGTGGCGCCTCACCCCATTCCTTTCCTCTCCATAAATCCATTTCCCTTCCAAGTGACCTTAGAAAGGATCCTTTGGGCACGTGATCATCAAAGATCACATCAAGACTTTAAGAGGAGGTCAAGGCTTGAGTGAGACACTTGTGAGGCAAACACTTGAAAAAAAGAGCATAATCCAAGACTTCTTTTATTTTTCCTTTGTTTAATTGGTTGTAATTTTAATACGGCCATTTTAATTGAGGTGTTAGATGCCCATAAGGGTCAACTCTTTGTTTGTAATAGCTTAGGTTCTCGTTTAGTGTGGATAAGGACTTGGTACCCCTTATTCATACTTAGGAGCTCACTTAGATTCCTTAATCTTGCCATTAATTTTCTTTTAATTGTTTTTACGTTTAGGAAAAGTGCTTAAATTCCAATGGTTTAAGTCACTTTTAGTTGAGAAAGCTTAAAAAGAGAAGAGTGTTTTGCATATTATTTCCCTAGGCCTTACACTTTGAAATGTTTTCACACATCTAAGAGTGTTAGGACTAGTAATAAAACTAGGAAAAATAAAAGAAAAGAATGTGAGAATAGAATAAAAGAAGAGTGTTATAAGAGTGATAAACCCGCCTTCCCATATATTCATACTCTTTTGATTGGGAAATAGTAGAAAAACAAAGAAGGAAACTTTGGGAAAATGAGAGAAAACAAAAAAAGGAGAAAAAGAGAACAAGATGAACTACATCGAGATGAGAGAAGAGAGAAAGAACAAAAAGAAAACGAGAGACAAGAAATAAAAGATAGAAGAGAAAAAGAGAGAAAACAAAGATAAGAAAGAAGAAAAATATATCTAAAGGAATGGGAGGAAAGAAGAGAAAAAGAGAGAAAAGAATGGGAAGCAAGGAGAGATAGAGAGAGAAAAAGATGGGAAGAAAAAAAAGCAAAAGAGAAAGAGAGAGAAAAAAAGAGAAAAAAGAAAGAGAGGAAAATGAAAAAGAAAGAGAAAGAGAGGAAATATAAAAATAAAGAGAAAAAAAGGAAAAAGAAAGCGAAAAGATAGAAAAAGAGGAAAAAGAGTTGGAAAGAAAAAGAAGAAAAGAAAATGAGAGTGATGCCTTTGAGAGTGCCCGTAGTGAAGTGTCTACCTCTATTAGGGACTTAAAAGAGTCTAGCACAAACCTTAATCTTCAAATCTCTTCTAGTGGCATAGTGAACCTAAGAGACACCTTAAGAATAAGACCATCCCTTCTAAAAATAAAAGAGAGTCATCCAAAAGATAAATAGATAAAAAAACCCTTGAGTGAAAGTGACACCCCTTCCACTAGTTCGAGCACTCGTTCTAGAAGTCCTAAATGTTTTAAGTCTTTAGAAAAAGGGAACATTGCCTTGTTTAGTCCCAAAAGAAAAAGGACTTTAAAAGGAACATCAAATGAAAAATGGTACTTATTCATGTGATGATCTCTTCAAAGTTAAAAGGCTTCTTGGAATCCATCTTTGTAAAGACACTCAAACACAAAGAGAGAATGTTTTTCAAACAAGATGCAAAATTTTAGAGAGAAATTGTTCTCTCATTATGGATGGTGGTTCGTGTTGCAATTGTTGTAGCACAAGGGTGGTTGAAAAGTTAGGCTTACTACTATTTATCCTCCTTCCTTTTATTCTTTGCGCGGAGTTAATGATGAAAAAGGTGTAGTAGTAAAAAAGCAAGTGGATATTAGCTTCTTCATAGGGAAATATCAAGATAAAGTTTTATGTGATGTGATTCTTATGGAAGCTAGTCACATGTTGTTAGGAAGACCATGACAACATGATACGACAACTTTGCACAACGGACTCACTAATAAAATCATACTCTCTTATAAGGGGAAAAAGATTACCTTACTTCCTCTTACCCCTACCGAGGTTATGGAGGATAGAAGTATCATGAAGCTTAAGAGAGATATGGATAAAAATGAAAATAAGGTTGTTGGTAGGAAGACCAATCCTAAGAAAGATCCACCTTTACCTTCAAATGAGGTTTTCTACATAGAAAAATCTTCCTGCCAACCTTTACAAAAAGAACTAGTTGAATTTGAGGATGTGTCTATACCATTTGAGCAATTTGATCCACACACTCAAAATCAACTTGATGAGTGCTCCATTGTACCTAGACTAGTCTCACCTATTATTTCAAAACCTTTGAGGCTAGCTTCTAGTGCAATAAGATAATGATGGGGGAACTATTATATGGAGGCACAACCAACACTTTTCAAAATTAAAAACCCACCTTCATTACCTCATTCCTAAGAGGTCTTCTCAAAGACCTCTCACTCCCCCTAAACATCACACTCGTTTGCATGCTCTTACTGCTTTCCTTACTTTCTTGCATACATTGAAAAAAAGGAAGAAAGACCTTAGGATTTAAGGTCAAATTCTCTCCAAGGGGAAGGATATGATGCAATTCCAACTAGCATCATGGCTAGGAAGATTCAAGAGAAGAAGACTAGGCTTGAATGAGAGCTTACATGAAGACATGAAACCCTAGTCTTAAGATTTTCTACTTGAAAATATATTATTTTCTCTTAGATAAATAGGGCGCATTTTAATCCCTTTAAAGGCCTTGTATTTTGGCCATTTTTCATGTAATTAGGCAAGTGCGTACCTAAGTAATTATGTAGAGTATGCATAGAAAGAGTTGCAGCCCAAATATGGGAGTGTGGGTCATTTCAACACCTTCTAGCTCATTTTTTTTACCCTTTTTTCTCGCACACAAGACATAACAAACATAGGGCCCTACCTCCCTTGACTCTAGGCGCTAGAAATGGGGTTTATCCCCTAGTTAGTTAGCTTAATCCTACTTAGTTAACTTAATTCTACTTAGGGGATGAGCATTGTTAGGAGGTCCATAATTTAGCTACTAATCCTAACCTTCCACTCCCTATAAACAGGACCCCCCACTTATTGTAAATCTCACCTTTGAATTGATGAAATTAGTCTCTTTTTAAGCTTATTCATAGTAAAAGGTCTTAGGGGATCCTCTCTTTTGAGGAATGTCTTCCTGGTTGGTTTTTATCAAGGGTTTTTTCCTTATGAAAAACCTAAAACATTTTGGCTTATTTCTCTTTGATAGTGACACCATAATTTTCCATTTCTTTCCTACTTCATTAATCCATTTCTTGGGAGCTTTGGAGCCTCTTAGAGGAAGATTAAGAGGAACAAACTTGTTTTGCATCGTCAGTCTTGACCACCATTTTATGACTTTGAAAGTATGGCTGAAGTCTCCTTGAAGCTATAACTAATGTCAGGACAAGTTTCTAGATCACCTGGTAACAGACTTCGGGCCCGTGCAGAGTTCAACTGATGTAATACACTGGCTCATGGGCAAATGAGCGCTCTTGAACTACCACAACACTTATGGCTTCATCAGAAACCGAGAGGTAGAGGAGTAGATCTTTTCCAAGTTTGGGTTTCTAAAGTACCAGGGCTTTGCCCAGTATGTTTTTAGATCACTAAATCTAACTTCACATTCATCTGTCCACTCAAACTTCTCGTCTTGTCAAAGTAGCTTGGCTATAGGTCTTGTTTTCTTGGCCAACTTGGGCAAAAATCTTGACAAAGATGCTAACCTCACAAACAATTTTTGTACTTCTTCTGGTCTTTGGAACTTCTCATATCGATCACAGCTCGACACTTGTCTGGACTCGCTTCAATTCCTCTTGGTGAAAGCCTAGCCTAAGAACTTTCCTCCAGCAACTCCAAAAGCACACTTCTTGAGTTTAATCTCATACTGTATTTTTGAAGTGAGGGAAAGGTTTCCTCCAAATCATTCTTGTGTTGGAGATGACTTTCGGACTTGATAACCATATCATCAACATACAGTTCAACATTGCTTCCGATGTATCCTCAGAACACCTTGTCCATTAGAAGTTGGTATGTGGCTCTTACATTCTTCAGCCCAAAGGGCATAACACAATAATAGTAGTTGGTGTTATACATGATGAAGGACATTTTGTCCTCATTCGGAGAAAACATCTAAATTTAGTTGTACCTAGAATACACATCGAGGAAACTCAACAGTTGGTGGTTTGCCGCTCTATCACCTAACCGATCTATACTCGGTAACAGGTAACAATCTTTGGAACAAACTTTATTCAAATCGGTGTAGTTGGTACACATATGCCACTCGCCCTTTCGCTTTACAACCATGACGGCATTGACCAACTAAGTGGTGTATAAAACTTCTCGAATGAATCTGGCCTAGAATAGCTTGTCTGCTTTAACTATAGTTGCCTTCCTTTTTGCCTCGCCCACTTTCCTTTTCATCCCCAAGATTGGCTTGACTCACAGGCATATTGATAATTTGTGACACAAGACCCTCGGGTCCACTCCAAGCATCTCTGCGGTGGTCTAAGCAAAGAGGTTAACATTTTGCTTCAGGACATGGTTGATCAAGGTCTTGGCCTCGCCTCTTTGTTCGACTCCAATATTGGTGGTGTGATCACCCCCTTTCAACAAGTAGGGTTTAACATTTCAAATAGACTTAACTTGGCTAGAATCATTAGTTTGGGGATCCAAGTCTAGTATTGCAACCATGCTAACCTCGGGTCGATCTAGCAAGTCCAAAGCATTAATTGGATAAACTTTCAAACTGGCTATGTAACATTCTCAAGCTGCCTTTTGATCAGCATGAATAGTCACGACTCCATCTATCAAAGGAAACTTCATTGCGAGGTGAGATGTTGACACTACTGTGCCAAGCTTGTTAAGTGACAGTCTTCCAAGTAAGAGATTATAGGAGGTGTTCTAACCAGAATAGTCTTGACTTCCAGTGCCAAATTTGGTGTACAGGTCGATGTATCCATAGGTGTTGACATGTTCTCTAGAGACTCCTACTAATTGGTCACGGTAAGGATGAATTGAACTGGTCAGTTGTCCAAGTTGATTAAATTTTGATCAATAGAGGACATTAGTCGAGCTGCCTTGGTCTATCAACATCTTTTGAACTACAAAGTTGGCAATTTCTACTGTAATTACCTTTGGTCATCCTGTTGAAGGTCTATGCCTTGGAATTCTTCATCCATGAAGGTTATGGTTGGGTAATGCAGTCGATGCTGAGATGAATAAAGAGATATGCTACTCACATTTTGGATTTCCCGCAAATGTCACTCTTTAGCCGAACTGCTAGCCTCTCCTCTTGCAAATCCTCCCGTGACAGTGTTTATGACCCCCTTAATGATGGGGTCATCGCGATTTCTGTGATCATTTCTCCCTTCATCGTCTCGAGGTCTCCTGTCCTCTTAAGGACGTTCTTTCTTTTCCCCTCATCGATCTCCCCTACGCCCTTCTCAGTCTCAGTTATCTTGGTTGATGAATCTGCACAGGTGCCCGACTTGAATAAGATCCTCAATTTTGTCCTTTAAAGCCCAACATTCATCAGTGGTGTGACCGTAGCTCCTATGGTAGCGATAGTATTTACTTTAGTCTGCATTCTATGGGGTCGGAAGTTTCTTTGGAGTCGAGATAAGCTCGGATGCCAGGGTTTTGTTCAGTATCTTGGCTTTGTTTGTAATCAGGGAGGTATAATGAGTGAATTGAAGATCCTAACGTTTTTGTGACTGGTCCAACTTCCACTTTCCTTTCCAGTCATCCCCTTTTTCTTTATCGGATTGCTCGACCTTGGTCTGATTTTTGAACTCTGCTAGCTCTTCCATCTGCATGTACTTGATCGCTCTCTTTCTCAACTCATCCATGCTTAAAGTTGGCTTCTTGTAGAGGTTATCCGCAAACTTCCCAAGTCAAAGGTAGTTACCATATGGTGAAAGGTGACCTCAGGGTTAAGGTTTCTAACATTCATGGATACCTTGCCGAAACAATCCATGAACACTCTCAAGGGTTTTTCTTCTCTTATTTGATACCCGCCAGCATAATGGACATGAGGTGATGAGGACAGCTGGTAGGGAATTGCATCCCAAACTTCTTCGTCAAGGTCTCAAAACAATCGATGGACTTAGACAGGAGTCTAGTAAACCAGCTTAGTGCCCCTCCTTTTAATGAAGTTGCATAATCCATCGTGTACAAACCCACTTAGGTCACGTAGACATCTAGGTGCTCATTAGGGTTAGTTGTCTCATCATATTGATCTATCATCAATGGTTTCCAATTGGCTGGCAAAGAGGCATCTATTATGGCGTCGACGAATAGGTGCCGAGATGGTATAGCCATGGCATTCTAAGTTCAGGACCTGGAAGTCGTTTTGGTAAGTGTCAGTCCAAGATTGGAAGGTTCGATATGTATTATCACCTGCATCTTTTGATGGAACCAGTCGACTTCGTATGTCTTCATTCTCCTTCATTAATGCTTCGAGTTCTTCCTCATTACGCTATCTCATTCGCTTCATCTCATCTCGAAGCTGAGCAATCAAGGCACTAGGGCTAATGTCCTTGAACATTCCTTCTCTAGGGGATGTCGTGCATTCATTTTGGTACGAGTTAATCTCTTTTATTGCTTGTCTCCGAGTGGTGATCATATGGTCCTAGGAATGGTTCTTCCGGACCCCATAATGGGTGCCAATGTTCCTGCTCTAAGAATAAAGTGGATTATGTTCTAGTTATGTGGGGATCCAAAATGGTCTTCTTGGTCAGTGGTGGCTTCATCTCAATGCTAAGGTACGGCAAGGGGTGACCTACAAAAGTCACTATGACACTCAAGTCAGTTCAAGTTAAGATCAGTTTAGGATAAGTATTAGTGCAATAAATATAGCAATTTCAACAACCTTTACCTGTGACTTTACCAGGGTATTTATAGGCGCTAACTGGGCTCAAATCCATGGGCTTTGATTAGTTAAGACCCAATGACCTTCTAATGACGCTTAAGATGATTAATCATTATTTTAAGCTAATCCGCTACATTACTCTACATGGCTTAATGGTTAAAGTTGATGAAAAATATTAACAAAAATGTCGTAAGTACCTAGATGAGTTTGGTGAACTCCATCCTATACATAACTTATTTGAAAAGATTGAATCCATTAGGAATTGGAGAGTGAATAAGCAACATTTATACACTATTAAATAATGTAAAAATAACAATAAACCAATATCTTGGCATATAAATTACAAACAGTTAACAACCTCAGGAAAAGACATAGACATTGATCTCTGATGCAAAGTTTATTGGTATTAATAAAAATAGTATGTGATGGGTCAAAGTGAGGTGCAAGGAAGGGGGTCGCCCAAGGCAAGCAAGAATTGAGCATGCTGACAAGTTGTGAGGAGACGAGATAATTGATACAAGAATTCCTGGCGAACATGATTGGCCTATTAATAACAACAAATCATATTAACATATTAGAAAGATTTATTTATTTTTTACAAAAGAGAAAGAATGTTTTAAACAAAACCATATACTAATACTTATGCTTGTTTATTTGTTAATGGTATAGATTTGAACGCAATAACCTTTTATTCCCTTTCAAATATTTTTTTTTTTACAACTAGGCCAATCTTATTCCGTAATGACATTCGATTAATCTTATTTAACATATAATTTGTCTTAAACTATTAGTATATTATAAATTTATAGTAATAGCATGACGCATGTTCATATAGTAAATTGATTGTTTATAGTAGAAGATATATGTAATTAAATAAAAAATATATATTAAAAATGAGAATAAAAATTTTATATATATCATTTCGTCATAGTTAATATATTATCATTGATTAACAATTTTTCTATTTTTTTAAGGTAACGATATTTATATTAATAAATTAACTTCCATTGAATAAATGTTATACTAATCATGAAAAAAAAATCTAATATGATTTTGGGTAGTAAATGAAATTATTTTTATCCTCACGGTATGCTACAATAATTCATAAATTAATAGTTTCACACTTAAGCCGTTAAGCCTATATATATTAGGCGCTCTCTCCTCAATTATATATTTTTTTAAAAAATATATAATATTTTTTTTATATGTGTTATATTTTTTAAAAATTATTCTTAATCAATTAACATTTAACATATTTTTCAAAACAATTTTTCTCTCTTATCAAGATTGGAGAATATGAATAATCTTATTAGTAAAAATATTTTTCCTCTCTAAATATTAATTAATTATATGAAAACAATTAATTTGAAAAAAATATAATTTTAAAAGAACTTTACAAATAATTAAGTATTTATAGAGTGATTGGTTTATTATTGATATAATAAATTATGGGAGTAATTACATCCAAATGTATTTTGAAATAATTAAAGTGTCTATTTGTTATGAGTTTAATTGGTATACGTAAAAAAATTTTACACATTCAATCACAGTTTCTCCATTCATTCATTACTACTTTTGAAGTCATATAAATGAAAATTATAGTTGAATCTCAGTATAAAAATATTTTATTATTGATATATATTTTTTATTTATTATTGATATGAACATGATATAATCTCATAAAAATGGAAAGTTAAGTGAAAAGTACGTAAAATGAAAAATATAAAAATATAACTTCTTTTATGAGATATTTTGATCTACTAAATTAAGGTAAATATAGACTTTCTCATAAGTGAAATCTGATTATATACAAGCATTAGAGTTCCATTTGTTAAAGGTATGCAATGCAAACAAAACAGTACTTCGGTTCCAAATGAAACAAATTTTGTTTCAAAATGTATTTGTTTCCTTTTATAAGATTATTTTCATGTTATTTTTTCATTAATTATTTTTTATTAAAATACTTTTAATTAATTTAAAATCAATAGATAAAAAATACTGATACTATATGAGAAACTAAAGTAACATTCTTATGTGTATTAGTAAAAAAATAAATTAATATTATATTAAAAAATAAATAAACATTTATTTTGAAACAATTTTTTAAATACAATATTTATTTTAAGATGAAGATAGTATAAATTAAAAGAGTTTAAATACTAGTATATACTCCAAGCATAAGAAATTTTATACTATCATAAATATCATTTCTAGTTTATCTAAATGAAGAGTTATGATTCAAGATTAATGAAAAATTATTTTACACTTTTATGTGGATACTAATTAAATTCAAATTAAAGAGGTAATTTAATGAAAAATATTGAAAAGTTTACTAATACATTGATTAATTAATTGGGCGAAGAAGAATAATTATAGAGGGAAAAACGAAAATAATGAGTTTCAAAAATTTTTAGGATAATTTTTAAAAACTAATATAATTTTTAATAATTAATATTTTTTAAAAAAAAAGATGTGTAAGGATGAATTAGTCTGCCCACGACACGAGCAATAAATAAATAAAAATTTTAAAAGAGGTATCCTTAATAAAAAATCTTTTACATTAGCGAACAAAGCTTTTATTATTAAAAATTATTGTGAAAATATAATTATAATTTAAATTGTAGTTTTTATAATAAAAGTTTCTTTCACTTTTTCATTTATTATTTATTGTCTTTAGAGTAATCGTAAACATAATAGAGAAACTATACGAAAAAATGTAAATAATAGATAAATTGGAATATTACAATGCATGGATTAATTACCTGCTTTAAAAAACTCATTTGTTGTTGGACACAGGTGAGTTTTAATCCTTTTTCACCTGCTACTGTTGCTTTATCAAAGGTTTCCTGCAGTTTTTTCATGCCCTGTGTAAGAGCATCTTCTGCTTGTTGACAGGTTTGTACAAATTTATAAATATCAGAAAGTTCTTGCTGGGAACAGAAATACTGAAGTTCAGCCAGAATAACCTGCACGATCCATATCACAGACTTTAGGGAAAATAATAATATTATCATGTTTTTTGGTATTGTATATTCAATTAAATTGAGTTTTAGTTTCTATACTTTTAATTGACCAATTTTGTTTATATATTATTATCAGGAAAAATTTTCTCTAATTGTTTTATTATTAGTTTCTTATGTATCTAACTCAATTGGTTAAGTAGTATATATAAATTGTTATAAACTCTTTTATATTGTCTTCATCTTCTATAAAAAATTGTAATTTCTTGTCTCTATCAGTATTACTGATCTTAACAAAATTGAGGTATACATACAATTCTCTGCCGTTACAAATATTCACAAAAACATGTACATACAAATTAAGACAAGTAATTTATGACGATTTTAAACTGTTAAAAAATATATACACTTTTGTTACCGTTTATAGCTACAGAAATTGTATTTTCAAAGTTAACAACATTAACACGTTTAAGTATCACCTAAAACAAACTCCAAGCATAGTAATGGATATAGATTCCAAGATGAAAATAAAACTATATCTGTTTTATTCTTCTTATATAAAACTATTTGATTCATAACATACAATAATCATAAATATGAAAAAATTAGATAAGAATTATTTTAAAGAAAATAAAATGTATAAATGTATTTTAATCAATAGTATTATAAAATTTGTTCAGTAGTCGTCCTCTATTTTTTTACTAGTATTTTATAAATTATTTTACATGTTATGTGATACAATTTCTTTTATTTTCTCTAAATTACAATTATGATTATTATATATAATGAGTTTAAATATTTGTATTTAAATTTTAAAATTCTACAATAATTATCTTAATTATAAATAATGAGGAATAAAATTATATTTATTTATTACATAGTTATTTTTTAATTTTATTTAAATATGATCATTCCATTATTGTCCTAAATAATTTAAATGCAATGAAAAATTTCTTCTATAAAAATTTACTAGATAAGAAAATATGATAAATTTTGAAACTAAAACTTGTTATTAAATATTATTAAATACAATTTTCTATTAGATAAGAAAATGTGCTAAATTTTGTAACTAAAACATGCTCTTAAATCTAGACCCTATAAAAACATAAGTCACTCATAATCGCCTAAAATATTTAATTTTTGTATCATTTATTAGGCAATTATCTTACTTTTCTAAGTTTGTAAGTAATTAATTCTAGTTTGTAATTAGTTTAAATTTCAATTAGTTAAATTAGTTTTTAGGATACATCTACTCATTTTTTGCACTTTTTGGTGGAGAAATCATGATTTAAGTCCACTGCTGAATTGGAAAGAAAATCAAGTTATCAAGAGCCTTTTGAAACTTTTGACTTTAAGTCATTCTAGAGCGGCTGAGCGAAAATCAAAGAAAGAGCAAATCAGTCTATTTTTGTATGAAGCCACCTGAAAGTGGCTAAGCCAAACGTCACTTAAACTAGAAGATTTTCTCACCTATAAAAGGAGAAAATTACCATTTATAAGGGAGAGAGATATTTTTAGATGACCCATTGTTGTCTTATTAAACAAAAGTTCCTTCCTTTCTTTATCTTTTGTTTGTTCTTCCATTTCTTCCTGTATTTTGGTGTTTCTCATGGCCATGAGTAGCTACTTTTCTCCAATGTTGGGATTAGATGTAACCAAACTCAAACTCTCTTATATCTTTTGATATGATATGTATGTATTTTTTAGTTATCTTCAATATTAGTATTTGCTTCTATGCTTAATGCCTGTTGTGGAGTGATCAACCATAAACTTGTTATTTTGACATGATCATAGTTGGGAAACAAACACTTTCATTGTCTTGATTTGAAGCAAAATACTCATTGGGTTTTGTTGCTAGGAATAAAACATAGCTCATTGATTATCTTGAAGTCACAAGACATAAAGTTAGTTCCTTTATTAAGTTTGTGAGAGATCAAGACTAAATGAAGGAATTGAGGTTCTTTTCACCTAAGAGATTAGGGTAAGAAAGTATTAGATGACTGATTTTAACATTGATTTGTACGAAAATACATATTGTGTTTTAAAGTTGAAAAGAGAGTAACATTTGGTGAAGTCTAACCCTAACAATACTTTGTTTACTGAAATTTCAACTTTCTTTTTATATAAAATCACAACAAGATTAGTTTTTTACTTCAAGATTTAGTTTATTACCTTGTTCGCAATAAAATTCTCACTTAAAGTTCATGTTTTTATTATTTTATGTTAGTAAACCACTTCGTTAGTTAATTTGTTAAAATTTTTCTAATACAATACTAATATCTATGGATACGATACTTAATACTCTTATTTTACTATTTGTATACGATTGGTGCACTTGCCACACAAATGTCCTAACAGCCATTCCACTAGTTTATATAAAAAGTTGGCTTAAAATTAAGTTTTTTGTCCCTCAAATTTGACCAAATATCATCTTTGGTCCTTGAAATTCAAAAAATATTTTTTTAATCCTTGAATCACTTTTAATGTTTCTTTTCAAGTTAACATGTTAAGAAATTGCTGAGATAACTAATAGAATTTGATGATGCACCACATGTTTAAGCCAATATGAAACATGTTTTTTGATGATGCATCTCAAAACAATTCATACTACTCACAACAGAAAGAATAATATACCAAAATCAAAAAATTAAAAAATTAAAATTCACCTAAAAAACTATGTCCATAAAGAATCTCATTTTTAGTCATCTCAACATCCTACTAATAGAATTTATAAACAGATAACGTTAATACAAAAACCAAATTAATTTCAGGAACTAAAAAAATATTTTTAAATTTCAGAGACCAAAAGTGACATTTGATAAAATTTGAGGGATAAAAAACTTAATTAAGCCTAAAAAGTTTAACCTATTTCACTTAAATATTTGTTAAGAATGAAGTTTATCTAAATTAGCTCAATATATTTTTTTTTTCTCTCCAATTGCATTTTATTATGTGAAACAAACATTACCTGAAGAAGTTGAGACGGTCGAAAGCCTCCAATCCACCTCAAATTGCGCTCAGCAACCTTGAAGACATTTACGTTTGCAGCACTTGTTTTCTTCTGAAATAGTTCAAAATAGGGCTTCATTACTGCGTTTATAAGAAACACTAGTTTCTCATCAACAAGTAACAACTTCCATCACTTAAAGCATCTCCTATGTCAGAAATAAGTCTTATGTTTTTCCGATCAACGTCCATATTTCATAACAAATATTGGGTTTCCCTTACCATTCTTAGCTTCAGTTGCTTTTGTATGTTAATAATTACTCTAAATCCTAAATCCCCACTTCCTTCGAGAGTAAGGATATATAATAAATTTATTTTTTATTATCATTATTTTTTAAAATTTAATAATTAAGGTTATATGCCTATAAATTAATTAAGTTTATAGTTATTTATTACCATCATTATATTTTAAAAATAAATAATGAAAATGAAAAATAATTTTTTTAGAATAAATATTATATATATATATATATATATATAAAAAGTCACAACAAACTTTAATTTACATACAAGCACTAATTAACTAATAGGTTATTATTAACGGAAATAACGAATTTATACTAATATTATTAAGATTGGAAAAAAAAAGTTAACAAGTCCATAAGTCAACATTTAAAGAACTAGCACACATACATGTTTTTTTTAAGAATGCACATATATATTAAAGAGTTTAATAATGATACAGATGTTATAATACTATATATTATTTAATAAAAATTATTATTTATATATTTTTAAGATAATTATTATAAAATTCAATAAATTTATCATTTATTTAACCAAACAATATTTAAGTTTATATAAATACATAATTATTAAAATCTCACATTAACTTGTAAGATCGCACGAATTTATAAAGTCATTAATGATTTAAATTGTATATAGAGTAAACTTGAAGTAAATCTATTAAAATTAGAGTAAACTTAGTAGAATCGAAATAAATTCGTAAGCAAATTTCTTAGATAATGTTTTCTTATTTAACTCTAATTCTGAGTGTTTTGAATATAATTTGTTCTTATATTTAAAAAATTTTTGAATGTTTTGACTCTAATTTAAACTTATTTAGAATAATTTAGGTGGATTTAAACTAGCTACGTATTGAAAACTTTCCTATTTTATGTGATTATAAGCATATTTTTAATAGAGTAAGCTCTTACAATTTGACGTAAACTCTCGATTTTGATATAACTAGATTATTTTTTAAAAAAATACTTTTAATAAATATCTACAATAACTTAAGGTTGGGTCATGATGACCCATGAGCACTTAATATTTTATAATCAAAGTTTACTTTTATAAACTTTACTTGACAATGGAAAATTTTGGCTAAAGTAGATGGTGGGGTAGAAAGGAGAATGAGAAAATTAATATCTGTTTTGCAACAAACTTTTCTCTTAATTAATATATTCCTTTGTTTTGTCTCAGAACCAAACATGCTTTGATTTTTTTATGCCAAGAACAAGACTAATTAAGCGACTAACGTTATATTTGTTCTTACCATCAATTCCGAAGATGCCTGCCTATGCATTAGCCTCACTCAATTCCTTGGTTTATTTGGTAGGTTAGATGAACTCCTGATTTTCTTTGAACTGGTAACAGAAATGGCAAACTGTTAGCATATATTCAATTTCATAATGCATGAATGAAAATGGGACGAAGAAGGAAAGGTGTATATAACCTAAAGGAACGAGACCACTTTTCACCAAGAATGATACCTATAGTAGTGCAAGCTTCTTTGTGCTTATTTCTACATAACAAACAAAACACCTCATCATCCACTTTATGTATCTATAAAAAGGAATGCACGACATCTATTATTAACCATTTCATGATTCATGTCATCATACACATTTCTTAGATTTATTAAATATTCAGGAATATCCAAACCATAACCACCCAGTTTGGTACACTTTTGGCCTTCCAAACCATGATGGGACAAACGAACTGATGTGGAAAATTATGTACTCTATCTATCATGGTTTTTACAACAATTCCATTTCAAGGAGGTAGATTGATGTGGCTCTCATTCTACCTCTTTCTCTTCCTTCTTTATTGTGTCTTGATTCTTCAACCATCACTGAATGTCCTTTTTGCCATTAAATAAATTAACAAAACGTATTAATGTTACCTGACGTAGAAAATTAAATGCTTTTCATAGTGACATGCGTGGCATCCTTCTTGACTCTTGAGCAACCACAGAACCATAAGATCCAATCTTGTTTTACTCAACTTGTAATGCAAGTGGGAGTGATAGTTAGTTAAAAATTGAGAAATTGAGTAATACATAAATGAAAAAGACCCATAACTTAATGTCTTAAGGTTTTGAGTTGAAAGTAGTGTTATGTTTTCTTATATATTAGTTAGTGATCTCTTTTCAGTGTTTAACTCCTTTGATCTGTAGAAAATTTTAATTTAGTGCAACTAAATTATAAATCCAGGTTATATTATTAATGCAAATTCAGATTTTCATTCTATATATGTATATATAGCTATAATTCAAAGTTATTATGTGATCTCTCTATTAATTAGATTATATAGTCCCTAACTCCCTATTAAACAAGGGGCTTTATCTATTTTGATAAATATCATGTGTACAGTTATGTGTAATATTATTTAGAAAATAATTGTCTTCCTCTTCATCTTCTTTTCTATCATTCTTTATCTTATAAGTGAGCCCAGGTGTGAGATAAAGTATATATACTCACGTTATCACATATATTATTTCATAATTACTAATGTACCAAATAAAGAACATATATAATTGCAAAACGTGCATAACTCTCAAAGCCAGTGTTGAAAATGCAATATGCCAAATTGTTCAATTCTTTTTCTACCAAAACCTGTCCATATATGAATGTAACTAGTGGTGGAACATGATTGAAGATTTTCTAAAGGTGGTGGAATAACTTTTTCAAACCTTTTTTACTGCCCCTGACTAGACTAGTTAATCACATATAGTGTTGAAGAGGTATTCTTACTTGAATTTGCTTGCTTTTTTTAGGAAAAAAATATTATTAAAAAATTATATTATCAACAATATATAAATTTGATTTTTTAAACATGATCATAATTTTTACAGGTGATACTAGTCACACACAGATTGGATGTAGTCATACTCATACATGTATTTGTAGAAATTGATTTATATGAAACACAATGAACTTAAAGTTCCATATAAAATAATATAAAAATGAAAAAGACAAGAGAGGTATATATATGTATTTATAGGAGGTAACTAACATCAATCAACTGACTAATATATATATATATATATATATATATATATCATGAAACTAAATAATATATAATAGAAAGCATGGTAAAAATAGAATCACCAATGTAATAAATATAGGGTTATATAGAGCTTTAAAAATATGTATACATAATTATGAGATGTGTATATATAGTGAGAGATATGTAGGTAATTAGAGCTACCAAATAGGTTGTTGAGTTCGACCCATCTTGATCCATTTAATAAATAGACTAATTTAACTTGATTCGTTATTTTTTCATGCTTAAAAAAATAAGTTTGACTTGACCACCATGGATTGGTGGGTTAAAGGAAAAGTCCACCAACCCATTGCAAATTTAAAAAAATATTTTTTAACAAAAAAACTTTGACTTTTTAAAAACATTAAAATTTAAATAACTTATGATAACATTATTTTAAATTTCATGAGTTTAAAAATAAAAAAAATATTAAATTATATTCTCTACTAAAAATCTACATTTAAAATGTGTTAAATATTAGTTTAAAATATAAAATATTAATTAAATGATACCAATAAACAAAAAAAAATATATTGTAATAAAATATATTGATCAAATAAGTAATATAATAATTTAAAACTTAAAAACAAAATAAAATAATCATATTCACATAATAGTGAAAATAAGATTTAGATGGAATAGCAAGTTAACCTAGCCTACAATATATGTTCAGTTTAAGTGGGTAAGATTAATTGCAAGCAAATCAACCTGTTTATTTAGTATAATAAATTATTTTTCTAATTTTTAAATTTAACTCAAACTCATGATAGGTCATATTAATCCACAAATCTGAATTCATTTTGATAATTTGATAATTTTATATCTAACGGTTAAAATAAAAATTATTGTCAATTTTTTTCAGAAGTGAATAACATATATAAAAAAATAGGGACAATATTATAGCCAGAGCTCTCTCACTATAAACATCTCATGTATACAACTCTCTCCCTAAAACTACATTTTTTAAGTATAACGAAAAAGTTCATAAATATAAAACTATGACGGGTGGGTTTGCATCTTAAAAAATTATGCGGATATATGTATTACAGCTCAACCCACTTAGTTCTGCACATTTTATATATAGAGAGGGTTTTAAAATAAGTTTAATAGATTTATTTTTTATCTTAACTTTTTTTTAAAATTTAATGATTAAGATCCGTTATTTATTATAAATATTAGATTTCAATAAAATAAATAATGAGATGTAATTTAAACTTATTTCTAGAGTAACCTTTCATATATATATATATATATAATACTATTTAATATAATTATATTATACAATACTATATAATTATGATTTTAAGTAAAAATATTGTTAAAAATATTATTTACATTAAAATCTATGATAAATAATATAATTATAAAATAATAAAAAAATATAATATATTTTACACAAATTTAATAAATAAAATATATATAAAAAATTGAGTTATTTATAAAATAACTCTTAATTAACTTATAATGTTATGATAAAAAAAAACAGATTTATGTAAAATCATATAAAATATTTTATAATTTGGTTTTTATTTTATGTTTAATGTTATATTCACTTTTTTTTATATTATGTTTATATAAAATATATATATAATATGGGATATGAGTATATTTCTTATGCGGATATAAAAATAAGTACTTTCATTAATGTATCTATTGTCATTCCTATTATTATTAACATAAAAAATAACATTTATTTAAAATACCTTAACAAGCAACATTATAATTTATAAGAAAATCCTTAGCTATAATTTGACATACACACGCTTTTGAATTATTTTATAATATATTAAATTTAAAATAAGTAATTTCATATGTCGAATCATAATAGAAAAAATTATTTTTGTTAAATTATTTTTATTACTGTTCTTTTATTATATATTTATTTCTACCTTATCTTTTATTTATTCAAATATAAAAATTTCTTTTTCAAGCAAAAAATATACTTTTTATACTTTATTTTTTATTGTTTCACTCAACATTTTTTTAAAATTTAAATATAATTTTTTGGTCTTTCTATTTTTTAAAATATTTAATTTTTATTTTATATTTTAAAAAATGAAACATTTATGCTTCATATTTTTGTAACATCTATAATTTGTGACATATTTTAAATAGAGATATTTATTCAATTTTGTAAAGTTTTATCATTTTAACTTTTATTTGATTTCTGAAAATAAAAGAATTAAAATTGTTAATAATTTAAAAAATATAAAATTAAATGTGTTTATTTAAAAATAAACACTAAAACGGGGGATCTGGGAAGGGGGAAAAAAAAGCATTTTGTTTCTATTCTATGGATTTCAATTTATTTTCTGATTGAGTTGGTTTCCATGGTGGAGCTCGGCGAGTACAGACCTAGATCTTGCTTCTGTTCAGCCTTTACAATTTGTTCCTCTGCTTTTCTCTGTTCTTTTCTAACTTACAATTGGAATGTTTCAGAAATGCAACGACCCAGATATACTTCAATTTCATTTTAATATTATTTCAAGGTTCTTGTTCTATTATCTTGTTTTTATTTCTTCCACTTTCAATTATCCAAATCTGGCATACCCATTTTGGGGTAAATTCTATTACTTTTCATTGATCCATGATGTTTAAAACTCTGTTTCATAAAGTGAGAAACTTGAGTGTAACAACGCATATAGCTGTGCGCCTCAGTTTGTGTGTGTAAGTTTACAATTTTTCTTAACTTTCAGAAAACTTCTTAACCTATTATTACGTTTATTTAACCTATAGTAATTTATTATTGTGGTTAGGATTTCGTGATGTGACACATTGACCGCCGGGAATCCATTTCCGGTTGGGTGCTTTTAGAATCCATCGTTGAGTGTTTGCTTGGGATGGGATAATATACTCTTTCTTTATTGAAATTTGATTATTGTTTTTAAATTTGTTTATTTTCACTTTGCACCATCAAGAAAATATGTAATTTTGATTATCACTTGTTATTTCTATGTATGGTCTTGTAGAGTTGTAGTAAATCCATAACTTGCCTGCACAGAGTGGCACTTATATTATGTTCAGTCCTAGTAATCTTGTATGTTTGTGATCTTGCGATTGTTTTCCACCAGAGCATTAATGCCAATTACATTAGGATTTTTCTGTCTTGTAAACACTTTTTGACTCTAGGGACAGAAATGATTTAGGTGACCCATTATAGATGCATTTTTTAGGCATCTTTCATCAGAATTCAAATCTTCCGAGTCCAAGGTTATGAGAGTTTGCTTGCTGATTCATTTATTGTTTATGGTTTATGACATGCTCTTTTTTTAGCCAACACCCTATATTATCACCCCAAATTTTTGCTAAAATCAATTGCTTTTTCTTTTTCACTGGCTGATGTCTTTATAAACTTCAGTATGACTTTTTTTTTTTTATTTCTTACTCATGACTATTGTATTTTCAGTCTCTTTTGTTTCTGGACTTGACCAAGCATGCTTATTAGAGAAGAGGGAATGACTCAATGAGGATGTCCAGTTCATTTTCAAGTCATTCCATAAGTTTATCTCAAATACAGAACATCTTTACCAAGAATGCAGAATAATTCTGTAAGAAATTATCGCAAAATCCAGCCATACTTGTTTTCTACTGAGAATGAGAGTTCAAGGGCAGAGGTGCATTTGTCAAGGGATAGATATGGATCAAATGTGAATGGTTTGCCAATTTTTTGCAAATAATGGAGGCAAGCATAGTATATCTAGTGCAGCTTATTTACAATTACACCATTTGTCTATGTGGGAATGAAATTTATTTTGTACCATAATAATTTAATGTCAGGGTGTTTTAACTTCACTATTTGATTCTTGAAATAACTGTTAACATGTACATAGATTTTGGAAGTAATAGACTTTGGAATGGAATGTAAGTGATCAATGCCACATAATGCTTGGAGAACATTAGGTATTACTGAAATAATTAATGAGGGTTATCAGATTGTTTGGTGATGATGCATTAACCTAAAATTTTATGAAGGTATGCTCTGTGTATTGTGTGTTTTTTTGCCAGAAAACTATTTTTAGTTCATTATTTGTTTACATTCTGTAGAAAAACAGGAAGTTCCTTGAATAGTAACACCTTGCCACTAAAATATCTGCAACCTGGGCATTTCATTTGAAGGAACTCGTCTTGATTTATTTAATCTTGAATTCAAGATATAATAACTAATAAGCCATGTATGGATTAATTCAGTGAACCTACTAGCTAAACTTTTAAGCCTTACTTTATAAACTGATATATGCTATAGACTTGATCAGGATAAGAAGATATATGTTATAGATATTTAAATCTCAAAGAGCAATTGTTATTTTATACTTGTCTTTTTTGCTCAAAATCAACATTGCTCAGTTCTATAACAAAGTGGTTGTTGTGTTGGAACCAGCTGCTTACCAATGCCAATGAGCAGTGTTTAACGAGGCATTTGTGTCAGATTTCATAGCTTTGGGCTTGTACATTGCTGTGCTTAACGAGTAGTATTCATTGTTCAAAATTGCATTTCAATGTTATAGAAGTATATTTAACTTTGTTATCTAATTATCTTGGCATGCAGTGGCCCTTGCATTATTAGAAATACTGCATTATAATTGCTTTGAATTCTGACAGAATATTTGTTACCATTTAGTTCTATAGAATTTGTGCCCTTTCCACGTTGTAATTTCTCAGTTTCATAGATGGGTCATGTATTTCTCATTCCTTTTTCAGTATTTAATATTATGTTCCCATGTGGTATGGTTATAGCAATTTGTGACAAATGATTAGAAATAGATGTCTTAAAATTTATATTACAAATTATGTGATACAGCTCAAGAGAATAATGGTATGAAATCCTACATCCCGGATGAAACTGTTAGTTGGATGAACCAGCTTCATGACAAAGACATGGAAATTGGATATGAAGAAAGCCCACCACCACCCACTTATGAGGGTCTTGAACAAAGATTTATTGATGAAATTGTGAAATTAACTAGAGAGAAAAGTGATGCAGAGGATGCAGAAATTGCTAGGCATCAGGAGGTTAGTATTTAATAGAATTAGTATGTACGTAATCTTTTGCAGTACATAGAATAAAAATATATATAAATTTATGGTATTAGATGTAAAATTATCATTTGATGGGAATGGCTCAGCCCATATGCATCATTTGATGAAAGCACTTCAGTCGCATCCTTGAAGTGGCTTATTAACCACGCTTTACCTCCCTCAAAACAATGCTCCTCACCAACCTTAACGGCCTTGGATTGGGGCAAGACAACAATGAGTAGTTCGCTCCGGGGGGTTATGTTGGGGGTTGGAGTTAGGGAAATGCATGCCATTTCTCCCCTGCATGGAGCCTAGCATACTACCTTTGCTGTTGACAAAATTAACATGAACTGTTTGCATAAAAATTAACTTTATTAACATTTATGGAGAAGTTTGTTTTAGATTTTGAGAGAAATAATTTTCAAAGAACTGATGCTGAAAAACTTTTATTTTGAAGAATTGAGCCTGAAATCCTGGTGAAGGCAATTTGATTTTAACAATGTAAGTTTAGAAATTAGAAAACTGTCTTATACGGAAGACCATGTTTTATTTTGTTTATTTAGGTGATTGTAGCTTGATTCGTTAGCGTAAATAATTGGCATTTCCTTGCAATTCAATAATCAATATAGACAAATTTGTGACCGAAGTTAAAATGAAGGACGTTTTAGCATGGAGTAAGAGCCTGTGACTTTGTCAAATTCCAAGTAAGCTAGTGAAGAGTGAAGAAGACATAGAATTGGCCAAGAACAAAGTCGTGCACTTTAATGGTGGTGTTAATTTTGCATGAGGCGTCTTTCAGTTTTTGCCAGTCTTCCTGTCTGTGCTGTCTCCACTAGTGAATCTTCTCTTTGTGCCTTTGCGACTGCTATTCTATTTGTACCCATAATTACATATCCTATTTGACACTAAGCACAAAAAGATTATCACGTTTATATCAGTTGATTAAAGGAACATAGGTCAAGACGTAAAGTTAGATACAAAGATTATTAATCCAATTCAAGCTATGTTGTTATGCTTGTTTGAAAATTCTTGCTGGTTTTTATGGGATTATTTCAAACTCAATGTACATTGGTCTGGCAGAGAATCCTTGAGATAAACACCGAGTACCAGGAGAAGTTATCTTCACTTAGAGCTCTACAAGCAACTCAACTAGAAGCGTTTCTCCGGAAGGAATTACAGGCAAGATTGAATCAATATTATGAAGGTAAAAGAAAACACTTCCCCAACAGGAAAGTGTCAGATGACTATGGCTATGGACGTCCTCCAACATTCACTGATGGAGAAGCAATTGGTAGTAGATCCCATGGTGTTATTGAGTATAAGCATGACGGGGAACAAACCCTGCGTTCAGCAAGTGGGAGAAATCAAAGAAATGAGGCTAAGGTTCCTTTGCCCCCTGGTCGTGTGTACAATAACAGTGTTGTACATCAGCAGACCAAATCATAATGGATTAGAAACTAATGCAATCTTGCATGTCTAGAATTTCTCCAGTATCCCACTACGGAGATGTGTTTTTACTCTGGGTTGAACTTTTCGAAAAAGGAAAAGGGTAATATGGATTTGCAAGAAGAAATTCTTACTGCAATCTTCCTTTTTAAATCTACTTTGTCCTCGTTCACTTGAGTGTAAATCAAATATCATTTGACATACGGTAACAAATTGTGCAGAGATTAAAATATGTTTCTAGTCTTATTTAAGATTCAATCTTTAAAAGTTAAAATTTCACAGCAAAAATTCAATCTTTTTAAGTTAAATAATGTAGCTTCAGTAATCTAAACATATCATGGACTATTTTCTCTCAATTTATTTTCCAATGTGATTTCTTGTTATCAACCATTCAAGATTCAGAACATATCAGTACATGTCTAATTTTACCATTCATCCGATGATTACAATGCTTTTATAAAGGAAAAATGCAAGGAAGATACATCCCTTTTAATTTATTAAAAATCACAATTTGTAGATCTTATATCACATTCAAGGTTATCAAATTTGAGAATTTATCTAAATTGGTAAGAATTTGATAAATTTGGTAAAGAGTTTATTTTATATAAAAATAATAAAAATTATTTATAAATAACATATAATTAAATATTTTAATAACATAATCAATTAAAATAATAAATCATAAATTCTATAATGCTTAAATAATTAATTCTAGTCATGCTTCATTCTTACATAAATTGCAAAAATAATAATAATAATAAGAATAATAATAATAATAAACATTTTATGATATTTATTATTGATAAAAAAAGGTTTGATATTTTTAAAGACAATATAAATGAAAGTGTATTAAATTTTAAATACATAAAACAGTCTAATTTGTTGGCTTCATGACTTGACAGTAAACTTAAAAATTTACAGAATTTGCATAACATTTACCTAGTTTGCACAGATAAATGTCTAGTTTACCACCAGAAATATTGCCGTGTCATTTTAAATTTATTGGTTTCTAAACAGAATAATCAAGTTATATGACAAACAGAAAACAAGATGGCTATCATTAATAAATAATAATCATTTCACATATTGCTATCTGGAACTTTAGAGTTACATCCAGCAAAACTATAAATTGACTCTAATTCTGGCTATATTACAAGTAACGAGGATACAAGCGATCTTTGTGAATACATATCAGTACAGAGACTCATATTTCTTAAATCTTAATATATACTATTACAAAATTGGGAAAACTTCAGCCTTGTATTCTATTGAGAATGAGAATAAGAAAATGGAAGGCGGAAGAAAACTGCCAAGCTTACACATGCTGATTAACAATAGCACCTCTTGTCCAGACTGTCAAGTGAGCAGCAATATCTGGCAATCACTCGATAGCTTATTTATTTGTCGAAAAATAAGTGTAGCCTGAAGCAGTGATCGAAGGTAAACCAATTTCATAAACAATTTTCCTACTTCTTGCGCTGTTTATGTTTAACCTTCACAATTTTTCGTCCAGCTTTGTCACCACCACCAGTTCCCAATGAGAAACTCCCTCCTAGACTGCCAGAAGCCTGAAAAGGAGAAGGGTTCTGTGGAGCAATATTCTGTTTACTACCAAACTGGAAAGGACTGGCTCCTGACGGGGTTGGTGCTCCAAATACAAAATTTGATTGAACAGGGGGAGGTTGCTGGGGAAATAGAGAAGCCGCAGGTGGAGTCGCTTGAACTGTATCTTCCGCCATACTGTCCTCCATGCCCATCTGATTATTAACAGGCAATGAGCCAAATGTTAAGCCAGGATTAGTACTTCCAAAAGCAGGTTGTGTGGAAGTAGAACCTGCTGCTGAAGAGAAAGGGAATTGAGGAGTTGATGCACTGGAGGTAGAGAAAAACAACGAGGGTGAACTGCCAGAAGCAGCAGATGTTGTTCCAAAGGCAAACCCAGATGACGATGATGGACTAAATGTAGAACCAAATTGAGACTGACTAGGCTGCCAACTAGAGCCAAATAAAGTAGAACTTGTATTGCTATTGGAGCTAACAGAGTTGACTGCTGAAGAGGAAGAAGAGGTGCTAAGTCCAAAAGTTGAGCCAGAGTTGAAAACATTTGTGGCAGGACTTGAGGAAGGAAACAATGAACTACCAGCAGAAGAGGCTGCACATGCCACAGAGCTGGATGAAGGAAATGAACTGCTCAAAGAAAAAGCTGTGCTCCCAGTCAACCCAAATGATGGAGAGGATGTTGTTGAACTTAATGGAACTGACTGGTTCTGTGTTGAAGTTGCAAACCCATTGGTGACAGAAGCCTGGGCACCAAGCACAGAACCACTGTTAGCACCAAGCACAGAACCACTGTTAGCACCAAGTACAGAACCATTGTTAGTACCAATGACATAACTCTGAGACTGGCTATTTACAGTAGTCATCGCTGAAGAGCTAAAGCCAAAAATACCACTCGCTGCAGATGAGCTACTAAAGGCAGTGCTGCTAAGACTGCCTATTCCTGTATCCTGCCTGCTTTTAGTTTCCAGTGGTTCTGAACCAGAAGGTGAAACAGGTAAACCCGTTGATGGGGCATGAGAAGATCCAAATTTGAAAAAGGAAGTTGCTGGAGATGAAGATGCCACAGGCGGGGTATAACAACTGCTATTACTTGATACAATTGTGGCAGGCGTGATAGTTGCCATGCAACTGCCAGTGGAATCTGCAGAGGTACTAAGGCCGCTGCTTGTGGTAGCAGATGAACTGCTGAATATATTCTGACTGGTAAAATTATTTGACACAGGAGGTGGAAAAGAAGAAAATGAAGGTTTTGAAAAAAGAGAACCATTACTCTGACTTGAATTGTGACCAAAATTGAATATACTCTTTGAGGGTGTCAACAACGATGTTGATGCAGTAGATGAAATAGCTAGTTCTGATGCCCTAACAGAAGATCCAGTATCTTTATTAGTCTCAGTATTTCCATTATCAGATACACGAACTATTGGCATAGGATCAGTTGAACCAGCAACAGTAGTTAAGCTGCACATGAAGGGAGCACATTTAGCACATGAATCAATGTAACACCTTATTGAACATAATATACGATGCCAAATATTTCTGTTCAATTTCAATTGTACAATGCACAAAAAAAGAGCTAAAAATGTAATTATGACATCACAGAAATCAAACAAGAACCCTCGTTGGTTGGCGGCTGTAAATAAAGGGGAATGAATTATGTGATCATGTGAGCTAAAGAGAAGAGAATAAGGATCTGTGGCGAGAGGTGTGGTTTACATGGGGCAAACATTTACAAGTTTTCTATCTTCTAGTTTAGCCTTGGGGCTTGGAGTTTCCTCCAAGGCAGGAAGCAATAGCTCTCCTCTTTCCGACCCAGTTTTCATCAATAACACTATTGACCTATCGTATTATCATTCACAGTATATTGACTTAGAATAAAATTTAGTGGAAAACCAATGAAATCCAGCATATTAACTAGAATATCTTCTCACAATATAGGAAGCCACTCCCACAGCCAAAAAAGGTGTTATCATTTTTTAAAAGTCATCTGATAGAAATTACATTAAAGTCAAAATCAGAAAAAGCTGTTGGGAAAGGCAAAACCCACTTAAATGATATCAACACCTCAAAAGGCATTAGTATCTAGCTGTTGGTGATATCATTGGTGAAAATACAAAAGAAATAGAATTAAAGAAAAGGAAAAACAGACAAACTCCCAGAAAACAGGCTAATGTGTAAATTATTGAGGTAGGTTTAACAAACCACAATAAATTATAGACTAACCTGATTGAACTTCCCAGCTTTGAGTCAGAATAAGCACCAAATTTCAGAAAAGGGGATTCACCACCAACTGATGATGAAGCAGTAAATGGCTTTGGTGGAACCTTGTTAACATTTTTATTGGAGCCAAAGTCCGCCAATGGAGCATCAGTAACAGCCTCCTTTGATGAAACAGCCTTTTCCAAACCAAATACTGGACCTGATTTGGTTATCTCCTCTGATGGAGCACCAGGAGCCATAAACTCTGCTGGTGAAGCCACTTTATTCCCAAAAGTAAACAAGGGAGGTTTAGCAATTGATCCATTTGATGAAGCAGGCTTGTCAAAACCAAAACTTGTTAGTGTAGCTGCTATAACTGGCTTGAAGGTTGGATCAAGGGTAGATGATGTTGTAAAGGTAGATACATCAACTTTCTCCCCAACCCTAGACTCATTGGCAGTCCCAACATGAGCCTCACCGTCTACTGTAGAACTTTTAGGTGGCATTACAGATAATGCTGATGGATTCTCCTGTGCATTTGCTTCAGTACCAGATGTACTTTTCTCCAGAACAGCAGTGGAGCTTGTTATTTCTTTCTCAACAGGAGAAAAAGAAGAAACAGCTCCATTTGGATAAGCATCATCATCCAGATCTAGACAATCCTATTATAAGAGAAACATAAAAAAGAAACAAATTTAATACATCTACGTCAATAAGATCTAAGAAGCAAATTGCTGTAAATGGAAGCAACAGATTGCTGTAAGAAAGAAGCCTACAACATTAGTAGTGTGATTATTCCACATACCCCAAAAAAATGCAATTATTCCCACTTCACTAACGTAAAACATCCATATCCATACCCAAATACAAATCATTTTGAATCATGACAACAGAAACCAGCTAAACGGGTAAGTAACCAAAAAGTTCATACCTCATGTGCACTCATATGGAATGCCCTCTTCTTTTGTGGAGGGTCTGTAACAGATTTTATCATAAAAGAATCCCCCAATTGTGCACTAGATAAAAGTTGATTCCTTGGGTTTGGAGCTGCCGTTGTTACAAGTGGAAGTAATCCATCGGAAGGAGCAACAAGTTTCAATGGTCCATCTTCAACCTTATCTCTCTGAGAATTTAACTTCTGATCCTGAGCACTAGCTGATGAATTACCATGAATATGGTCCAGAAATTTTGACGAATCTACCATTTCCATGCTTCTAAGAGCCTGTCCACGTAACATGGAAGGTGACAACTTTGTTGGTGAATTATCATTCATAATTGGTAGCCTTAATTCAGACTTTTTCTCTTTCGGAGAGACCAACTTATCAAGTTGCTGCAGTATTTTTGAAGCTGTTTCACTGGATTTTGACGGTAAAGGGGGGAAGCTCGAACTAGGTACATCCACATTTTCTTTCGATAAATTCATATGGCCATGCTTAACTTGATCCAGTGGTATAGGCTTCTGCATGGAAAGCAAGGGTTGCTGAGCAGCATCCATAACCATTCCACTTGTAGTAACAAATGAAGAGCTACCAGAAATAGGCAAGCATGAGCCTTTAGAATATAGAAGATTAGACTTCTGACGAATTCGACGTACAGGACCAACAGATCCTATATCATTATCCAATAAAGAACTTCTACGTTTTATAGCCTGCATAAATAAGAAAAGCACAACACAAATCTAGTAACTTATATAAAATATAATACACTAAATGACAAGACATAATAAATCACAAGTACTTATACCCCTTGCTTAGATCGAGAAAGCACATCATGATCCAATGCAGACTGACTTGAAGATGAAGGCTCACCTTCAACAGCATGCCCACCGCCCTGTAAATACACAAACCATATCACAAATTTGATTCTACAAAGATAATGATCCAAAATGACTTTCATGAAAAAGCAAACCTTGAGAGCAGATGTTCGATAAACTCTGGCATATGGTGTTCGAGCCATACTATATATTGCAGATCTACCACGAGATCTTGAGGTCAGAAAACCATTTTCATGAACTGCAGCATGTCTAGTAGGCCTTGGCACAATGGACATAATAGGGGATTTAAGAGGAGAGCTTTCCCTGTTTATAAGAGTTGGATCCTCCCTGAGAGCAGAAGTTTGCACACCTAAAATTGAAGAAGATACCATGGAAGGCCTGCTCCCCATGTAAGACTTTGCAAGCTCCGCAGGTGAAGAAACATTCTCAAGAGTAAACTAGAGACATTACAAAGCAATATGGGTGAGATATAGCACAAAAAGAACAGTAATTTCCAATTCACGTAAACATATATGTAAAGGATGACTATCAGACTATGAAGGCAAGCTCCTTACACTTGAAGTAACAAGTGGGCTTACAGCAAGACTACTTTTAGTGCCATTTTCTAGTGCAGGTGTTTTAAGATATTCCTTTCGTCCACTCATCGACATTGGATCAGAGGGAACCATTTTGGTCCCCTTTTCTTCTTCCCTAACAGGTGCATCCACCGTTCTTGAATGCATAAGTCCTGTCAAATGATCAATCTCAGATCTGTGGAGTAACAGACAATTATCAGAATATCAGCACAGAATCAACAAAAAAAAAAAATATCACTAGAGGTATACTATTATCAGAGTAACTGAGAATGTCAGGAAGTGATTTAAGTACAATAGGAAGTAAAAGCAAACATGAACTTCATAAAACTTCAAATTTACATATTAACAACAAAATTTAACAAAGCAAATATAAATACTTAAAAAACAGGATTACACTCAATGTGAAGAGCAATTGGTAGTCAAAATTAATCCCCCTCAATATCCTAATTTTAGATATTTTAAGTACTAGCTTAAGACATTTGATTTCACAAATCGCACCCACCAAGTACTGGATTTAGAAAATATATTCTACTTCTTACTTCTACATGAAATCAAATTACCTCCAAGAATAACACCTCAAAATGGATTGCCTATCAGACAGTGATTCTCCTGCCTAATCAACATCAAATTAGCAAATAATTTTAAAACTACTATATCTTGTATAAAGAAATTGCTGCATTGTTTCGCACACTTATTTGTTATGCGTCCTCTGCATCATGTTTTAAGGTTGATTAGACTGCACTTTGTGTTAGTTTTTAGGCTTCATTCCATCATTACTTTCTTCATTTATCTTGTTCAGGATTTTTTACTGCACTAGGTTCGAGCAGGATACTTCTTTTCTTCTTCCTCCCTTTGGAGATTATAGGATCAGTGTTCATGTTTCCTCTGGGGTTTTCTACATGACTATGTTTAAATAGACCTCTGTTAGTAAGATACAGTGTAACCCTTGACATTTTAATGGATTAGTGATTTGTTATTTTGTTTAGCGAATATTAATTCTCTTACTCAGCTACTTGACTCATTTTCTTATTATACTTTCTAGCAAGTTGATTAACTGTCTATTTACATAATTTTAGGTGTTTATGGAAGAACTAAAACGTGAACTTAAACATGGAACAACAAAATCAACAAACAACCTGTGAAGCTTACTAGAATGGTGTCCATAGCCATAGTGTCCTTTTAAAGTGCAGCAAGATTGGAAACAACAGTGCAAAGGTGAGGAACATCATTGGGGTACAACTTCTAGGCCTTGTGTCAAACATCATAGTGTGCTTTGAAGCACAATATTGAGCTCTATGTTGTTTGTCAATAGATACCATAAAGCACTTCATAGAAAACCATCAATTTGTTTCTATGAAGCTTGGTTTCTATGGTAGGAATGTCGTTGAGTTGTTTGTCAAAGTGATCCTAACATCCTTAGACATCACTTCCCCTATCAAATTTTCACAATAAAGGGAACAATGACAAAACTCAGTATTTGAATTAAAGACATTTGCCAAAGAAACATGTTGATTGGGCATTGACATGGGGAGCACATGCATGGAGAAGGGAAGGGCATGTGACACCATAGATGTTAATCACGTGCAATCACTCCATAATTGTGGAGTTGTGGAGCAAAACAGCCCCCCTAGTGGCAGAGGTCACACAGAACCATGCCCAAAAGCAGATTTTGCAATAACTCCAGATTGAGTCAAAAGTTTTAAAAAAAGCTTTAATTGCAACAATGTCATTTTAGTGGGTTAATATAGGGTAAAAAGTAAATTTGGGTGGGTCCTATAACCAATGAAACTCACAACTTTAGCTTTTTCCCTCTTCGTGAATCACTCCTCTTTCTCCCTTCCAGACCTAACCTCTCTCACTCCATGCCTATGCTTCTCTCATTAGTTATCCTTCCAAAGACAGCAACAAGACCTACAACTTCCAACGATGGCTCTTTTGGGCATCAATTTTGGGTAATATAAATCTACTTAGGCTTCAAAATAGTGGTCATCAAGTTACCACTACCACTATCCAGCTATAGCCTTCTTGAGGACACCACTACATGCCGCTTGCTATTGCCTAATGCCTATTATGCAGCAATGACTAGAGGTGGTTCAACAGTGGCTAACTCGTTCAAGGTGTATAACTTAGTTGTGGAGGTACACTAGCAAAAAGAGGCACTGGTGGTAGAAAATAAAAACGGCAGTGTTGGAAGCATTGTTCTCAGGTTCAAAACAATGATATAGAGGGATCAAGAGAGAAAGCCACTGGGAGGTGCAGTAGGAAGCACAGTGGAGAAGTGGTTAGAGCCTAGACTACCAAGACCATTTTATGATTTGGGTAATTGTGTGTCCTGAAACAATACACTGATAAGATATAGGTACTTATAAATACATATAACTAAATAATAATAATAATAACAACAACAAAAATAATAATAATAATAATACTCCTTCCGTCCCATATCTTTCGATGTTTTAGCCTTTTCATATTTTTCAATTTTCATCACATTGATGTTTTAGAATTCCAGAGTTTAATTAATGTTTTTTTTCACAAATATATTACATGAAGAAAACATGCCTGGTAAAAGTCTTCTGCTTTAATAGTTTCTCAAGTTCAGTTAATCCACCTCCATCAGAACAATTTATTTGAGCATCACTTGTACCAAAAGGTCCTTGTTGCAAGCCAGAAGAATTGTTTGCATCCTGTTTCTCACGTAAGAAAATGACAAAGCAAAAGGATGATGCCAATAACAAAACTATTTCACCAACCAAAGCATACAGTGAATACGCACACTTACAAAGGCAGATTCTTCCTGAAGATTGCTCCTCACTTCCCGTTCCGTTTCTGTGGCCAAAGAACAGCATAACATCAACACAGAAATAATTGCAACTTGAAGAACAAATCTGTAATAATAATAATAATAATAATAATATAATAATAATAATAATAATAATAATAATAATAATAATAATAATGATAAATAATATAACTCCCGCCGTGTAGTGTAGTTTGAAAAAAGAAGACGGTGACGAAAATGACATTAAATGATAAGCAACGAGTAATAAAGAAAAAGCGAAAAAGAAGAAGTAGGGAGTAGGGAGTAGGGAGTAGGGAGTAGGGACCTGAAGAAGGTGGAGGAAGGCGCTTGCGGAAAAGAGAGGAGAAGAGAGAGTGAGCGCTGTAAGTGATGAGCCTATGAGCTGGATCCACCAGCTTCGACAACCACCCGTTCTTGCTGTTAGGGTTTCTCAGCGACGCTGGTGGCCGATCGTACGGCGTCGTTTGAGTCTTGCTGCGGAAGGGACGTTTTCGGAACTTCCCTCCTGCTCCTGCTCCCCCTTCGTATCCCTTCTCTTTCTCTTTCTCTTTCTCTTTCTCTTCCGTCGCCATCACACTCAGACAGCGAAAGAGAGTGTGTGTTCGTTGGGGGATTTGAAGGGGAAAGAGAAAATGAACCCACTGCAGATTAGGGTTTTAAGCCTAGAGAGAGAAATAAATAATAAATATAAGAGACAGTACACACTAGGGAGCAACTATGAAATACTATACTGTACTTGTATATCCATGTATAGTGACTTCCATGCGTTCACCATGAACTATTAACAAAAACAAATATTGTATTTATTTTAATATATAAAAAAATATCATAATGGGTATTTTTTAGCTTAAATAAGTTTTTTTTATTTTTAAAACTTTACCAAAAATCACTTCTAATATTTAAAATTTAAAAATAGTTTTTTTTAGTTGCTGATTCATTTTTAGTCTTTCTTTTCCTATTAACATCATTAAAAAATTATTAATATAGAGCACATCAATTCGTTTTACTTGTAAATCACTCTTTTCTTTTTCTTAATCTTCAATTTCATATTCGACACAAACTAATACGTAGAAACTTATAAACCAACAATGTTAATACAAAAAACAAATTAATTTTAGGGATTAAAAGAATATTTTTGAATTTTAAGATTAAAAGTGATTTTTAGTTAAATTTTAGGAGAAAAAAACTTATTTAAGCCATATTTTTTTGGATAACATAAAATGACACGCCATTCACTCAAATAATAATAAAAATTAATTTTTTTAACTAATAAAGAATCAATAGGAGGTTTACGGTAGGTGATCTTTTATCTCCATTCTTACAGCAGGTGGGGATTGTACTAATTAAATTTGTGTTGTCTACTTTGCCACTATACTAGTTGTCATTTTTTAAAGTTTTGACGGGTATTATTTATTCCTTTGAAAGCTTGTTTAAGAAATTCTTATGGGGTGGGAAAGAGGATTTTAAGAAGGTATATTGGGTGTTTGGAAATAGTGTGCAAGTCAAAGGAGGAGAGGAGTTTGGGTTTAAGGAATATGCAAGCGTTTAATCTTGCCCTATTGAAAAAATGGATGTGGCGTTTAAAGGCAAAATCTAATGGATTGGGCCAAATTTTGAAATTTAAATATGAAAATCGAATAGGCATTCAAGGTAGATAGTGCTCAAGATGGTGGGCAAAGTTAAATTCTATTGAAGAATGAAGATAATAATTAGTTGTATCAGGGTGGTGGTCTCTTTATGTTATTCGGAAAATCGAGGATGGTAAGGAGATCAAGTTTTGGCAAGACAAGTGATTAGGTGATAAGTGTTTGAGTGATACGTATGACAGAATATTTGGGTTAGCTATTGATTCAAACATAACACTAAAGGAAATGAAGAGGGACATGTTGGGTTGAAGATGGAAGTGAAGAATAAGATTATTTGTGTGGGAAGAAAAATTACTAAAAGAGTTGTAGTCCAAATTGGAAGGGGTTACTTTCTGAAGTGAGTCTCCAGATGGGTGGTGGGTATAGATGACTGAGAGGTTAGGCTTGTATTCAGTCAGTTCTGCATATAGACTTTTGGCATTTGACACATTAGTGGATAAGGAGGCGATTTGTGATTTAAATTGGACTACTGGGATTCCCCCAAGGTCCAATGCCTTGTTTGGAGGATGGATACAAATAGGCTACCCACTTGGGTTAATTTAAGAAAGCATGCGATTATAGCTGTGAGGAAGATATCAGGTGTGTGTTTTGTGAGAAGGTAATGGAAACAAGCAATCATTTGTTTTTTAATTGTCATATGGCTCACTTGGTATGGGTGAAATTATGTTTCTCGTGGGAATTTGTCACAACTCTTCATCATGAGGGTCGTGGTTACTATTATCAAATGCAAGGTTTAGTTCAAGGGTCCAAAACATTACAACGTGCTTGGTCTTTTGTTTGGTATACAGGAATTTGGTAGATATGGAAGACAAGAAATGTGATGATTTTTCAAGATCAGTTTTATGAGTTTGATGATATCATCCAAATTGTTCAACTAAGAGTGTACGAATGGTGTCATGCATCAAATTTAATTTCTCATTCTTTTGCTGAATAGGTTATTAATCCCTCAATATGTGTTTAATAACTCTTTCATTTTGTATTTGTTGAGTTGGTACTTCTTATGCTACTCAATCATCATAATAATATTAGTTTCACTTATAAAAAAAATGAATCAACAGTAAAAGGCTAATTCTTTGCTTCTTTAAAACATAAGGGAACAATTTTTTTTAATAGTTAAAAATATTATTATTCTTGGTAACTTCAACCTAAAATTGTAAAAGTTAAAATTGGTTTTAAAATTATTTTCAATCCATTTAAAAAATTCAAATGCATTTTTAAAAAATTCAAATCCATTTTTAAAATCCAAATCTATTTAAATAGATATGGATAAAATCCATATCCATTTAAATGGACATATATTGGATGTGGATTGGATTTTTTAAAAATAGATATGGATAAAATTCAATCCATGTCCACCCTTAATTGTAATATTACTTATATATAATATATGATAAATAATATAATTATTAAATTAAAAACATATAATATATTTTAAGAAAAATAAAAAAGATAAATACAATTTATAAGAAATGATTAAGTTATTTATAGAGTAAATTTTAATAATACTATAACATTTAATAATTCTCTATATAAATTAAATTCTAATATTCTATTTATTGAATTATATTATATGGGAAGAAGAGAATGTTCTTTTTGCTCTTAAATCAAGAAAGTGTTTTTAAGGGAATTAGAAAAAGTAATCAGATATAAGATGACTCAATTGGTTAATGAATGAGAGAGGCGAGAAAAGGCTATGGTTCAATCCTCACCATTAATATTTGGCTTATATAAAAAAGAAAAGTGTTAAAAGAGTGTTTTGACTTGTGAATGAATCTTTTTACTTTTTATTTTAAATTTTAAGAATAAAATTTTCCTATAGAAAAACTACTTCATACTAAAATATAGGTTTACCTATTATTTATTATCTTTTTTCCCAAAGTAGTACACAATATAATCCTATTTTTGGGATGTTATGGAAATGCGACAGTCCGAAAGGTATTTGAGTGCTCCTTTGGAAGTTAGTCAATGCAATCCTTGCCACAAATGAATTGCGGTACCAAAGGTATATGACTGATAGTCTAAATTTTCCACTTTACAATCAGCAACCAAAATTCACGATGCATGCGATGCGAGATTGCACTCATATTTTTAAAGTCTAGAAAAAATCGGTGTAACAGGCTTTCCAAATTTTTTCATGCAACAGAATTTTAATGTTTGGTTGTTGTCAAATTTAAAGAAGGGCCATACTCCTAGCGATCAGGGGTGGTATTAGACTTTTTGGTTTGTTCTAGACCATGTTTGGTGGAAGCGGAATGCATACGTCTTTAGCAGCATGTGTTAATCTGATGACTAGGTGGTTTCTTTTATGAAAGTTCTTACTAAAGAACATAGGGACATCCAATAGTTATGCTCAATTTTCAAGGACCCTAGCGCCTAGTACATTGGGAAAGGAACATAGCAATTTGGATGGCTCATAAACCAGGAGTGCTTAAGATCAATTATGATGCAACTATCCTTCACACACAACGATAGACGACAGTTGGTGGACAGAGGTACTTTTATTTTGAGATTTTCTCACAAGATACCTTTTTTTCAAGTAGACAAGGCAAAACTGTTTGGAATCCAGCATGCACTGACAACAGCATATGAGGAGGAGTTAACATCAAACTACTAGACAAAGGATGCACAATTGAAAAGGAGTATTTCACCATAGTGGATGGTATTTATAAAGTAGTGACAAAACATTCAATGTAACTTCTCCTTTGCCCCTAGGGAAATAAAATTATTGCCAAACAACTTTACTAAGTTAGGTTTATATTCAAATCAGGATGTTTCTACTTTTACTTATGTTCCAAACACTTTGTCTGATGTCTATCACAATGATTTGAGATGTATGTTGACTATTGTTAGTAATTAATTTTGGTTGGGCATTGCCCCTACTTGATGCATGTCTCCATGGATGCTCTTCCTTGATCAAACTTCTTGAGGTCCCAAGGTGAAATGGCTCGGTGGAAAGGCTAGAATTAGGGGATGATTGACGCAACTTAGGTTAAGATAAGTTAATGACAGAGGTGCTTGACATAAGGGAAGAAACCCTTGATAAAAGCACTAATGGAATTTCTCTCAAGAGAAAGATGATACTAAAAAAAGGGAAGCAACTAAGCAATTTCTCTCAAAATGAAGTGTAAGCTTTACAAGGGAGTGAAAAGCTTAATTTATATGAGAGGAAATGGTGAAGGGAGTAGCATGGTCATGATACTCATTCTCTTCTAATTAGCACATGGCCCCAAAAAAGTGGATCTTAGATCCTAAAAAATGGATCTTAGCTATAAAACGGCACCTAAGGGGTAGCAAGGGCCCTACTTTGTCTCCTCTATGCTTCATGTACCAACTAATTGGGTCTAATTAGTAAAATAAGGGTGTAGCTATCAAACTACTTAACAAAACCCCCTTAAAGGCCCAATTAATTAATACACTCAGCACAATAGACTAAGAACACACCTAAAAGAATAAGGGCCAAAATACACGACCAAGAGGGAAAGTAAAAGGCTACTCCACTTAGAAAAAATTACAAAGCAAACTAGCTATAAGAAAAAGACTAAGGTTGCATGATCCCTATGCTCATGAGGAGGTAAAGTCTTTCTCGTTCTTCTCTAGCCAAGTCTTCCTCTATCCACCTAGCAATGACCCTTGTGATAGGTAGGCATACGATGTACAAAACGTTCATGTCCCTCTTTATCTCTAAAGATGGGATGTCCTAACCAACCGACGGTTATTCCATCTCCATTGTCCATTGAACCGCTCTAAAAGGGGTACTAAAAAAAGTAAAGTTGTTACATATGGGTAATTGAGGTGATAACTCTTCTATGTTTGCTGATAATAAAAATAAAAATGAATCCAAAATAAAGATAATTTTGAATCCTTACCAACTGGATCTTGCCCTTGCTAGGGAAGAATGCATCATATCCTCCCTCTTGGGAAGGATTTGACCTCAAATTCATGGGGTCCTCTTCTGCATCAGTACCTTCAAAGGGAGATAGAGCGCATAGATTAAATGTGGCACTGATTTCATAATCCTCAAAGAGATCTAACTTATATGCATTGTTATTGAGTCTTTCTAGGATTTGGAAGGATCTATCTCCTCGAGGGCTCAGTTTAGACTTCCTTTGAGTAAGAAAGCGATCCTTTCTAAAATGGAGTCATACCCAATCCCCCTCATTGAAGATTACTTCCTTCCTTCCTCTATTAGCAGAAGAAGCACACCCTTTTGAATGTTGTTCAATATTAGTTTTGACCCTCTCATGTAATTTTTTAACAAAATCATCTCTTGCCTCCCTTTCTTTATCAAAGAGTCGAAAAAAAGGAGAGGTAAGAAATCCAAAGGTGTGAGAGGGTTGAATCCATATACAACTTCAAAAGGGGAGTGCTTGGTGGGCCGCTAGACCATCTTATTGTATACAAACTCAACATGGGGAATATGACACCCTTCTATCCCCAAACACTTTATTCATTAAATAAAGAAAGTAATAAAAAAATGTATTTATTTTAAAATAGTAGGTTTTACATTTAGGTAAAAGGATTCACATCTCCTAGTATACACTTATTTTTTAAAATTATAATATAATAAAGCATAGCATATGAATAAATACATTAAGCTTTACAAATGAGCTCTACATGATTCTCGATTATTAAAACTCATTGAAATATTGAATAATTCGTATTCATAACAGAAAATATTAAATAATTCTCCCTAGCCTGAGGTTACACCTAATAAAAGCATACCAATGAAAAGGTAAAGAAAAGTCGAATCATTCATCATTAACAATATCATCAAGATCTTGCTCATCTAAAAGTGGCATTCAACCCAAACAAAATGTAATAAATAGCAAAGGAGTGAGAATACATCGCATGCATGTTCAAACGCATATAAAGAGAATGACCAATCAACTAAAGTACAAGAAATAAACATATAAACTCATTTCACGCCATTAATAGAAATTATACATCTACACACATAAATTTGTTCATGCTAATGATGCTCATGCATGCTTTCTTAGGTACATGCTCGAAGCGGTCCTCCTCCACACCAGCAACATGTAGGTACAACCATCTCACTATAGGTCCACTCGAAGTTAATCCTCTTCTACGCCAGTAACACGTAGGTACAACCATTTCACCATAGGTCCACCCAAAGTGAATCCCCTTCTAAGCTAGTAACACGTAGGTACAACCGTGCAATGCAAAACAACCCAATAAGACATTTAATTATGTCATCACATTTCACCCCCAACCGTAGCTGGGATGACACCTCGTCAGGCACATCCTGATCATCATCATTAACATAAATCACAATATCAATATTTAATCAAGTCATTATACACCATTCCCAACTGCAGCTAGGATGACAGTTCATCAGGTATACCCTAATCATGATGTATATGTCTAGTCGAAATCAACATCAATATCACACAGTAAAACAAATCTCCAATTTACACAACTCAAATAACTTTCAAACATTCAATCATTCATCACACCTATAATTATAAGATATGTTATGATAATCCAGTATATTATCATGATCCTCCCCAACTGCAGTTGGGATGACATATCATTAGGCACACACCCTGGCTATCATTGATCATCAACACATTATACACTTAATTGTAATCAACACCATATCATACAGTGGGTCAAATGCTCAAACACTTAATCATTCATGAAACTCATAATTATAAGATACATCACAATATTTCACACTACAACAATAAACATCATTACAACTCACACTATTCCTTTTTATCTTAGTCTTGTATTGCATCATCTAGTCTAAATACAATATCTATAGTTGTATTAATGATATAATGATGGTACAAATTTTATTAGAAAGATAATACCATTATCTTAAACTTTTATGTTTATGTCCAAAGTTAGTTTTATCATCTACTATTTTTAGAAATTACAAACTCGCAACTACTAATGCCAAATCTGACAACTTGACCTTTACTTACTATTTTATTCATAAATTGAGTTATATACATCCCTTTTAAGTGATTCCAACTCTATTGGAAAGTTAACATCGAGGACTATAATAAAGAACATGAATCCTAATAAGGTCTTCTAGGTTACCTCGAAGAGCTCACAATACACATATTCTGTTTCGCGCACCAGATGAGGAACTCAGCTTCCAACCCTCGTAACTTAGTCAATTCTTAACATTTTTATATGATTCTTGATCCTAAACTATAGCTAGAAATATCTATTTTCTAAAACAATAAATGGAACTTAATTTGGTTAACTACACGGAAAGATATTACAGAAACACTGAGGCATGTTATACAAAAATTTTCAGATAATAAGTATTCAACTTACAAGGTTCCTAAAATATAATTATAACTTCCAACCCTCAAACATTCTACTTCTCTATATTCTTGTTTATTATCATGACAACCCATAATTGCATTGATAATAATCAATGTCATCGTCAATTCTCTCATGGAAGAAAACCTTCAACACCTAACACCTAATTCTTTTTATAAAGAAAACAATTCAAGTAACATAGCAATCTTTCAATCATCACATTAATCAATCATATAATTAAAGTTCTTCATTGTTTAATCATTAATACTTTTCATAGAAACAAACAAATAAGTCAATCACATCTAATACAAAGTTTATCCCTAGGGAGTCTTAGGGTTCACCTCCACTACCCTATTTCTTATATAGAAACAGATAAACAAGTCAATCTCATCTAACACAAGTCAATACTATCTATTTCTAAAGGACCTATGTAGCAATCAGTCTACCCCGCTTGCCTTCCCATCTTTCCCCGTTCCAAAATCCTTTTTTTTATACTTATTTTCTAATCCCTTTCCTAAAAATCCCAGTAGGTCTCAAGAGTACTATAAAATGGGGAAAACATCAATGCCAACATAATCATTACATCAAAATAATCAAATGTTGCACATATACTCCTAAAAATCTAGCAAAATGAGGCAATTTGCTCTCCCTTTTTTTTCTCTCTCTATGACCTCTCCTTTTTCTTTTCTTTTTTTCAAGTTTCTAGAAACTTCAGGGTAAAATGAGGCAAGAGCCATCATGCCTCTTCTTCCTTTCTCATATAACAACCATAATGGGTCAATCCTATCCAACTTATTTATCTTCTCACTTAACCCCTTTTACTTATAATATGTAAACTCCTACTAATAATATAAATATACCATTCCTTATTATTATTGTTTCTGAAAATATTTATTTTATTCTTTTCTCTATTGACAATATTTATATACTTTAGCCTCTTTGAGATAATTAATTATAATAAATAACTAAATTTCCATTAACTAATTCAATTAACTTAAAATAATTAAAAATACCTTCTTTATGAAAACTAGGCTGTTACATGGAAGGTATTGATCTCAAGACTTATGGTTACCTCTAAGAATGACCCTTAACATAGTGGATAAGGATCTATTCACCACCTCAGTTTGCCCATCTATGTGAGGGTGACAAGTGGTGTAGAACAATAGTTTAGTTCCTAGCTTAGCCCATAAAGTTTTTCAAAAATGGCTAAGGAACTTCACATCCCTATCAAACACTATGGTAGAGGGTATCTCGTGCAAACGGACAACTTCTCTAAAGAAAATTCTTGTGATATTGCTTGCATCATCTACTTTATGGCAGCGTATGAAATGAGCTATTTTACTAAAACGATCCACTACCATAAAGATAGAGTCTGCACCTCGTTGGGTACAAGGGAGGCCTAGGACAAAGTCCATACTGATGTACAGCCAAGGTGCAGAAGGAACAAGTAAAGGTGTGTATAGTCCATGAGGCATTGCTTTAGACTTAGCCTATAAGCAAGCTATGCATCTAGATCAATGTTTATGAACATCTCTTTTCATATGGGCCAAAAGAATTTTTCTTGTAAAAACATAAGAGTTTCGTTTATCCCAAAATGCCCCAGGAGCCCACCTTCATGGCCCTCTTCTGTTAGTAGATTTCTCATAGATCCTTGGGTCTTAGATGCAAATGTAGAGGCAACAAAAAATAGAGCCGAAATCCTTATCAGAAGGATACATGGCTCTAATGGCATAAAGAATGTGCCTCCTGGACAAGGCATTTGCTACAACATTTTGTTGTCCTTTTTTGCATCTGAGGACGTAAGGGAAGAATTCAAGCTATTCAACCCATTTTGCATGTCTTTTGTTTAATTTGCCTTGGCCCCTCAAATATTTAAGTGACTCATGGTCACTGTGAATGACAAACTCCTTAGGAGCAAGGTAATGCTCCCACGTTTGGAGGGCTTAGGGTATAAAAATCTTTATCATAGGTGGGGTAGTTGAGGAGGACTCCACTAAGTTTTTTGTTGAAATAAGCAATCAGATGCCCACCCTGCAAAAAAACAGCTCTCACACTTACACTAGAAGCATCATATTCTAGTGATGTGTGAAAACTGCAAGTGTATGATGTTGTAAAGTAATAAAAATAATCGTTCTTCAACAAAGACTGTGCATTTGGTAAAGAATAATTGTTTATAATTTATTTTAATTTTATAAATAATTTAAATTAATAGAAGAAAATTCAAATTTATAACTAATATTAATAAAAATAAAAATAAAAATAAAGTGAATACTAGAATTAAAATAAGATAACAGTTTTTAAGAAAATGGTAACTAGAATGAAAGACAAATTTTTTAGATTTTTTAATATATTGGAAAGATAGCAAATAACTAATAAAATAAAGGAAGAATAATTCAAGGATTGAAAATTCAAATATTAGCAAATTTCCAGGTTTGGGATATCACACCATGACTGCCTATTGAATCAAAATTAATTATTTCTTATGCTCTTATTGGTTTTCTCTGAAGGTAAATTAACCTAAGGTAACTTTCATTCTCTTTCAAGGTACAAAGGTGTATCTAAATGAATTTACCCTTACTTTCGTGGTAGCTACGTTCAATTAAACGCTTTAAGTTCCTTGCTAATTCATTGAGTCCTCAAAGGGTTAAACCTACTTTTGTGATTTCATTCCTAAGTTCCTTTCCTAGGGTTTCGATAATTAAGTTCACCTTTTGGTCCTTCCTTAATTAACTATTATTACAAAAATGGTGATCAAGCGTATTGCATCAGTAAAATTAATAGAGAAGAAATCAAGAGAAACCAATATAAGAACAATAAAAATACTTAATTCTTCATGAATAGAGTCAAGGGTTAAGCCTCAATCCTAGAATAAAAAGTCTACTCACACATGTTCACGACTATAAAAACAAAGAAATAAAATTCATCAAACCCGAAAATAAAGAGTGAAGAGGGAAAACTCCAAGTCTTTCTTTCTATGCCGTTTTTGAATCAAAAGTTCAAGACCCTAGTTTCAAACGGAAACTTTTTATTTAAACTAATGAGCCCGTTTGACTCCCTAAAAAATGTCATAAAATAAAGCATTTAAATTGATTACATAAGGGAATGCATATTTTTGTACGGGAGTACAATCTTTCATTAATTAACTGATAATTCATTTTTTTTCTTCTGAATTTCCTCAAGAGCTTCAAACACTCCAATGCTCCAAATCAATCCAAAAGTGCATCAATATCTACCAAATAATATCCTAAACACACAAAAAAACATTAAAAGCACAACAAATTCCAAAATATAATTAAAAACACCTTACATGCAAATATTAAACCTAAATAACATAAAAATAGATAAAATCTAATTAAAATAAAACCTAAAAATAGATAAAAATGCAATGCATCATCTAACTCAAAAGTTTTTGAAAAGTCAGGTAGAGTTAGAACTGGTGCATGGGTGAGTTTATCCTTGATAAGAGAAAAGACTTTCTCTTGTTTAGCGCCCTAAAGGAAGGTAACTTCCTTCTTCATCAAATAATTTATTGGTGTGAAAACTGTGGAGAAATTAGGCACAACGCGCCTATAGAATCCAGCGAGACCATGAAAGCTCTTGATCTCTGTCACACTTTTTAGGGTAAGCCATTATTTTTTTGGGATCCACTTAGACCTCTTGTGAACTAACCACAAAACCTAAAAGGACCACGCTCTATATGCAAAAAGTACTTTTTTCAAGATTTCTAAAGAGGTGGTTTGACCTAAGAATGCAAAAAACTTGTCTTAGATGTCCTAAATAATCATCTAGACTCCTACTTTACACTAGAATGTCATCAAAATAAACAACATAAAGTTTTCCTAAAAATCCCCTTAGAACATGATTCATTAATCTCATAAAGTGTTAGGGGCATTTGTGAGCCCAAAGGGCATCACCAAATATTCATAAAGACCAAATTTTGTCTTAAAAGCGATTTTCCACTCATCACCCTCTTTAATCCTTATTTGGTGATAACCACTCCTATGATCAATTTTCGAAAATATTTTTGCCCCATGCAATTCATCCAACATATCATTAAGTCTAGGAATTGAGTTCCTGTATTTGATGGTGATGTTATTGATAACTCTACAATCTATAGCATCCTACATTGACAATTTTTCTTGGGCACCAACAAGACTAGCACAACACAAGGGCTAAGGCACTTTTGGACCAACCCTTCTCTAATACCTCTTGGACCTGAGATTCTATTTCTTTTGGTTTCTATTGGGTTGGTCCTATAAGCAGGCCTATTGGGTAGGCTGGCACCAGGAACAAATCAATTTGGTGTTATATACTCCTAATAGGTGGTAACCCTTTAGGGACCTCGCTAAGGAATACATCACCGAATTCCTTTAAAAGTGTTTTTACACCATAAGGTAGATTCTCATATCCAAGTTCTATGATAGTGTTAGAAGCAGAAGAAAAAATAAAAGAAGAAAATGCCTTTCTGCAAAGGAAAAGATAGAAAGTTTGTTAGTTAAGGGAGATTCTTTTAAGTCCTTTTTTGTTGCAAATAAGCTTTTTTTACTCATAACCTTCTTGGAAGGGGCATGACCTTCCAACTCACTCTTCTTACCTCTTTCAAGCTTTAAAGATGAAGCTTGTTTTTTTTCTTATGTTCATCATCTCTCTTGTTTTTCATGAGAAGTTGATCTTCAACTACCTGAGCAGGTGTTAGAGGATACAACGTTATGCATTTATCCATATGAGTAAGGATGATTTGGTTAGAATGACCATGGTGAATATCTTTCTTATCAAATTGCCATGGCCTTCCAAGTAAGATGTGACTCACTTCCATTAGGACTATATCACATAAAATCTCATCATTATATGTTCTTATAGAAATTGGCTCTCTCACTTGTTCATTGGCTACCATTTACCCTTGCTCATTGAGCCATTGAAGTTTATAAGGTTTTGGGTGAGGAAGTGGAGTCAAGGCTAGCTTTTCAACCAACCTAGAGTTACAACAATTGCAATATGACCCATTATCTACAATGATAGAACACACTTTATCATTTACTTTGCACCTTGTGTGAAATATGTTTTCCATTTGAGACTAGGTAAGCTCCAAAGGTTGGCTTCCAAGAAGCGTTCTAATCATCAAGAGGTTTCCTTCATATGCATAAGCATCTTCACAGTCAGAGTATGATGCATAACTGTTGAATCTTTTGGCAAGCGTACCAATAGTCAACTGTAGTATAATGATTTTCAAGTAAAAGTGTCGATCTCACGAGGAACAGTTTCAATGAAATAGATAATTTTATCTCAAACAACATATATACAGGAATATTCAATCTAATTCATAGTGGACTTTGATGATTTATACTACGTTCATGAAAGTAAAATAGTAACAGTAAGTAAGTTTGAGAAAATTTGATATGAGAAGTTAGGATTGAATTCATCTATCTCACTCATCTGCAATCTGGATGAATATGAACAAATAGCATATGAAATTACCAATATTGATGCAACACACAGAAGTCATTTATACCAATTCCTTGCGTATAAAATTCATAAGATCAGCTCCTTGAATATTGATTCCTCACATATCCAACAAACTGTCCAGCATTATATTCAGGTGTTATAAGCAATTGATATACTGAAATCTATTCCTAGCATCACAATATATCAAGTATGTTTGTTCAGATAAGATTTTTAGAATTACTTTCCAGTCTCATCCAAAATTCACATTCATGAAACTATTGATCAGATAGAATCAAGCATTAAGAGCAGAACAAAAATACCAATCTTGAATAAAAATAGAACTGCTATAAAGAAATATCACCAGATTACATCCGAGTTCAAATCGATTACATTCAATCCCAAGAGAAAAGGATTAGCCACTCATGGTAGCTATTAACATTCTAAGAGGCGAAGAAGAAGATCCTACAACTGAGGTTGAAGAACGACTCTTTCAATGCTCTGTGATTTGATTCCTGCGTTTTTCCTCCTTTCTTTTCTTCCTAATCCATAAGTATATATACTGCACGAACTACCGCTTAAGCTAAAATATTCTCGCTTAAGTTAGAAAGTACTTCATGGTGAAGAAAGGTCATTCTCGCTTAAGCTAAAATATTCTCGCTTAAGCTAGAAGGTACTTCATGATGAAGAAAGGTCATTCTCGCTTAAGCTAAAATATTCTCGCTTAAGCTAGAAGGTACTTCATGATGAAGAAAGGTCATTCTCGCTTAAGCTAAAATATTCTCGCTTAAGCTAGAGTGACTTTTAAATTAATTTCTCCCTGGACGAATCTCGCTCAAGCGAGATCATTTTCACTTAGACTAGAATGGCTTGTGAAAGGTACTTCTCTGATCAGCTCTCGCTTAGGCGAGATCATTCTAGCTTGGGCGAATTGTTGCAGGATTTGCTCTTCTCTCTTAATTACCTGAATCATATACAAAATAGGGATCAAATGATTTTTTTTTAATCAAAAACTCAGAAACATATGCTTACATTTCATCTTCGTTAGATTAGGAAAAATTGATACAAATGTTCACAATTTAAAATAGAAGTGCCAAAATTCCATATGAAAATTTACTATTTTTTAGCACTTATCAGTAACCCCCTTCTTCCTCACTCTCGCTAGAGGAGGAAAGTGAGCTACTCTCACTACTATAAATATTTTGGTCCCTCATGATTATGGTTTCTTGTTGGGGCACTGAGAGGCAATGTGGCCTCTCCTAAGACATTTAAAGCACTTATATGACTTTGCTTTTCATGGAAGCTAGTAGTAGGGGGTTTCTTATCTACATGAGATGTTTTATCATCTTGAGATGCTTGGGTGAATCCTCCTTGGGGAAACTCTTAAAAGAGTCCCCCTTGAATTGGTCCTTCCTTGCATAAGGTTGAGAATCCCTTTTAACACTTTTTTTTTAACTTGATTCTCAACCTTGATACAAAGCTATACTAATTCATCTAGGCTCAAATATGAGAATAACTCAACTTTATCCCTAATTCCCGTGCTCAACCCACATAAGAACCTAGGCATGGTGGCCTTGGGCTCTTCAATTATGCCTGTCTTTAAGATGAGAAGTTCCATCTTTTGTCTATACTCTTCAATGCTTAGGTTTTGTTGCCTAAGCCTTTGGAGTCTATCCAAAAGGTCTCTTTCATAATAAGAAGCTATATACCTCCTATTAAAGCACTTTTCAGATCATTCCAATATTTAATAGAGGGCATACGAGTTGAGGCTCTTTCATTAGTTACACCCACCCACCAATGCATGACATACCCTTGGAAGCTAAGGGTTGCCAATGAGAGTTTCTTTTCCTCCCTGATTTTATGACAATTAAACAATTATTCTACGTTGACTTCCCAATCAAGGTAGACTTTGATGCAATCCGGCTCAACGCCCTTGAAGTATATATGAAGAAGCTTTATTCCATTGTATAAATTAGAATTTAGGACTTTTATAATTTTGTTGACTTTGACTTTTTAGTAGGTTGACTCCTAAAGTCAACCTTCCCTTTTGACCATTGTATTTAGGTTACCCTTTTAGGTCATCTTTTATTTTTCTAAAAGGAACTATAGTTATCATGTTAGAGTTTGCTAAGATGGGCTAGCTTTTAGAGAAGATGAACATGTGTTATGTTCACCCTCTCATTATGGGCGCACCCCTCTAAGCATGCTTAAGGCATGATTATTATTCCTACCTCTTAGTTGCTAGATGCCACACCCCATAGTCATGCCTTAAGCATGACTACTTTTTACCACCTCTTTCTACTATTTACACCTTTTTGTATCTAGACTAGATTAGGGATAAATTCATTAGTTGGTTATACAAGACCATAGTTAACTAATCATGGTTAGATGTGACTCAACTAGAGTTAGCCTAATCTTGGTTAGATTAACTATGGTCTAGTTAGCCTAGCCTATCCCTTCTAGCCTATAAATAAGACCTTTCACATACATGTAATCATCTTTGGATCATTGAATATAATTTGAGCATTTTAGCTTGAGTGTGAGCCTTGAGTGAGTGTGAGAGAGAGTTCTCTTCCTCCTTGGCCGTGAGCCTCTCTCCCTTGGGAGAGAGTTCTTCTAGCTTTTATCAAGGGTTCCTTCCCTTGTGGCAAACCTAAACACTTTGGCTTATCTCTCTTTGAGAGTGACGCCTCACCTTCATTTTCTTTCCCCTCCATCATCCATTTCATGATACTTGGAACCTCAAGGAGAAGATCAAGGAGAATGCAAAAGTTTTTTGCATCATATGGTATCAAGAGCCAACTTCCATTGAGGTATGGAAGAAACGGAAGAAAAGCTTAAGATTTGAGGGCAAATCCTTTTAAAGGAGAGAGGATGATGCAATCCGGCTCAAAGACCTTGAAGGATATATAAAGAAGCTTTATTCCATTGTATAAATTAGAATTTAGGACTTTTTATAATTTTGTTGACTTTGAATTTTTAGTAGGTTGACTCCTAAAGTCAACCTTTTCTTTTGACCATTGTATTTAGGTTACCCTTTTAGGTCATCTTTTATTTTTCTAAAAGGTACTATAGTCATCATGTTAGAGTTTGCTAAGATGGGCTAGCTTTTAGAGAAGATGAGTATGTGTTATGTTCACCCCTCTCATTATGGGTGCACCCCTTAAACATGCTTAAGGCATGACTACTATTCCTACCTCTTAGTTGCTAGATGCCACACCCCCTAGTCATGTCTTAAGCATGACTACTTTTTACCACCTCTTTTCTACTATTTACACCTTTTTGTATCTAGACTAGATTAGGGATAAATTCACTAGTTGGTTATACATGACCATAGTTAGCTAATCATGGTTAGATGTCACTCAACAAGAGTTAGCCTAATCTTGGTTAGATTCACTATGGTCTAGTTAGCCTAACCTATCTAGCCTATAAACAAGACCTTCCACCTACATGTAAGCATCTTTGGATCATTGAATATAATTTGAGCATTTTAGCTTGAGTGTGAGCCTTGAGTGAGTGTGAGAGAGAGTTGTCTTCCTCCTTGGCCGTAAGCCTTTCTCCCTTGGGAGAGAGTTCTCTAGCTTTTATCAAGGGTTCCTTCCCTTGTGGCAAACCTAAACACTTTGGCTTATCTCTCTTTGAGAGTGACGCTTCACCTCCATTTTCTTTCCCCTCCATCATCCATTTCATGGTACTTGGAACCTTAAGGAGAAGATCAAGAGGAGTGCAAAATGTTTTTGCATTATATGGTATCAAGAGCCAACTTCCATTGAGGTATGGAAGAAACAGAAGAAAAGTTTAAGATTTGAGGGCAAATCCTTTTAAGGGAGAGGGGATGATGCAATCCGGCTCAAGGCCCTTGAAGGATATATGAAGAAACTTTATTCCATTGTATAAATTAGAATTTAGGACTTTTTATAATTTTGTTGACTTTGAATTTTTAGTAGGTTAACTCCTAAAGTCAACCTTTCCTTTTGACCATTGTATTTAGGTTACCCTTTTAGGTCAGCTTTTATTTTTCTAAAATGTACTATAATCATGATGTTAGAGTTTGCTAAGATGAGCATATGTTATGTTCACCCCTCTCATTATGGGCGCACCTCTCTAAGCATGCTTAAGGCATGACTACTATTCCTATCTCTTAGTTGTTAGATGCCACACCCCCCAGTCATGCCTTAAACATGACTACTTTTTACTACCTCTTTCTACTATTTACACCTTTTTTTTATCTAGACTAGATTAGGGATAAATTCATTAGTTGGTTATACATGACCATAGTTAGCTAATCATGGTTAGATGTGACTTAACTAAAGTTAGCCGAATTTTGGTTAGATTAACTATGGTCTAGTTAGCCTAACCTATCCTTTCTAGCCTATAAATAAGACCTTTTCACCTACATGTAATCATCTTTGGATCATTGAATATAATTTGAGCATTTTAGCTTGAGTGTGAGCCTTGAGTGAGTGTGAGAGAGAGTTCTCTTCCTCCTTGGCCGTGAGCCTCTCTCCCTTGGGAGAGAGTTCTTCTAGCTTTTATCAAGGATCCCTCCTTTTGGCAAACATCCTAAACTCATCTCTCACCCTTGAAAGTGACATTTTCCCCTCCATTCCTCTTCTATCCAAACTCCATTTCACATTAATCCAACCTCTTAATGGAAGTAGATCTTAGGGAGAAGTTGAGTCTTCATCAGGCTTCCACATCTTCTCTTCCATGGAATGAAGGATGATCAACTTTTGGCTCCTTTGGTGGGGCCATATGTTGATACGTATGGGAATGGGAATGTCCTCTCCTTCTAGGTCTCTCTTCATAGTATTCTTTCTCATTCTCATTAAACTTTCTAAAGGGAGACCCATATTCTATATTTTTTTCTTTTCTCTCCTACTCTTTGTCTCTTCTCTTGCCCCTTTCTCCTTTTTCTCTCTTTCTCTTTTCTTTTCTCTTCTTCCTCTTCTTCTCTTCTCTTTTTCTCCTCTTTCTCTTTTTTCTTTATCTCTTTCTCTTTTATTCTCCTCTCCTCTTTCTCCTCATGCCTTAACCTCTCTCCCATCACCCATTCTCTAAAATCCATGGTGAGATTATCAAGAGAGTTAACCTTCAAAGGATTTCTTTGGTTAACACTCTTGTTACTTGAAATACTTGCATGTGAGTAGTAAGACACTATGCTTGGAAATTAAGGACTAAGAGTTAGGTCGATTCAATCAAACAAATCTCTCCTTTGTTTTGAGTTTTCTCCCTGAATGGCTAAGTGAGTCTTTGGAACTCAAGCCACAAACTACACGAATTGCTAAGGAAAAAAATAAAGCAAGAATGTAAAGAGATTAGTGACTTTTCAAAGTACTTATGTATTAACCAACTAAAAAACTTTTAAATTGACAATCACTCACAACCTTGCATTTATATGACTTTTCAAAGAAAGTTATCATTCATGGAGGGATTGTAGTGGAATCATAGAGAAAAAATTTTACACTTGAACTACATAAATCATTTCCTCTTATAGAAATAAACAAAAAAACAACACCACCAAAACAATCATAATTAAAAGTAGGCAACCAATTTGTTTCTTCATTTTGCAAATTTATTTCTTTAGTTTTTGCATCTCATTCTTCATGATTTCATATTCTTCATCAATTTTATTTTCACATCACTTAAAAAATTCACAATTTACATTAGAGCACGTATAGAAAAGTTTGTTTGGATTGATAGTAGTTCCACTGCATCTTATTAGTACTAGTCTTCCATAATAACAACAATATTATTTTTTATATCTCAATCTTACTGCACTACTACTAACACTAGAAGGTGCTAATGAGTTTGATTAGGACATTTTATCAAATAAACTAAAATTAAATTAAATGTAGTTTATCAATTCATTAAAATAGGAAATAAGTTATGTGTTTAATACAAAATTTGCATTAAATTATCAACCAAAACACTAAATTGAGAAACTCAGATACATGTCATATCAAAATAATCAACCAAAACAACATCACAGTAAATTATTCTAGAAAATGTTTGTATGTATGTGGGCGTATTATTACTTATTGGACTAACACTCAAAATGGAAGAAAAAATTCTAACCAAAACATGACTATACTAATTAATAAGAAGGAAATAGTAATGCAAATGTAAGCATGACATTAATGGATTTGAAAAATATTGTTGGAATGTTCATGTTGTATTATTTTTATTAGTAAACACCACATCTTTCTCTAAAGTTCCATAACAATGTATACAAATAAGATATTTTGGGATTTTGACAAATTAATTGAAATGAACAAAGCAGCCAAAGCAAGAAAATATCTATAAATTGAAACATATAGTATATATAAATAAACCCCATGAGAGCATAACTTTTACTGGATTTGGGGATGGATTTAGGATTCAAATAAACTAACAGACAACATGCACATGGCAAGAACCAACTCAAATTATTGATGCAAACACTAGACCATATATAAATAATACAATATATTTGAAGGAGACAAGGTAGTTATTTAGGTAAGGATTTAGGGATTCAGAATAAAAACCTTGAATGCATCCAAAACAACCAACACACTTTTGTCGATTGAAAACTAGCTAGTTACCATAAATATATCATATATGAATCAGAAAGACATTTAGGAATTTAGGGGATGTATAATGCCTCATTGTCATGTTACAAACAACTAATTAAGTAAAAAATGTGCTATTAATTTGATTCTAAGATCATACTATGACTACACCCTAAACCATTAAAAAAATACTTATTTCGTCAAACTCTAAAGTAATGCTCACCAAAACAACAGGTTACTATGAGATAATGCAGGTGATAACGACTTCATCTTTCTACGCTTATCTAAAGAATAGAAAGGTGAGGGTAGGCTTTAACAATTTTGATGTTGCTATAGACCTTATTGACAGAGTTCTCAAAGTAAAACACTCTTTCTTGCTGCTATATACTAGGGTTTATGAATAAGAGGGAGAGAGAAACTTTTTTCCATTTTAAAAAAATGACATAGATGTAAATAGGTAGGTAAACATAACTCAATGACATGCGATCTTATATAGTAAAAACATATGGTAATTATTAATAAAAAAAATAAAGTTTGACATTCATTTATTAACGTGACAAACTAACTCTACTTGTCTATCTCTTATTGACCAGAAGACTAATATGTTTTAAAATGTGTTAATTACAACATGAAACAAATGAAATAATTTAAAAGGTTTAATTGGTATACACGGTTAGGTAAAAAATTTTTATACTGACAGTTATGAAATTTTTAAAATAGTAACTAGTAAAATCAATAAATTTACCATAAATGAAGGGTAATGATTCACTGTCAGTAAAAATCTGACATTGTATACTGATTAAACTCTAATTTAAATATGGCTTATCGCACAACTATATTCCTGTGTGTGTTCTTGTCTTGCCGAGATCTTTATTTCTCATGAATTGGAATGGTGTCATCTAGCGTGTAGAGCCTCATTAGTTCTTTATTTCATCATTTTCTTTTTCTTAATGGTAAGAATTGGTTGCTATCTATTTCTTCACATTACTTTTCTTTGGATCACTCTTTTTCCAATTGTGTATATAGAAGTGGCCGCGTTGAAGGAGCAAGCAGCAAAGGGTAGAGCGTCGTGAACACGAAAATGTTAATTTCGACAGTGACACTTCCTTCAATTTTCCATTTTGATTTGAATGATTTCATTCATAATCCTAATCTTGACCTAAATTACGATGACCTTGGTTGTGTTTTTGGTTAGTTTACTAAATTTTGTAATTTTTTTAGATAGTGTGCAAAGCAAATAAGGAAGAACTTCGACTCCATGGATGAAAATAATAACTCCACTAGAATCATGAAGTCTCTCTTGATAAGAGTCACACACTTTCATATTCAAGAAATTATTTGATCTCGATATCATAATTCGCTTTAATCTTTAATGGTAGTTTAAAACCACATTTAATCATATCTCTTTCTTTACCTTATAGTTTAGGTTTCTTTCTTTGTATTTTGTATATCTTTCTCACTATTTAGCTTACCTGAATTCTATGATTCATGCATTATGATTTCAAGAAGCAACATTACCTTTTTTGCTAAAGTAAAATTCAATTTGATTCTTTTTTCAGTTTTTGGATTTAGAAAATGTTTTTAAAATAAATTTTATGCTGATTTTTTTATTACAATTGTTTTAAAAGCTAAAAACAAAAATTGGAGATGTTTCTATTTTCTAAACTAATTTTCCTAACAAAGAGAAAATCCACCATTACACTTAATAAGGTTACTTTTATTGATGAGATGAAAAAAGAAACCACGATATCCTTAACGCGTTTAAGTGATTGGATTAAAAGATAACCAAAATAAAAGAAAAGTTACATCTTTTTGTTGGAATTGAAAAGTTACATTTTTTTTAATCTAACATCGTTTGACCCTTCATTTGTTAACATGACAAACTAAGTGTACTTGTCCATCTCTTATTGGCCAGAAGGCTAACGCGTTTCAAAACGTGTTAATTACAACATGAAACAAAGGAAATATCTTTAAATATGTCCTGTATGTGTTTGTGTCTTGCCGAGATCTTTATTTCTCGTGAATTGGAATGTTGTCATCTGGTGTTTAGAGCCTCATCGTTAAAAGTAGTGATTATTCTTGCACTTTGACAACAAAGGAGTAAAAAAAATGTCATTGTATTTAATTTTCTATTTAATCTTTTTCTTAGTGGAAGGAATGATTGCTATCTATTTCTTTACATTGTTTTTCTTTGGCTCACTCTTTTTTTTATTATGCATTTGTTGACAAAAGTGACAGTGTTGGAGGAGCTAGCATCAAAGAAACTTGGAACTATTAATTTCGATGACGACACTTCCTTTAATCCATTCAAGCAACAATTAGTTTCTCATGACTCAGGTACCTCACCATTCTTTATTCAATTTTCCATTTTGATTTGCAATGACAAAAAAGAAAATAAATATTATTTCAATGATTTCATTCAATAATCTTAATCTTGACTTAAATTACGACAATCTTGATTGTATTTTTGGTTTGTTTATTGAATTTTGAAAATTTGTTAGATAGTGTGCAAAGCAAGTGAAGAAGAAATTTGACTCCATGGAAGAGAATAATAAATCCACCAGAATCATGAAATCTCTCCGGATAAGAGTCACACAGTTCCTATATTCAAGAAATTATTTGATATTGATACCATAATTCACATAAATCTTTAAGGTTAGTTTACAACCAGATTTAATCATATCTCTTTTCTTTACCTCAAAGTTCAGGTTTCTTTGTTTGTATTTTTTATATCTTTTTCACTATTTAGTTTACCTGAATTCTATGATTCATCCATTATGATTTCTTGAAGCAACATTGGAATGGTGTCATCCAACAATTAGAGCCTCAAGTTAAAAGCAGTGATTATTTTTGCGCTTTGACTACAAAGAAGTTAGAAAAAAATGTCATTGTATTTGATTCTTTGTTTCATCTTTTTATTTTCCTTAGTGGCAAGAACTGAATGCTATCTATTTCTTTACATTTTTTTCTTTGGCTCACTCTTTTTTCGATTGTGTATAAAGAAGTGGCAATGTAGGAGGAGCTAGCAACAAAGAGTGGAGCCTTGTGAACTCAGAACTGTTAATTACGATTGCGACAGATCCTTCAATCCATTAAAGCAATACTTAGTTTCTCACGACTCAGGTACCTCCCTATTATTTATTCTATTTTCTATTCTGATTTGCAATTACAAAAAAGAAAATAAATATTATTTGAATGATTTCATTCAATAATCTTAATCTTAACCTAAATTACGACAACCTTGATTGTGTTTTTGGTTGGTTTATTGAATTTTGTAATTTTGTTAGATAGTGTGCAAAGCAAGTGAAGATGAACTTCGACTCCTTGGATGAAAATAATGAGTCCACTGGAATTAAGAAGTCTCTGCGGATAAGAGTCACACATTTCCCATATTCATGAAATTATTTTATCTCGATACCATAATTCACGTAAATCGTTAATGTTAATTTAAAACCACATTTAATCATATCTCTTTCTTTACCTTAAAGTTCAGGTTTCTTTCTTTGTGTTTTGTATATCTTTTTCACCATTTAGTTTACATGAATTCTATGATTCATGCATTATGATTCCAAAAAGAACCATTTCCTTTTTTGCAAAAGTGAAAATCAATTTGATTTTCTTTTTAGTTTTTGGATTTAGAAAATGTTTTTAAAATCAATTTTATGCTGATTTTTTTTTATTACAGTTGTTTTAAAAAGCTACAAATAGAAATAGGAGATGTTTGCTATTTTCTAATCTAAGTTTCCTAACAAAGAGAAAATCCACCAATGGAGTGAATGTGATTATTTTTATTTATGAGAAGAAACAAGACACCACAATATCCTTTAATGCCTTTAAGTGATTGGATTAGAAGATAACAAAAATAAAAGAAAAGTTACGACTCTTGTTGGAATTGAAAAATTACATCTTTTCTAATCTAACATTTGGCCTTTCATTCATTTATTAACATGACAAACTAACTCTACCCTTCTATTTCTTATTGGCCAGAAGGCTAACGCGTTTCAAAACGTGTTAATTACAACATGAAACAAAGGAAATGTCTTTCAATATGGCATATTCATTCCTGTATGTGTTAGTACGCTGCTAAGATCTTTATTTCTCATGAATCGGAATTTTTCATCCGACGTTAAGGGCCTCATCATTAAAAGTAGTGATTATTCCTGCACGTTGACGAAGAAGGAGTCAGAAAAAAATGTCATTATATTTGATTTTTCATTTCATCTTTTTATTTTTCTTATTGGTATAAAGTGATTGCTATCTATTTCTTGACTTTACTTTTCTTTGACTCACTCTTTTTTTGATTCAGCATACAGATGTAGCAGTGTCGAAGGAGCGAGTAGCAATGAAGGGAGTATCTTGAACTTCGAACTGTTAATTTTGACAACAAAATTTCCTTCAATCCATTTAAGAAAGAATTAGTTTCTCATGTCTAAGGTACCTCTCTATTCTTTATTCAATGTTCCATTTTGATTTGCAATGACAAAAAAGAAAATAAATATTATTTTGAATAATTTCATTCAATAATTTTAATCTTGACCTAAATTACGACGACCTTGATTGTGTTTTGGGTTGGTTTATTGAATTTTTTAATTTTTTTAGATAATGTGCAAAGCAAGTCAAAATGAACTTTGACTCCATGGATACAAATAATAAGTCCACTGGAATCATGAAGTCTCTTCGGATAAAAGTCATACTTCCCATATTCATGAAATTATTTGATCTCGATACCATAATTTACGTAAATCATTAATGTTAGTTTAAAACCACATTTAATCATATATCTTTCTTTACCTTAAAGTTCAGGTTGCTTTCTTTGTATTTTGTATATCTTTTTCATTATTTAGTTTACCCGAATTCTATAATTCATGCATTATGATTTTAAGAAGCAACATTGCCTTTTCTACTAAAGTGAAATTCAATTTGATTCTCTTTTCAATTTTTAGATTGAGAAAATGTTTTTAAAATCAACTTTATGTTGATTTTTTAATCACAGTTGTTTTAAAAAGCTAAAAATAGAAATAGGAGCTGCTTCTTATTTTCAAAGAGAAAATCCACCAATGTAGTGAATGTGGTTATTTTTATTGATGAGAAGAAATAAGAAACCACAATATCCTTAATGCCTTTAAGTGATTGGATTACAATATAACCAAAATAAAAGAAAAGTTACATTTTTTGTTGGAATCGAAAAGTTACATCTTTTCTAATCTAACATTTGACTATTAATTTACTGATGTCAAAAACTAATTCTACTTATCTGTCTCTTATTGGTCAGAAGACTAACATGTTTCAAAACGTGTTAATTATAGCGTGAAACAAAGGAAATGTCTTTAAATATGCCATATTTGTTTTGTATTTGTTTGTGCCTTACCAAGATCTTTATTCCTCATGAATTGGAAAGATGTCATGTGACGTTTAGAGCCTCATCATTAAAAGTAGTGATTATTCTTGCACTTTGATGACAAAAGAGTTAAGAAAATGTCATTGTATTTGGTTTTCTATTTCATCTTTTTATTTTTTTTAGTGGCAAGAACTAATTGCTATCTATTTCTTCACATTATTTTTGTTTGGCTCACTCTTTTTCTGATTGTGTATACTGTGACACTCTTCTATCCTTAAACACTTTATTTATTAATTAAAAAATAACAAAAATATGTTATTATTAAAATAGTAGACTTTACATTTAAGTAAAAGGATTTACATATCTTGATATGCACTTATTTTTGGAAATTATAATACAATAAAACATAACATAAAAGTAAATACATTAGGCATTACAAATGAGTTTTACAAGATTCTTAATTACTAAAACTCATTGAAATATTTAATAATTCATCTTCATAACAAAAAATTACTATATAATTCTCCATTGTTTGATATTACATCTAATCAGAGCATCCCAATGGAAAGTTAAAATAAAGCTGATTATTTATCACCAACAATATCATCATGATTTTGCACACCTCAAAATGGCGTTTAGCTCAAACAAAATACAACAAAAAATAGTAAGGGGTGAGAATACGTCTAACATATGTTAAGACATATATAAACAGAATGGAGTATCAACTAAAGTACAATAAATAACATATAAATTCATTTCATACCCATGACAAAAATTATATATCCACACACATAAGTTCATTCATGCTAATGATGCTCATGTGTGCTCTCTTAGATACACCTTCAAAGTGTTTCTCTTCTACACCAATAACACGTAGGTACAACCATCTCACTGTAGGTCCTTAAAAGTGAATCATCTTCTACGCCAGTCACACATAGGTACAATCGTGTAATGTAAAACAACCCTTGGAGCACCACATAATAGGCGATCCTTACAGAATTTCTCCGACTGTCGTACTCATGCATGTTCTCTTAGGTACGCGCCTGAAACAGTTCTCTTCTATGCCCGTAATACGTAGGTATAACCATTTCACCATAGGTCTATCTGAAGTGAATTATTTTTTACGCTAGTAACATGACATGTAGGTACAATCGTGTAATGCAAAGCAACCCAAGAAATTTGGTACAAAGCACCACACAATGACACCTCCAACATATTCATGTGTTATCTCACCACAACATAAATCATAATAGTAACATTTAATCATGTCATCACACTCCACCCCCAACCGTAATTGGGATGACACCTCGTCAGGCACACCCTGATCATCATAATTAACATAAATCACAATATCATTATCTAATTGAGTCATTACACATCATCCCAAATCGTAGCTGGGATGACAGCTCATCAGACACACCCTAACCATCATCATACACTAGATGTCCAGTTGAAATCAACATTAATATCACACAGTGAAACAAATCTTCAATTCACACACCTCAAACAACTTTCAAACATTCAATAATTCACCATACTCACAATTATAAGATACATTACAATAATCTAATAATATCATCATAATCCACCCCCAACCGTAGTTAGGATGGCACATCATCCACCCTGACTATCCTTGATCATCAATACATTATACACTCAACAGTAATTAACACAAATTTCATACAGTGAGTCAAATTCTCAATCCATGTTACCGAAACAATATCATACAATGATTCAAATCTCCCCTTGTCGCCTTTAATGCTAAAATTTTGGGGTTTAAAAACATAAAGGATATGTACCCTTCTGACCATGATTTTGGAACCATGTATGTTGTCTCATCTCCCAAAGACAAAGATGACTTCTACCTTGACGAGGGGTACCTATAGAAAGATGGCAAACTTTGTATACCCCAAGGATCAATTAGGAAATTGTTGACAAAAAAGAGGCATAAAGATGGGCTCATGGGACATTTTGAAATTGACAAAACTTTAATTCTTTCAAAAGAGAAATTCTTTTGGCCCCATATGAAAAAGGATGTCCAAAGACATTGCTTGAGTTGCATAACTTGTTTACAAGCTGAGTCTCGAGTAATGCCTCATGGATTCTACACACCTTTACTCGTTTCTTATACACCTAGGGTAGACATTAGCATGAACTTTGTCCTTGGGTCCCAAGAACCCAATGTGTAGAATCCATCTTTGTTGTAGTGGGCCATTTTAGAAAAATGACTCATTTCATTTCCTGCCACAAAATGGATGACGCAAGTCACATCGCAAGACTTTTCTTTTGAGAGGTTTTCCGTTTGCACAGGATATCCTCAACCATAGTTTCTGATAGGGATGCTAAGTTCCTTGGCCATTTTTGAAAAACTTTTTTAGGCAAGGCTAAGGACTAAACTCCTCTTTTCTACCACTTGTCATCCTCAAACAGATGGACAAACCAAAGTAGTGAATAGATCTCTATCCACTATGTTGAGGCAATTTTAAAAGGCAACGACAAGTATTAGGATGAGTACCTTCCCCAGATTAAATTCACATATAATAGAGTGGTTCATAGGACCACTAAGTACTCCCCTTTTGAGGTAGTATATGGTTTTAATCCTCTCACACCTTTAGACTTGTTACCACTTTTTAATACCCATTTTTTTCATAAAGAAGGGGAAGCTAGAGTGGAATTTGTTAAAAAATTACATGCGAGGGTCAAAACCAACATTGAAAACCAATCTAAGGGGTATGCTTCATCTAGCAATAAGGGGAGGATGAAAGTCATCTTCGAAAAGGGAGATTGGGTTTGGATTCATCTAAGAAAGGATCGTTTCTCTTCTAAGAGGAAGTCTAAACTTAGTCCTAGAGTGATGCATTCCCTAGTAAGGGTCCTATCACAAGGGTCATGAGTAGGAGGATTGAGGAAGATATGGCTACAGAAGAAGGAAGAAGACCTCACTTTCTCATGGATATCAAGATGATAAAAATTAGGCAATAGTCTTCTTTTTAATCCTTGTAATATACGATTTTTAATTTGGGACTTGGAGGTGTTTTTGGTTTCTTTTTTTGCCTTTTATTTTGGCCTTTATGTCCTTTTAAAATTAGGAGGTGTAATTAGTCTCTTTTGTGGAGTGTGTTGAGTAGTTTGAGCCTTTTTGGAGTAGCTTTCTTATTGGTCCTAGCTCAAGTCTATGCTAGGGAGGATTACATCAAAAGGAGTTAGAAAAAATATCATTGTATTTGGTTCTTTATTTCATCTTTTTCTTAGTGGCCAGAAGTGATTGCTATATATTTCTTCACATTGATTTTCTTTGGTTCACTCTTTTTCTGATTGTGTATATAGAATTGCCAGCGTCATAGGAGCCAACAACAAAGTGTGGAGCGTCGTGAACTTGGAACTATTAATTTTGACAACGACACTAACTTGAATCGATTCAAGCAACAGTTAGTTTCTCACAGCTCAACTACCTTTCTATTCTTTATTCAATTTTCCATTTTGATTTGCAATGACAAAATACAAAAGTTACATCTTTTTGTTTGAATTGAAAGTTACATCTTTTCTAATCTAATGTTGATGTGACAAACTAACTCTTTTCTAATCTAATGTTGATGTGACAAACTAACTCTACTTGTCTATCTCTTATTGGTCAAAAGACTAACATGTTAATTGCATCATGAAACAAAGGAAATGTCTTTAAATATGGCACATCCATTCCATTCTGAATTTGTTTGTGTCTTGTCGAGATCTTTATTTCTCATGAATTGGAATTGTGTCATTCAGCGTTTAGAGTCTCATTAGTGATTATTCTTGCGCTTTGACGACAAAGGAGTCATATAAAAATGTCATTGTATTTGGTTCTTTATTTCATATTTTTCTTTTTCATAGTGGCAAGAACTAATTGCTCTGTATTTCTTCACATTTCTTTTCTTTGGCTCACTCTTTTTTCGATTTTGTGTACAGAATTGGCAGCGGCAGAGGAGCCAATAGGAAAAAGTGGAGCATCGTGAACTTGGAACTGTTAATTTCAACAATGATACTTCCTTAAATCCATTCAAGCAACAGTTAGTTTCTCACGAATCACGTACCTCTCTATTCTTTATTAAATTTTCCATTTTGATTTGCAATGACAAAAAAGAAAATAAATATTATTTGAATGATTTCATTCAATCATCTTAATTTTGACCTAAATTACGACGACCTTGATTGTGTTGTTAGTTGGTTTGTTGAATTTTGTAATTTTGTTACATAGTGTGCAAAGCAAGTAAAGAAGAACTTTGACTCTGAAAATAATAAGTCCACTGGAATCATGAAGTCTCTCTGGATAAGAGTCACACCCTTCCTGTATTCAAGAAATTAGTTTATCTCAATACAATAATTCACATAAATTTTTAATGTTACCTTAAAACCACATTTAATCATATCTCTTTCTCTACCTTAAAGTTCAGGTTTCTTTCTTTGTAATTTATACATCTTTTTCACTATTTAGTTTACCCAAATTCTATGATTCATGCGTTATGATTTCAAGAAGCAACAATGTCTTTATATTAGCAATAAGACTAACACGTCCTTAAATATGACATATCCATGTCTTTATATTAGCCATAAGACTAACACTGTCTTTATATTAGCCATAAGACTAACAAGTCCTTAAATATGGCATATTCAAGAACCTGTATTTGTTTGTGTCTTGTCGAGATCTTTATTTCTCATGAATTGAAATGGTGTCATTTGACGTTTAGAAACCTCATCGTTAAAAGTAATGATTATTCTTGCACTTTGACAACAAAGGAGTTAGAAAAAAATGTCATTGTATTTGTTTCTTTATTTCATCTTTTTCTTTTTCATAGTGGCAATAATTGATTGCTATCTATTTGTTGACATTGCTTTTCTTTTGCTCACTCTTTTTCTGATTGTGTATACAGAATTGGCAGTGTCCCAGGGCTGAACAACAAAGAGTGAAGCGTCGCAAAATTGGAACTGTTAATATCAACGAAGACACTTCCTTCAATCCATTCAAGCAACAATTAGTTTCTCCTGACTCACATACCTCCCTATTCTTTATTCAATTTTCGAATTTGATTTGCAATGACAAAAAGGAAAAATAAATATTATTTGAATGATCTTATTCAATAATGTTAATCTTGACCTAGATTATGATGACCTTGATTGTGTTTTTGCTTGATTTATTGAATTTTAAAATTTTGTTAGATAGTGTGAAAAGCAAGTGAAGAACAACTTCGAATTCATGGATGAAAATAATAAGTCTACTGGAAACATGATGTTTCTCCCAATAAGAGTCACACACTTCCCGTATTCAATGAATTTTTTGATCTTGATACGATAATTCATGTAAATTTTTAAGTTAGTTTAAAACCACATTTAATCGTATTTCTTTCTGTACCTTAAAGTTCAACTTTCTTTCTCTGTATTTTATACATTATTTCCACTATTTAGTTTACCTGAATTCTATGATTCATGCATTATGATTTCAAGAAGCAATAATGTCTTTTCTGCTAAATTGAAATTCAATTTGATTCTCTTTTCAGTTTTCAAATTTAGAATTTTTTTTTTTAAAACCAATTTTATACTGATTTTTTTATTACATTTGTTTTAAAAGCTAAAAATAGAAATAGGAGATGTTTGTTAGTTTCCAATCTAATTTCCCTAACAAAGATAAAATACACCAATGTAGTGAATGTGGTTATTTTTATTGATGAGAAGAAAGAAGAAATCATAGTATCTTAATGCATTTAAGTGATCGGATTAGAAGATAACCAAAATAAAAAAAATTACATCTTTTTGTTGGAATTGAAAAGTTACATCTTTTCTAATATAAGTTTGACCATTCATGTGACCAACTAACTCTACTTGTCTATATCTAATTAGCCATAAGATTAAGATGTTTCAAAATGTGTTAATTACAACATGAAAGAAAGGAAATGTTTTATTTTGTGCCCGTATAGTGTTTGTGTCTTGTCGAGATCTTGTTTTCTCATGAATTAGAATGTGTCATCTGGCAGCTAGAGTAGAGTATCATCGTTAAAAATAGTGCCTATTCTTGCGCTTTGACAACAAATGAGTCAGAAAAAAACATCATTGTATTTGGTTCTTTATTTCATCTTATTTGGCTCACTCTTTTTCCGATTGTGTGTACAAAATTGGTAGCGTTGGAGGAGCCAATAGTAAAGACTGGAACGTCGTGAACTTGGAACTGTTAATTTCGACAACGATACTTCTTTCAATCCATTCAAGCAAGAGTTGGTTTCCCACGACTCAGGTATCTCTCTATTCTTTATTTAATTTCCCATTTTGATTTTTAATGACAAAATAGATAATAAATATTATTTGAATGATTTCATTCAATGATCTTAATCTTGAATGATTTAATTGTGTTTTTGGTTAGTTTATTGAATTTTGTAATTTTATTACATAGTGTGCAAAGCAAGTGAAGAAGAATTTTGACCCATGGATGGAAATAATAAGTCCACTGGAATCATGAAGTCTCTTCGGATAAGAGTCACACACTTTATTACAGATGTTTTAAAAAGCTAAAACCAGAGATAGAAGATGTTTTCTATTTTCTAATATAATTTTTCTTAGAAAGAGAAAATCTACCAATGTAGTGAATATGGTTATTTTTATTGATGTGGACAAATAAAAAACCATAATATCCTTAATACCTTTAAGTGATTGGATTAGAAGATAACCAAATAAAAGAAAAAGTTACATATTTTTGTTTGACCATTTATTTATTGATGTGACAAACTAAGTGTTTGATTAGTTTGATTTTGTTTTTTAGGTTTTGAAAAGAATTTTTAAGATTAGTTTTCAAAAACTGTTTTCAGGTAGAAAAGGAAAAAAAATTGTTTAGTAAGTGTTATTTGAAAACTGTTTTCAAAATGTAAAAATGGAATAACTTATTCATATTTATTAGAATTTCATCAATACAAACAAAAAAATAACATATTATGATTATATTTTAAGTTTTCAAAACAAAAATAGAAAACTGAAAAACAAAACTACTGCTATTTTTTAGTTTTTAAAAACTAAAAAAGTATAACTATTTTCGAAAACTGTTTTCAGAAAATACTACTCAAACGAGTTTTTTAGTTTTTAAATACTAAAATACTAGTTTACTAACATGTTTCAAAACATGTTAATTACAATATGAAACAAAGGAAATGTCTTTAATATGGCACATCAGAAATATTGAACTTTTCTATATTGAACTTTTTAAAAATTTATGAACATTGTTTTTACATTTCAAAGTATTTTTTCAATTTTTTTTGTATTTAAACTTATTTTGTAGCATAGAAATCTTTAATATTTTTATATGATTATTCACATTTTAATTTTTTAATTATTTATACAGAGTTAATTTTATTTTAAAAAATAATTTTGAATATTGAAATATTTTATTTTTAAAGTATTATTTCTAACTATGTTTTACACATTTATACTAATTTTGACACATTAATATTTTACACTGAACTTTGTAAATTTTTTTATGATTATTAATAACTGTTTTTATTTTTTTCTATAAATTTAAACTTGTTTTGAAAAATAATTTGACATTGAAATTTTTAATTTTTTAAAAATAAATTTATATATTTTTCAAAATTTTTAATTTTTTATACATTTAAACTTATTTTAAAAATTATTTGTCTACATTGAATTTTTCAAAATTTCGTGAACCTTTTTTTACATTCAAATTTTTTTTCCAGTGTTTTACATATTTAAAATAATTTTGAAAGATTCAATTTTGGAAATTTTAAAAATATTATTTTTACATAGTTAAAATAATTTTGGAGACATCATTTTTGAAATATTATTTTGCACAATGAAACAAATCTTTTTATGCAATATAAACTAATTTTGAGATATAATTTTCTACATGGAATTTTTTAAATTTTTTATAGCATTACATTTTTATATTGTTTTTCTATATATTAAAATTATTTTAAAACATTATATTTTCAATTAAGATTTTAAAATTTTTCTGAAACATTACTCTTATGCATATTTTTAAATTATTTTTCGAATCATTAAAACTTATTTTGAATACTATTTGTTTCTATATGGAACTTTAAGTTTTTTTATAAACATCGTTCTTTTTTATATATTGAACTTTATTTTCAAAAAACATTAATATTTTTAACTTTTATATTAATTTTTACATTTTAAAAATTTAAATTATTGTTTACAGAATTAAAGTTAAAGTTATTATTGAACCTTTTAAATTATTTATAACATTATTTTTAAAAATTTTAAAATTATTTTTTTACACTTTTAAATTTAATTCGAAACATTATACTTCACATTGAAATTTTTTCGTATTTTTTTTAAAACATTATCTTATATACATTTTTTGAAGTTTTTATTTTATTTTTATTCAAACATTTAAATTTATTTTAAGACATTAATTTTATATTTTGAAATTTTTAAACTTATTTTGTAAGATAGAAATTTTTATATATTATTTTTACATTTTAATTCTTAATTATTTTTACACAATTAAAGTTATTTTGAAAAATAATTTTGAACATTGAAATTTTTAATATCTAAAATATTATTTTTCTTGTTTTAGACTTTTAATTTTTTTTTACATGTTTATACTTTGAGATATTAATATTTTACACAGAAATTTATAAACTTTTTTATAAGGTTATTAGTAACAATTTTCAAACTTTTTTTTAATTATTTTTCTACTCATTTAAACTTATTTTGAAACAATATATTTGACATTGAACTTTTAATATTTGTGATTTGAATTCTTTGTTAGGTGTGGATAAGGAAGCGGAAGAGGAGGAGAAAGTTAAGGATTTGAGGATACTTAAAGTTCTATAGCCTAGAATCTACCTTGACATAACTTATAATCACACAACGCACAAGAAGAGGTGAAATCTCACAACGCACAAGTTTTATTCAAATGTCAAAAGTGATTACATGACTCATGAAAAGGCTATATATATAGAAGTGAATCTTAGGATGCAAGACTCCCTGACTAACGTTAGGTTAACCTAACCAAAGTTGGACACTTAACCTTGGTTAAAAGTGACATGCAACATAAGCTTTCCCCATGAACCTACATCTCATTGTGTCTAGATACATAATGTGTGCAATACATTATAAATGTGATTGGATGTTTGTGAAGTAAAGTCGGGGTGAAAAAAGCAGTAGTAACGAACATGTGACCAAAGAGGGGAATAAATAACAAGGAGTGAAAATCTTGAAAAAGAGTCTTTCTCACTCTCTTTGGCCTTTACAACCTAACTTGAGCCTAATTAGAGTAAATAACTTATTTTATCCTACCTAAAGTCCTACAAAACAAGGGTGATCCTATAATTGAAGGGTCAACCCAAAAAGTTAATTTACAAATATGTACAAAGAGTTTTTTATGAAAAAAGAGACCTATTTTACTATTCCCAAGCTCAACATTAGCTTGGGCTTTCTATGTTCATCTTTGGCCCAATCTTCTTCCATTTTTCTAGCCATGGCCCATGTGATGGGCCCTTTAAGAGGCAAGGTTGCATCATCCGAGAACATTGATTTGCATGCAAGAACCTTTAGCAAGTGTTTCCATTTCCTATAGTCATTTTCATGCTTTAACTAAGAAATTAAACTAGGTTAGGGTTTCTTCTTGATTAGCTTCCTCAATTGTTGTTTTTGGGGATCTCAACCATCTAATTGCATGTTTGTCTCCTTTGGTTGTTGAAAAAAAATGCATGAAATTGTTGTGTAAACTATTCATGTAACTTGTGTTGAGTTTCTGTTTCTATATTTTTTATTTGTTCTTTCAATTCTTTAAAGTTTGGAAATGTTGTATTTATAAAGGAGACTTTATAAAAAAAAATTATTAATTTTATGATGTTCGTGTGTAGTCTTGATTTCTCTCGATCAACTACAATATTTTGGTTATATTTCAAAATCTAATTGTTGGATTTTCATGAAATTTGTTTTAAATTGAACATAAGTCGAAATAAAACAACTTCTATCTTGAACACTTTGTGAGATAAGCTTAAAATGAGATTTTTATGCTATATGGAAATTCGTTTTAGTGAGGATAGTTTGCTTTTACATCTCGATACACGGTAGACTATGAGAAGGACAATATAAAAAGAGTCATGCAGGGTGCCATGCTAAAAGATTATAAAATTTCATGAGACAAAGTCAATTGGTAATGTGGAGGGCATAGTCCTCATTCATCAGTGTGTCATGTTAATGTAGTCAGAATAATAAGACTTATGCTAGTTCACTAATTTTTCATCGTCTACTACCATGTGTAGCAGATCTCACAATGACTAAAAATCAGTGGGGAGTGTATTAAGGAGTCAATCCTTAGAGTGTGGATGGCCATAATTAGTATATGTAAGATGGTCGTAAGACCTCTACTCTTGGAAGGTGCGACGTCAAGTTGTGACAGAGGAGCACATAACCGACTTGACAACCTAAACAAAATACAAGTCATCATCAGTTGGTGAGAGTTTGCCATTGTACCATGGTAAAAGGTATCATCCTACTAAAACGTGTAAGACCACTTAGTTCTTGGAGTTTTAGTTGTAATTGGTCGTAGAAGTAGAATTGAAAAATAAAATGAGCAACTAAAACGGCTAGGTTTGCAAGTGAGCTCGTTAGATGACCACATCATAATGGTTAAGATGTTGTGTGTGATTTTATTAAAAGTCTTTTAGTGAATTGTTTGAGGAAGCTAGAAGATTAACCCTTACGTTTTTTATCAAATAGAGGACGAGAAACCAACCCTCCATCTCAAGGATGAAAACATCTAGAGGTGATGGATACCTACTATGACTAAAGGTATGCATTCTTCAATCGAGTATCCCTGCTATGTAGGGACCCTTATATTAACTTTTTTTTTTTTTTAGTTTGACACAAAACTATATGTTAGTATGACTACTCTAAGTCTAGGTTTCCTTTGTATGTATAAAAACGGCTTAGACCTAGGTTCAAACTTTTACTTGTACAATTTAGTTATATATGAGTTTAGTGCTCTCTACATAATGAGATTAGATTTATATATGAGTTTGATACTTATGTATTGAAAATGTAAAAAAGTTTTACAATAACGCTCAATTACAACCCTTCATTTATATGACTTTTAAAATATTAATTAGTAAAATCAACAATATTACCATATATAAAGGTTGTGATTGAATGTTAGTGTAAAACTTTTTACACTAACAATGCATAAGTCTTTTTCTCTTATATATATATATATATATATATAGAGAGAGAGAGAGAGAGAGAGAGAGAGAGAGATTTACTCATTCTAAGAATAAGTTTAAGGGAGTTACTCTTCAGTCTTCATCCACACAATTCATTTTCTTAAAATATAATGATTGTAACAATTATGTTTGGTCATATAATTATGTGTGATAGGACGAACTCAAAATATACTTGGTCCCTAAAGCTTTACGTAGACTTCCCTAAAATCTAAAGGCAAACCTAGGATCTCTATCTTACATATTACTAGAAGGTACATTGTGCAATCGAACAATCTCACTTATGTAGAGATACACTAATATCTCCATAGAGCACCTGATGTTGATTGGGATGAAGGGAAAAATTTTAGTCAATCTATCAATCAAAACCTAAATGAAAAAAAGAAATAGGCTTTTGTAGTTCTAAATAACTCAATCACAAAATCCATAGAGATATTATTCCACTTCCACTCAGGTACACTCAAAGGTTGCAACAAACTTGAAGGTTTCTAGTGGTACCAAGTTGAAAACTTTAACTTTCTCATATGTTTATCTTCTAAGATCAAATTCAAGCTACTTGCATTTTCCTTACTCTAAGCCTTTAGCCTATATGCCAAAAACTAGTCAGACCTTTGATTTCCCTTTATCTCAGCTAATAGGTCACTAACTATCCTCATCATTCTCAATCTCACATTGTTAGGCATGACATCACAACCTGAACTCATATCCCCAATTGATTTATAAAATCTATTTCTTATCGTAAAAGCTAACATATGCAAAAACTTCCTACTAAGGCATGAACTCCTACATTAGCTACACTTATAATCATAGTCCTTAAGAAAGCCTAACCACCTTTTATGCCACATGTTCAACTTTTTTTTTATCGAATAAATACCCAAAACTTTTACGATCACTAAGAACCTTAAATCTAGAACTATATATACAAGTAAGGATTCCATGACTTAAAGGTCAATACTACAATGGATAACTCATGGTCAATGATAGGGTAGTCATTTTCATGGGTTTTCAATTACTTAGAAGCATAAGCTACAACCTCACTCTCTAGTGTTAACACTTTACCCAAGCTTATCTTAAGTACATAATAGAACACTATAAACGACCTCTCAAGGTTAGGTAAAACTTAAGATAAATGGAAGAATTAACTTTTTCTTATGGTGTTAGGATTTACTCTCACACTTGGCATCCTTCACATAAGCTTAATCCTTACAAGTCAACTTGGTTGAAGGTAACACTAACTTGAAAAACTATATATGCTCCGTCTATAATATCTTGTTATGCTAAATTGAGAAAACTCTTGATCTCTCACAAAAGTTGGACTTCTCAAGGTGACACACCAAACCTCACAAGTATTTTCCTGACAACTACCTTAACTTTTTCTTAAACTCAACCAACTCTAAGGGAAATGTATTATAAAGTACTATAGGTATGAGTTAGTATTATGCACAAGGTTTATGACAAACTTTATATGGCATTCTAGTGGTAAACTAAGCATAACCTTGATGAATACTTTAGGGAAATCACTTACTACTAATATCTCACTCACAATTGCTTTAGATGCATAATCTAAAGGAGCTAGCGTTGTCTACACTTGGACATTTTCTCTCATAGGTTCCTTAACTTGGTTGGTAGTCAAAAGTTCTCACTTATACTCTCAACAAGTTAACAAACTAGATATGGTTGGAGGATAACTAGTCCATACAAAGAATAACAACTAGTTGACAAAGAGAAAAACAAAACAAGACAATTACAAAATGTCTATAAAACTTATGAAAAGACAAAAGATAGACTCAGGTTGGAACACAATCACTTTAAAGAACTAGCACAATTGTCTCCTAACGAAGATTAAAAATGCAAGGGAAAAATCAAACAAGTCATTCAAAATGGAGAAAAGAAAACAAATTTAAAATAAGTCTTAAACTTAAGTTAACCAAGCAAGCATATAAGAAGCCACACATATTTTATCTTATCACATAATAAAGAGACATATACATAATCAAGCAATTAAAGATGATTGTCTTGAGTCTTGTTTTCATTTGCCATAGTGTCCTATTCATATTGCACAAGTTATTGAGGTAACCAATTCCAATATCTTGCAACAAAGGATTAAGATTCATGGTATAATAATAACCACAATACTCAGCTAGCATAATTACAATTTTAAAATGATACACATATAAATATGAATTATAACACACTATATACATGTTTGTGAGAGAGCCAAACAGGGAAATCAATATTGAAAGATCAAACCATTCAAACTATTTCAAACAATGTCACAAAATACAGATAAAAAACATAACAAGCACATAACACACTAACTGGAAGAACTGACCTGATATCACTTAATGTGACACCCTTCTACCCCAAAATGTTGTATTCTTTAATTACAAAATAATATAGAAATTTGTTCTTTTAAATATTATACTTGGCACTAGGTAAAAACATTCGCATAACGCAATATATACTTATTTTTCAAAACTATGATATAACAAAATGTAAACATATAAATAAACATGTTAGACTCTAAAAGCGACCTTTAAAAGATTCTTAATTAATAAAACTCATAATAAAACTTTAAATAATTTACTTACATAGCAAAAAGCTATTAACTAATTCTTTCTGGCCGAATATCACACTTAATCAAATCATCCCAATAGAAAGAAGTAAAGAAAATTCGAAGTTTCATCACCTGTGATATGACCAAGATCTTGCTCACCTAAAAGTAACATTCAGACCAAACAAAATGCAACAACAAGTAGCAAGGAGTGAGAATATGTCTCACACAAGTTAAGACACATATAGAGAGAATAAACAGTTAACTAAAGCACAACAAATAAATATATAAATTTATTTTACACCCATGACAGGGATTAAACATTAATACACAAATTCATTCATAGTAATGATACTTATGCAATGCAACTCATGCATGCTCTATTAGGTACACGCCTGAAGTGATCATCTTCTACGTTAGTAACACATAGGTACAAGTAGGTTCACCTGAAATGAATTCTCTCCTATGTCAGTAACATGTAGGTACAACTAGGTTCATCCGAAGTGAATTCTCTTTTACGCTAATAACACGTAGGTACAACTAGTTCACTCGAAGTAAATCCTCTTATACGCTATTAACATGTAGGTACAACTAGGAGTTATAAGGTTGGTCTAGTGGCAAAGTCCATATGCAGGGAGAAGGGGGAGGGAGATGTCATGGGTTTGAATCTCTCCATTAACAAAAACCAATATATTAACAACTAACATTTGACCTATAAAAAAAACTCACAGGTACTATTAGGTCCACCCAAAGTGAATAATTTTTTATGCTAGTAACACATAGGTACAATCATGCAATGCAAAATAATCCAAGAAGACCTCGTCTAGAGTACTACACAATGAGCGATCTTTACAAAATTTATTTGATTATCATACTTATGCATCACATCATCAACAATATAAATTACCATATCAACATCTAATAATTTCATCTCACTTCATCCCCATCACATCTGGGATGACACCTTGTCAAGTACACCCTGACCATTATCATCAACATACTATACATCAAGCTGTAATAAATACCAATATCATACAGTGGGACAAATCCTTAATCTATGCACCTCAAATAAATTTCAAACATTCAATCATCACCACACTCACAATTATAGATACATCACAATAATTTAATAATATAATCACAATCCACCCTTAGTCGTAGTCGGGATGACACTTTGTCAGGCACACCCTGACCATCATCATCAACACACTACACGTCCAATTGTAATCAACATCAATATCATATAGTGAGACAAATCCCGGATTCACACACCTTAAATAACTTTCAAACATTCAATTGTTACTACACTCATAATTATAAGATACATAACAATATTTCACGCCGCAACAATCAACACCATTATAACTCATAAACCATGCCTTCTTATATTACTCTTCTATTACATTGTGTAGCCCAAATACAATATCTATAGTTATACTAATGATATAAGAGTGATGCAATTTTTATTAGAAAGTTAGTACGATTATCTAAAACTTTTATGTTGATGTCGAGAGTTGATTTTATCATTCACTATTTTTAAAAATTACAAACCCATAGCAATTAAACTCAAATCTGACAACTTGTACTTTACTCACTATTTTATTCATAACTTGATTCTAACTCCATTGGGAAGATAACATTCAAGGATACAAGTTTCATAAAGAACAGAAAATCTAATGAGGTCGTTTAGATCACTTCATGGGACTTATAACACACAAATTATGTTTCACACGCTGGATTGAAGACCAAAATTTTAACTCACACAAGTAAATTGATTCTTAACATTTTTATATGATTCTTAAGCCTAAATTGTAGCTCCAAATTTCCAATTTCTAAAACAACAAACAAAAGTTCATTTGGTTAACCTCACAGAAAGATATTACAGAAACACTAAGGTACATTTATACAAAAACTTTTAGATAACAAATATTCAACTTATGTAAGGTTCCTAAAATATAACTCCAACTTCAAACCCTCAAATATTTTACTTCTCTATCCCGAGTAATTGATCATCATCACACCCTACAATTGCATTAATAATCATCAATTTTGTCATAATTCTCTTAATGGAAGAAAACCCATACAATCTTATAGAGAAAAGAGTTCACATTCATGGACACCAAATATATATGAAGCAAAATATTCTATCATTTAAATATAAAAGTCCTATTAAAAATTACATATAGAGTTTAATTGGTATACACTGTTAGAGTAAAAGATTTTTATATTGACATTCAATCATAACTTTTCATTCATGTGACTTTTACAGTAGTAATGATTAAAATCAACAAATTTACTATGAATGAAGGGTTGTGATTGAATGTCAGTGTAAAAATCTTTACAGATAGTGTATACCAATTAAACTCTTACATATATTTATGTAATCACGCTTAAAACATGTTATCGACACTAGTTATGGTTTTCATAATCTTTCAATAACATACATGAAGATTGAAACCTATGAAAACTTAAATCACTTCAATTCCTATTTTCCACATTTACCTTGTGAGAGATAATTTTCCACTTGCCATTTAAGAGATCATTTCTCATTTTTCTTTAATTGAATTATGGTCTTGGATGACAAGTGTGTGGGCTGATTGACCTAAGTGGGTTCATTTTTTAAAAAAATTACCTAGATGGGTCTGTTTTTTAAAATATTACCAACATGGGTCTATGTTAGAATTTGACTTGGTCGAACCGCAACTCGCAATTGCGATGTACGTGCCACGTCAACTGTGTGCTTACATGGAAACCAGCGTGGACAAAAATTACTGTAAAACCGCCACTGGGAATTGTGGTTTGATTGGTCTTTAACCAGCGTCTCCCCTCTGTCCAATAGGTAAACAGGGCACAGAAAACTAGCTTGGTAAAACCGCAAGTCAGACTTGCGGTTTGACCAGCCCCTCTTTGTACCCAACAGGTGAAAACAATGCAGATTCTAAGACACACAAAACCGCAATTCGCACTTACGATTTGTGTGGTCTTTGACCAGCCCCCCTTTTACCCAACAGTTGCAGGGGACACAGATTTCTAGACCCACAAAACCGCAATTCCCACTTGCGATTGGTGTGGTCTTTACCCAACCCCCTTTTTTATCCAACAGTTGCAAAAAAAACACAAATTTCTAGAGACATAAAACTGCAAGTGTGACTTGCGATTTTAATTAAATATATATTTTTTTGTTACCCATTAGTTTCTTTTAACCAGGAATAGGAAGGGGCACGAATTTTTAGGACGTGAAAACCGCAGTTCATACTTGCGGTTTGCATTAAATATTCTTTTTCTGTTACAGCCTTTGACCCAACAGTTAATGTCCACATAAACCGCAGATCAGACTTGCAGTTTATGCGGAATTTTTCTCCTATTTATTCGCCCACTTAGCCCTACAAAATCACGCAATTAAACGAAATTTTTTATTTTCTAAAGGTTGTTTCCAAACATTGAGGTTAGTTTCCTTATATAAGATTTTGATAGATGTTTCTTATATATTATTTTTTTGTTTTGTTATATATTATTTTGAGTATTGTTTTAACATAATATTTCATTTTAAATTTTAGCAATTGTCATGACATCTTCTTCTTCTCGCCCTTCTATCGATAGTCTTCATTCTAGACCTGTGGAGAATGACGTGTTGTACATGAAAAGCAACGTGTTTCTCAACATATATGGAATGGAGAGACAACAGAAAACTTTTAATCAGACACGCAGTTCCCACTTACAATGGAGAAGAGTAAATTCTTCCACAAATTGTACGATATTTACGACAAGCGGGATTCTACATGGTCGCCCATATGAGTTTTCTTCGTATTAATGCAGGTTTGACTAATGCATTTGTTGAGCGGTGGAGACCTAAAACTCATACTTTCCACATGAGATATGGAGAATGCACTATCATCCTTCAAGATGTTGCAATTTTGTTGGGTTTACGAGTGACTGGAATTCCTGTGATAGTTTCAACCAATATTAATTGGGTTGAACTATGTGAAGAACTGCTTGGGGTTTCACCCAATGAGGATGAAATCGATGGTAGTTCTATTCGAGTTAGTTGGCTAACTCATAATTTTGGTGACATTGCTAATTTTGAAAATAATGAACAAAACTTACAGAGATTTACTAGGGCATATATTTTACGACTCATTGGTGGTGCCCTGTTTGTTGATAAGTCAAGTAGTAAAGTCTCTTTAAGGTATTTATTATTGTTGCGAGACTTTGGTGAGTGCAGTGCATACGCATGGGGTGATGTTGTACTTAGTTTTTTATATAGAGAACTATGCGTCGCAACAAATTACAAAATAAGATCCATGGGTGGTTTATGCCTATTAATACAAATATAGGCATGAGAGAGATTCCCAAAAGTTGCACCAACTATATCACCCCCATACAAACCAAACAAACCCATTGGGTCAAAGTACTTTTTTTATTGAGTATAATATTAGTTATATTTTACAACATTATTCGTAAATTAGTTATCTAATATTTAATACTAATTATATAATTTTGGTAGGTGGCTACGAAGGGGAAACCGACACATTGGGGCCACCGATGATTTAAAATATCATCGTCGACTACTGGATACAATGAAGCAAAATGATGTAAGAAAATGTATGTCATTAATTTTTAATTTGTTTACCTATTAACTACTTCTTATGTTATATAGGTGATTTGGATGTAATATCCAAACGAAGTTTTGAGACAATTACCCCCGATATGCGTAGAAGGGGTTAATGCATGGAAATGTGTTGTGCCATTATTTTGCTTCAATATGTGAATGGCATCAACCAGATAGAGTAATGCGACAGTTTGGGATGTGACAACCCATACCCCGTGCTCCTTTGCAACCCAAAAAATTAATAGGTTGACTATGCGAGGAAAAGGTTCAGAAAATTGGCTTATGTTGTTGCAACCTGTCATTGCAATGTGGAACAACCTAGACCAATTTAGGGTCGAAGAAACTGGAACTCAGGTTGGACACCTGACATTCAACTCTGAGTACATGGTTTGGTATCATGCCAAAACAAAATTGTTTATCGACCCAAGAAATGCACGAGCATCGTTGTTGGTAAAATTTTTTATACTACTTATTCAATTTGTTTTTTAATTTTTGCAATAACATTTTAATGTTTTTTATTCTATTTTTATTGTAGGGTGAAGTTGGAGAGACATTATCATATATGGTCTCTCCGGAGGGAAGAAACAAGTGGTCAGTGAACGATTTAGTTCCATATGTTGATAAAATAATGGTCTTATTGGAAGACGAAGATCGAATCACGAGAGTGACAGTGCCAGCACCTGAAAGTATGCCTCAGGTAGATGTTTCAAATTTTGAAGTTAAATAGTCATATCGTGAAAGTCGTGGTTTAACTAGACGAAGGGACGTGGTTCAGCCAGAAGTTTACCGTGTTCCTAACTTGCCTGAACGTCAAGAAGGCATTTATTATACACTGACATAAATAAGTGGAAATATGCCTAGTACTTATTATTATCCATCTCAGACATACGAAGGACCATCTCACCAAAGTCATACACTGTATAGTGCTAGCATGCCCCAAGAGCATATTTTTGAGGAAATATTTGGATCACTATGCACATCAGAGATGCCGCCAGAGGAACAACCAGCAACAACAGGAGGTATGGGCGGACCATAGTTCGATATACCTTGGGATTCTCCCTATGCTGCCGCTAGTCTAGGATTAGATGGATCATATGATCCACATTCATGCCAAAATGTAAACGATGATGACAATGAAGAATGCAATATTATTTTATTTGCAATAAAGTATTTATTTTATTTAATTTTATGTTTTAAAAACATAATAAATTTTGTTATTAAATATTAAAAATTATAAACAAATTCAAAACTGTAACAGTTTAAAAAAAAGATTATAACCTTTTTATACAAGATTTAAAAATTTTAAAAAAGTTTAAAAATGTAATGTAATTAAAAAATCAAAAGCAAAATTTAAAAATATAAAGAGATTATTATAACCTTTTAAAAAAAGATTTAAAAATATAAAAAAAGTTTAAAACTGTAACATAATTAAAAAATGAAAAGCAAAATTTAAAAATATAAAGAGATTATTATAACCTTTTTAAAAAATATTTAAAAATATAAAAAAGTTTAAAACTGTAACGTAATTAAAAAGTTAAAAACAAAATTTAAAAATATTTTATAATATATCATGGAAAGCTGAAAAGTTAAATTAAAAAACATCATAAAAGAAAATAAAAGTTTAAAATATAATAGATACTGAAAAGTGTAACGTAAAAATTTAAAAATTCTAACATTTTTAAAAATATAAAAAAAAGTTTAAAACTGTAACGTAATTAATAAATTAAAAAATTATAAATATTTTACAATATATCAGTTATTGGAAAGTTGAAAAGTTAAATTAAAAAAACATGATAAAAAGATAATAAAAATTCTAAAATATAACAGATATTGAAAAGTATATTTAAAAATTTATTTTTAAGCCACATCAGCATTTATTTAGTTACCTAATTTTTTGAAACACTAAACTAAAAGAGACATTAATATTTAAGGTAACTACATATCAGCATCAGTTGGTTGAGAGCATACTAGGTTAGCATGAAAAGGACAATTTCTCCGATTATGACTCTCTTGTCCACATCGGCGACATTTATTTTTTCTGTGTGTTTGTGACTCAGTAAAATCCATTTCATTTCTTATCCTAGTTGACTTCGAACATCCTTTTCCTCGGACAACAGAATAGTTTGGGATAAGAGTCCAAATTTCTTCATTATGAGGGATCAAGTCGTCATTCCCAAGAGGAAACCATTGATCAGAGTATGCACGCATGATGAAGTCATTGGTGTATACTTGATCAACAAATTGATAATAGCCTAAACTAATTGCACCGCACACAGCTATTACATGTGAACAAGGGTAATGGAAAGCTTGAAATCGCCCATATTGGCAGTATTTATCGTTCAAGTTAACTACCCATTTTTGTCCTCCACGTTGAGTCGCTGGATTAAAAGCGTCTTCGACTTCAAATCTAGTGGTTTCGATATTGTATTGACGGACTATATAGGAACAAACGTCTTGTTGGTTTTTACGCAATGCTTGAATTAATTTATCACAATACACCTTTCCAGCTTCCAATTGGGACTTACCTTGGGATCCTCTTTCGACAAAATATGCAACACATTTACTATACGTTGACCTTACCAATGCACTGATGGGAATATACCTACAATCTTTCAACACTTTGTTAACGCACTCAGACAAATTAGTTGTCATGTGTCCATACCTATAACCTTTTATATCGTATGCCATACTCTATTTTTGCTTCGATATGTCATTTATCCAACTAACTACTTCAGTGCTTTCTTGACAAAATTTTTCAAAATTTCGGTCAAATATATGCTTGCATGGAGTGTAAGCTAAAAAACAAGACAAAAAAATCGGTCATTTCTAATAATAAAAATAATTTTTAAAACAAATTAGTCATGTTTATAAAAAGAAATCATACCTAATTTTATCAACATTTTTTTCTGTGCCATATTTTTAAATCGGGTGTTGAAATTACTTGCAATATGGTGTATGCAATACTTATGATAAACGTATGGTGGTTGCCATCCTAATGCCTCATTTTGCACAGCAGACTTAATCCCAGCATGCCGATCAGAAATTAGACATATTCCTTATTTTTGTGTCACATGCAGTCGTATGTGGGATAGGAACCAAGACCACGACAACGAGTTTTGACTTTCAACCACAACAAAAGCTAAATGTAATACATTGCTATTTCCATCTTGTGTGGTTGCGATTAACAACGTTACATGATACTTTCCATATAAATGTGTTCCATCAACCTGTATCAATGACTTACAGTAGTTAAAGGCATCAGCACACTGCTTGAATGTCCAAAATACTCTTTAAAATTGTTGGTATTGACGGTAACCTCGATTGCCAACAACAAGATCATCATGACATATTTGATAGAAAAAACCTGACAATTTACTTTGAATGAATTTAAGAAATGTTGGAAGAGTGGCGAATGATTCATCCCAGTCCCCATAAACACGTACAATTGCTTTTTGTTTTGCTTTCCATGCTTTCCTGTATGATATTTTGTATCCATATTGACTAGAAATTCTCTCCTGAATCAAATTAATTCTTAAATATGGGTCTGAACCAACCATTCCTAAAAAAAATTAGAAAATTAATTACAAATCATAATAGTTTAATTTAAATATTACCTTATATATGGACAAGTAAGCAAACCTGATATCAAGTTACTGATGAAATTTGAGTTTATTTTTTTGTGGTCTTGTGAGAGTGCTGGATTGAGACATACATGATCTCCACCCCATTGAGTAACCGTCCAATTTACTGTTTTTCGAGACAAAATTGCCCTCATATAGAACGGACACCCATCTTGATAGTTTGGACATTTGATAATGTATTTTGAACTTTTTGACTCCACAACATGATATGTTTGATGTGTTCGCATTGAATATTGTATCAATGCATTTTTTAGATCTTCTTTTGTCTCAGACTCTAGACCTTTGTACAATGCATGTCCAAGATTCCATGACATGCAACTATTGACCTAAAATATCTTCTTGATCAGGATGCAACCAATTAATGTGTGTATAATGAGTTGCACCAGTCCAAGGTGGATGTTGCCCTACAAGTGTAACAATATTATTATTCATGTGTCTCTTATTCAACAAATTAAAGTAGTTATTCTTAACAAAATAATAATTATTGTTAAACATACCTTGTTCGACATTTCTTACCGACAATGACTCCATATTACGACTTTCATCATTATCATCAGTATCAGATGAATTATCATCAATTGAAACATCATTTTCTTCTTCAGATGTTTCCTCACCACATGATTCAACAATAACATGATCATCATCTACTTCAACTATGTCAGAATTCATTATTCCAGTGTCTACTGGAGTGCCTGAACTAGTACCAACTGACGATTTCTCAACATACAATTCTATTATATGAACATCATTTTGTTGTTCAAAGGCATTAAACATAATTTGAATATCTTCATCATCAACAATTTGTAGTGGCACATATTTTTCAGAAAATAAAAATCTATAAGTTATAGATGATATAACTTCATTTGATTGCATTTTTAACTTTTGCTGAATTTTGTTTTTTAATGAAGTAAAACTGATAGCACACGTAATTCTAATTGCTCTTCTACTCCCTTAAAAAATAACACCTTCATCTCCTTCGTACATTCTTCCATCACTATAAACAAAGGTGACAATTGGATCAGACATAATATTAATATTGATAAATGTACCTACAAATAAATAATAATTAGTAATATAAAACCAAATTTGTATAAACAAATTTAGTATATAATTTTAAAACGTAACAAAATACTAAATGTAAAAAAATTGGAACAACCATAATATTGATAAATGTACCTCTAAAAAAAGTAACTTTTAAAAATTTTAAAAATGTAACAAAATAATAAATTGAATTTAAATAAATAAATTTAGAAAACAAGGTTAAAAATTGATTTTTTTAAAAAAAATGCTAAATTTAAAAAAACATAATTTACTTAACTAAAAAAAATATTTTTAAAAGTTACATATTTTACCTAAATGTAAAAATTTAATTTTTTGTTTAAAACAATTTAAATTAAAAAAACAACTTCAAAAAGTCAGTTTCAAAAATTAACTTAAAAAATAAAAAAATAAAAAAATAAAAAGAAAGTCAGTTTAAAAAATTAAAAAGATAACAAATTTAAAAAAACTCAAAACTTAAATTAAACAACAAATTTAAACAGTAATGTCAAATCTAAAAAAAAAGTAACTTTTAAAAATATTTATAAAATATAACAAAATAATAAAGTGAGTTTAAGTTTTAAATTATAATTATATATTTAAATTATATTTTTTGTAATTATAATTTTTTTAAAATTTAAATTGTAATTGTAATTATATATTTAAAATATAACAAAATAATAAAGTGAATTTAAAAAAAATCAATTTAAAAAGACAAAGTTAATAAAGGAATTTCTTCTTAAAAATATTGAAAAACACAAAAATTTTAAAAATGATATTTTTTACCTAAAAAGTCTGTAACGTAAAATTTTAACAAAATTTAAAAAGTAATAACATTAAAGGACATAACAATACCACAACAAAGTAAAAATTAAGAGTGATATACTGTTTTTTACCATTTACAACAACGTATATATATATATGATGAAATATAAATCGTAATTCATATAGGTGGTTTATACACCGTTAACGTTTTATTGGTGCAGAAAAAGGCAATTGCTGGATAAATGGTAACAGAAAAAAAATACATATTTAATTAAAACCGCAAGTGACACTTGCAGTTTTATGTGTGTAGAAATTTGTGTTTTTTTTGCAAGTGTTGGGTAGAAAGGGGGCTGGGTAAAGATCACACAAACCGCAAGTCACACTTGCGATTTTATATCTCTAGAAATTTGTGTTTTTTTTTGCAAGTGTTGGGTAGAAAGGGGCTGGTTAAAGACCACATAAACCGCAAGTCACACTTGCGGTTTTATATCTCTAGAAATTTGTATTTTTTTTTTGCAACTGTTGGGTAAAAATGGGGGTTGGGTAAAGATCACACAAACCGCAAGTGAGAATTGCGGTTTTGTGGGTTTAAAAATCTGCGTCCCCTGCAACGGTTGGGTAAAGGGAGGGCTGGTCAAAGACCACACAAACCGCAATTGCAAATTACGGTTTTGTGTGTCTTGCAATCTGCATTTTTTTCACTTGTTGGGTAAAAAGAGGGGCTGGTCAAACCACAAGTTTGACTTTCGGTTTTACCAAGCTAGTTTTCTGTGCTTGTTTACCCATCGGACAGAGGGGAGGTGCTGGTCAAAGACTAGTCAAACCGCAATTCCCAGTTGCGGTTTTACAGTAAGTAAGCACGCAGTTGACAGTTGACGTGACACGTAAACTGCAATTGTGAGTTGTGGTTTGACCAAGTCAAATTATAAAACAGATCCATATTTGTAATATTTGACAAAACAGACCTATCTAGATAATTTTTTTAAAAAATGAATCCAAATAAATCAATAAGCCCAAGTGTGTGTCAAGTTTCTAAATGGATAATCTTTTAATCAGAATTAAGAAGAAAAGGACACATAAATTCAAAAGTAGAATATCTCTAGATTTAAGAACGTAAGTGCAATAATGGTGGTTCAGTTTGGTTACATTTTTAGGTGCTGATAGATCGTGTTCGACTGCTCCAATCGGGCGAGCTATAACCGTGGAAACCTATTCCTAATCCTCGGTGCCTGATGGATAGGTGCGTACCTCGTACTTGTTATGTGCATTTAGGTGTCACTGGTTTCCTTGTGGTGAGTTAGGTATTTCTTGAATGTACCCAAATGAAATCAAGTGAAAGCGATGAACACGGTGGAGTTGATAATACTCACACAAAAGTGTTTGTAACATCACTGTCAGCTATGGTGGCTGAGACCACAACTTTCCCCATTGACTTGATCAAGACCAGGCTCCAAATCCATGGCGAGTCACTTTCCTCCAGTACTCCCACTAGTGCATTTCGAGTTGCCTTAGCCATTGTTCGTCAACAAGGTCCTCTTGCCCTTTACACTGGCTTGTCTCCAGCAGTTATTAGACACCTGTTCTACACGCCTATTCGAATTGTTGGCTATGAGCACCTCAGAACTCTGCTTTCTGCTGATAATGCTTCCTTCTCTATTCTTCCCAAGGCTCTTCTCGGTGGAATCTCTGGTGTGGTGGCTCAGGTGACAATTTTGTGGTCTCCACATCTGTTGTGTATTTCTTCATATTTCTTGTTAATAACTTAATATACTCATTTCTCTCAGGATTATGTGTGATTGGAAGTTTTTGTACCTATCAATTGAAAATGTTGGCCATGAACAAAATAATTAAAGAATAGGAAATCTAAGAGTTATTCTAGAGAGAAAAATAGAGAAGTTACTGCCTGTTCGTTTTGAATTCTGTTGTTGAGCTTCAAGAACAGAGATTTATGCTTCCAAGAAAAACATCTGCAAGATTTTGTGAACATAGTAAAGCATATATCAGTTTTATATTATTGATGATCTGGCATGGCATGGCATGGCTTTTGTTGTTTTGTCTAATGTTTATCTTAGTTACTAAATGGCATAGTAATGTTGTAGTATCAGTCCTATACATAACATCTGCCTTGTCTTGATCCTGGTCTAAGTTTAAGCTTTGTATGTGTTTCTAGTTTGCCTTTGTTATAAATTTATAATAGATTGGCACTCCCCTCAAGCTTAAGCTTAATAAGCTTGTCACTAGTACTAAACCCTAAACCTACAAAAATACTAAAGAACTTAGGCGACTAACAACCTTTTAGAAGTATAGGAAGTGACACATTGAACTAACAGAGAAGCTTTCAAATTTCCATCTTGCCTCATGTTGGACAGAAAGAAGTACAAGATCATTTAGGTGCAAAAGCATAAGTATCCATTACATTAGATATAATTATAATTATAGAGGATAAAAAAAGGTAAAGTAAAAACGAAGTAGTTGGTTAGCATTATGATAAAATACAATTTTATGATGATATGTATTCCAACGAACACTGTTATGGAAAGTTTTTGTAAATAACCCTTGTTTTAGTCATAAGTTTTGATTAACCATTCACCTTTAATGATACGTTCTATTGTTCACCTTTAATGATATGTTCTTTCAAAATTACAATGTTCTACTGTTTGCTCTTATCAGTACAGGTTATAGCCAGCCCAGCCGATCTTGTCAAGGTGAGGATGCAAGCTGATGGCCAAAGGGTGAGCCAAGGTCTTCAACCTCGGTATTCGGGGCCATTTGATGCTCTGAACAAAATTGTTCGAGCTGAAGGGTTTCAAGGACTGTGGAAGGGCGTTTTTCCTAATATCCAAAGAGCCTTCTTAGTGAACATGGGAGAACTAGCCTGTTATGATCATGCTAAACAATTTGTTATCAGGAGTAGAATAGCTGATGATAATGTTTATGCCCACACTCTGGCTTCCATAATGTCAGGTCTAGCAGCAACTTCTTTAAGTTGTCCAGCTGATGTTGTGAAGACTAGAATGATGAATCAAGCTACTAAAAAGGAAGGGAAAGTCTTATACAACAGCTCTTATGATTGCTTGGTAAAGACAGTTAAAGTTGAAGGAATAAGGGCATTGTGGAAAGGATTCTTCCCCACGTGGGCAAGGCTTGGCCCATGGCAATTTGTGTTCTGGGTTTCCTATGAGAAGTTTAGGAAATTTGCAGGGCTCTCTTCTTTCTGATATAACATTTTGATTTGATTTATACTGTCATTCATTCATCCGTAATAAATTCACTAGTCACAGGCTACAGGGACTAACACCCAGATTTATATTTTTTTCTACTTTTAGTTTAGTGTTTACGTTTTTGTGATAATTTACACTTATTTTTCCTAAGAGTTGATCAAATTGTGCTGCCTATGTGCTTTAGTGCAGTCTATTTCAGTGTGAATTATCTTCTTAGGAGTTTTTTCTTTTCAATCCTTACCATCAATTTTTAAACTTTCGATTAGAAGATAGAATGAAGGATTTGGGTGAAGTTTCAAAGCCAGTAATACAGGTATTCAAAATTTCATTTCATGTTCTAAAGTCTTAAAGTTGAAGGTAGGGTGTTTAGGTCTTGAACTCTTGATTATTCGTTGTGAACAGAGTTATCTATAGATATTTTGTTTCATGTGGCCTAATTTAAATTGGTCAAACCTGAATATGAAGACAACTTCTATGATGATGTACCATTTCTTTTATTCATTAGATTAGCCTTAGGTCCATGTCATTAAAATGCACGCTTTGTATTGTAACTCTTAAAATTTAGTATTTAAAATTGTGTGAAAACATTTTTATAAAACTGTTTTCAGTATTTAAAATTTTGATTGTATTTTGGGTTTTTAAATTGTTTTTTAGTATTTAAAAACTAAAAAACTTGTTTGAATATTGTTTTCTGAAAACAGTTTTGATTTTTTAGTTTTTAAAAATTAAAAAATAGTTTGAAAACCCAAAATACAACAAAATATGTTATTCTTTGTTTTTCATTAATGAAATTTTAATAAATATGAACAAATTTTTTTATTTTTAAATCTTTAAAACAGTTTTCAAATAATATTTTTCTTTTCGAAAACATTTTTTGAAAATTATTCTTGAAAATTCTTTGCAAAAACTAAAAAACAAAAATCAAACCAAAACTTTTAGGGCTTGATTGGTTTGATTTTGTTTTTTAGTTTTCAAAAACAGTTTTCAAAAATAGTTTTCAAAAACTGTTTTCAGGAAGAAAAAAAAAACTTGTTTGACAAGTGATATTTGAAAACTGTTTTGAAAATACAAAAATAGAAAAAAACTTATTAATGTTTATTAGAATTTCATTAATGAAAAACAAAAAATAACATATTCTGGTTGTATTTTAAGTTTTTAAAATAAAAACTGAGAACTGAAAAACAAAATTATTTTGAGTTGATCCAGTAACCAGAACTGTTTTCGAAAACTGTTTTAAGAAAATATTACTCAAACAAGTTTTTTAGTTTTTAAAAACTAAAATATTGAAAATAATTTTATAAAACTGTTATCAAAGAAGTACTTAGTCTTTGTGCCTTTATATGGATATATTTATAATTTTAATAACATAATTATATATTTACATATAATTATATTATATAATTATGTAATTATTTTATTATCTATTTTTATAATTATTAAAATATATAATAATTATTTTAATAATTAAATATATTATAATCATAATGCTAAAATTAAAATTTGAAAACATATAAGATAGGATTACACGGGTTTACTTGAACCGCAATGGGATGGGTTAGGTTTCTTTTTTTTTCCACCTCATCTTTTGAGGTTAGGGATCACCACAGTCAAATCTCCATGTTCTACCCCATTATGATTCTTATGATCAGAGACAATTAGTTTAAAATAAAATGATTTAAATAAATTTTTTATTTTTAAAATTTTATAAAAAAATATTTTTAATCTTTAAAATTTAAAAATATTTTTTTAGTTATTGATTTACTTTTAATTATTCTTCTTTAGTTAATGCCATTAAAAATTGCAAACAGATAACATATTTTTATACTCATGAATAATTCTTCTCCTTAACTCTAATGTTAATCCCTTTAATCTTCAATTTCAAATTCAGTACCGTCAAATACAATGAAACATATAAAAATGTTAATACAAAAAAAAATAAAATTAAAGGACTAAAGAAAATATTTTTGAATTTCAAAGACGAAAAGTGATCTGGGATAAAATTTAATGTGAGACATGAGATGATTTAATAACATCTGTAGGATTAAATTTAATAAGGTAATATCTTGTTAAAAGTAATGAAGCTAAATTTGACAACCACTTTTGTTAAGTGTTAAAAGTAATAACATCCATAAGATTAAATTTAATAAGGTAATCTCTTGTTAAAAGTAATGAAGTTAGATTTAAACCAATAGAATAAAACTAGCAAAACAAACATATTAATAATTAACATTTGTCTATAAAAAAAATTCTTATTAAGTAACGAAGTCATATTTAATAATAACCGTATGATTAAATTTAACACTTTTTTTATAAGACAAATGTTAATTGTTAATCTATTAGTTTTTTCTCGTAGAGAGATTTGAACCCACGATCTCTCCCTCTCACATCTCTTGACTTTTATTACTAGGTTAACTTTATAACTCTTAACTTTAACGATGTTTATTGGATTGTTTATTAAAAATAATAAAGATCACATACTTTATTACTTTAATAAATAATGTAAGCATCACCATTAAATTTCATTCTACCATTATTATTAATTCATCTTATTTCTCACCGTAAGTTTTTTTCTTACCTAATATGTAAATATGAGTAAACTTTAAAAAAATGAGAAATAAATACTTTTTAAAATAATTATTTTTTCAGTGCATGTATGGGTTGAAGTTGAAAATATTACCCATGTGTTACTATATAAATCTACGGAATAAAAGAAAAATAATAAAAGCAAATTATGTCCTATGCTTTGTAAAAGTATTTTGCCTAAAGCATACTTTTCCGCTACATTCCAAAACATACTTAAACAGGTAAGATTTTCTTCTTAAAATAAGTAGAAATTGCTTATTTTAAGTAGAAACAATTTAGTCAAATATTAAAAAATGTAAAGTTGCTTATTAATTTTAAGTAGAAACAGTTTAGTCAAACACATGTTTTTTTAAATAAGTTTGCCTAAATATACTAATAATTCAACTGTTGGATTTATAAAAATCACACTTTATATGAAGTTGTTGATGGTGTAATAGTTATTGTAAGTTACACCGATATAATTTAATATTTTTAATATATATGGGGTTTGCTAAATCCATTTCTTTAGGAAGAGTAAGTTAATAAAGTGTATATATGAACATGTGTTAAAATACACTTAGCTACATTTTAAGTGATGAAATATACTAAGGTGTAATTTGCTAATTTAATCTTTCTAAAATTCAAGTGGATGGTTATCAAATCTAAGTTTTACTAGTAATTTATAACTATAAATTTATTTAAATATATTTATTAAAAATGCAACTGACCATAAACACAAGGAAACTTAAACATATTTTAACAATCGAATTTAATTGTTCATATTAACATATTTAATTCATATATAGATATTAATGTGACACTTAATATTAATAATTTCATATTTTATAAAGATACAAATAATATTTATCTTTAAATAATATTATTTATTAAATTTATTAAATACAATACCTAAAATATAAATTTATTAAATACAATACCTAAAATATAAATTTATTAAATATATAATTTTTCACTAGAATATTTATAAAAAATGATATTATTAAATAAAAATTATGTAATAGTTATATATATATATATATATATATATTGTATTTTTAGTTTATATTTTTCAAAAAAGTATTGCATCATTATTTTTATTCGGTGAAAATAATTGTAATAAAATTTATTAGGCTTAATATTTTTAATAGAATATTTATTCAATTAAAAATGTAAATAAAAATATTTTTAATTATATTAATATATTTATAAATATTTTTAAAATTAATAATTTTATTTATGTACCTTGTTTTAGCAAGTATATAAAAATAAATATAAAAATCTACAATTTAAATCGATCAACGCAGGGTATAAAATGTAGTAGTAAAATACACTTTAAAGGCATTTTCCTCAATCATTAGATTGGGTTTCAACAAATAAAAAATTACCATTTCATTTATGTTGTGTTTGAGAGAGAGTAGGGAAAAAGACTATTTGAATGAAAGTGGATGAGAAATAAAATAGAAAACATACATGTTTGATTCAAGAGTAATAAAAAAAAATGAGAAGAGAGATAGAGGAAAAAAATAAGTAAAAAATAATAATGAAACCCGTTTATCAATGTATGCATATATTTTCATTATTGTTTAGAGTAAAATATATTTTAAGTCTTTTAAAATTATCAATTTATTAAGTAAGTTTTTATTTTTTTTATGATTTTGGTTCCTCTATTTTTAAAATATACAGATTTTTTTAAAAAAATGTATTTAATATTTTAAGTATTTAATTTTACCTCTCATTTATTCATCATTTCAGTAAAGTGGTTATATTTCGACTTAATGTATTACTCCAGTTAATTTCAAAAAGCTTTGTTATATTCTAGAATCAAACACGTGGTGGAGTGGGCATAGATCTCCTACATTAAACTTTTACTTCAATTTTCAAAATTGTCTGATTTTCATTTCATAGTTGGATCACCAACTACAAGATGTTTGTGCAAGTTGGTATTTTACGTACCATTCAATTCAATTTGTACATGAATGAGACGATGAATATAGAAGATCTTATTTGGATAATATAATCTAATGAACAACTCTCTCTTAACTAACGAACCTATAAAATCTGTTAGGATCCCAGATAGGAAAAACTCATCAGCTATTCATTTACATGTGGAAAAGGGCATGTTATATTTGTCCATGTACTGTGCTAATCCAAAGCCCAAACCTGAAGCAAAAATCCAAGAAGGAAATGGGTTACTGGGAAAGAAACAACTTAATAAAGTTTTATGATATCATGAGTGTTGTAATGATGATCATGGCCTAACCTGGATCTTGCCATCAGAGGAACCAACAAAAAGCATCATACCATCTGCATCTGATACCAATGATGTGATCTTTGTGTGACCACCAGCCATTTTGATTGAAGCAACCCGGGTGAGCTTATCTTTTAGCCAAACCTCAATGGTGCCAAATTTTGTACCACCAAATATGAAGTCACTGTTGATGGCTATGCGGTGGATGTCAAGTCCAGTTGAGAGTGTTCCCACCATCATTTTGGAGGAAAGTGCAAATATCTTACATCAATATTTGAAAGAAAAGTCAGTTCATAATGAATGGCAATAACTCTGCTTTAGAACTAGACTTGGAAATTTACCTTTGCTGCAGTTGCATCAACAGAAGAACCACAAGCAAAAAGAAAACCATCATGAATTTGAAGCGAGTGTATGCTTTGTTTTCCCAACAACTTCCTTGTACCGGAGAAGAATGAATTTGATGTATTCTTGGATAAGTCAACCTCCTGCCATTATTCACCCCATAATTTTTAAAAAGGAAAATAATGTCCACAGAAGTTTTTCCATGTAGCCGAGTTGAATGCTTAGACGGAAAGAACATATGGATCTCAATGCTTAAGCATTTATTTTATTTCAGGTAAAGACACTCAAGAATATGAAGTAATGTAAAAGATGCTTACCTGGATGCTGTAACCAGAGCAGCCACAATATAGTTTGTCCCCAGCAAGAGCAAGGCATTTCACATATTTGTTGAAATTGATGAGCTTTGGAGCCTCTGACAAATTAAAAACCTGTAATATCCAAATTTTAATAATTTTAGCTTATGATAGAACTAGATTTCTATTTAAGATGGTCAATCAACATATTGGGCTTACCTTAACTCCACTTCCTTGAGATACAAAGCATGCCAATTTGGCATTGACTGTCAGCTCATATACTGGCTCCTTAACATCATGAACATCTATACATTTAATCTCACCTGGTTTGATTGTCCAAACCTGACATAAGAAATTTCATTCAGTGACGAATGTTCAATACTATATATAATTAAGCTAGAGAATCAACAAAAAGATGCAATATGTAATTAATCATGCAAATGTGTTCACGCAAGATGTTAAAACATCACTCTTCTACTGCTTTCAATCATTGCAGAGTACATGATAACCTAGCTCTTTATCTACAAGTTTGAAGTCAACTAATGCCGAAAGATGTAAAAAAAAAAAAAAAAAGAGCCACTCATTACCTCAAATCTTAGCTAGATTTTAAATTCTTATACGCAATAAAATAAAATACTGGCTAACCAAGTATCGGACAAATTTTTCTTGTGGCACAAGATAGTTACCCGGATGGTTTTATCTAAGGAGCCACTGTATAGCTTATCATTTGAAGAACAAAGAGATGTTACAGCTTTTGTGTGTTCATGAGTTTCTTGAATCACTCTCGGTATTCTCTTTCTTGCATCCCATACCTAGTAGGAAGATACAAGTGGTATTGTTAAGACAAACAGTGAGAAATAGGCACACAATCACTCTGATTCTATTTGTTAAGATACTCTACCTTGATAGTTCCATCAGAGTGTCCACTCAAGACTTGGCCATTCATATAAAGCAAAGAAAGCACCTCTCCGTTTGAGCTCAAATCTAACTCAACAACTTCTTTACAACTCCACAACTCTGTCTGTACAATGAGAATCAAAATAGTTATTTTTTAAACACATATATTAAATGAAATGAACCATATCCCAAATTACCATTCTATTCAGTACTCACCACATCAACAGAGTTTAAGTTTAGTAAGACTTTCATGATATCAACAGCTACTGTTGAATATTTCTTCAGCTTCCTCATGGTTCTATATATGCTTTTAGCACAAGCGCTAAGTGCTTCTTGAGCAACTGAAACATTGACAGTTTCCCATTTAGTAATACTTTGCATAGAACTCATAGCTAATGACTACGACAACTTTAAATAAACCTACTTGGATCGCTAGTGAAAGTTTTCAAGGCTAGGGTAGTCAATATCTTTTCCTCCAGGTTCTTGGAGGACAGCAGGACATTTATAAGTTCATCAAGCAAGGATTTGCGAGCAGCATCCTTTACGCCAGTATCAGGAAGGGTAGAGAGCATGTTTGTGAGCCATGTAACAAAAACAAGGCAAGATTTTGCCATTTTCAACGAATTGCTCCTTAGGCATTGTTCCAAAGCTTGAAATATTGATCCATTTTCATGGTTGCTAAGTACAAAAGCTACCCTTTTCTGCCAAGAGTTCATAGCATTTTTTTCATCCTCCTACATAACAAAAATTTGTGTTAGTATGGGGACAAATATTATCAACCAGTCCCAAGCACCAATCAAAATGCCACATCTAGCCCCAAACCATTGTTTCCAATGAATCATTGTCATACTGTCCCAACTGCTCAGCCTTAATTAAAGCATTGTAAGGTTGATCAAATCCAGCAATCTTGAGCAACCAAGCTTCAGTGTATGACTTTCCTGAGGTAGTTACATGTCCAATAAGAAATAGTAAAGACTCCAAGGCCTTCATTTGACTATTTGAGAAATCCTTTTGCCAAAGTGATTCTATTAGTGTCTCTACAGCTTCTTCCCTGTAAATGCTCATCTTTCTTGGCTCAACCTGAAGATTTGACATGAACAAAAATATAGGAATGAAACAGGAAAACATAAATTACATCTTAGTAACAACACATTGATCTCAGAAGGCTAACCAGAAGATCAATCTGAAGAAGAAGACTGGCAACAGCAAGCTGATGCTCTATTGGAGCCATCTGAAGATATACAAGAAATGTATGCATCGTACTAAATTCTCCTTCATCCTTGATTGTTTGTAATATCTGATTGCAGACTGTCCTTCTGTAGTGCCATAAAAAATAATAATAAATATTGGAATTGGTGATGGAAGAGGAACAGCACCGACAACAATACATTTTTTCACAAAGCATGCCATCACACAGTTTATTATAACAAAGTTGAAGATCTGTAAATTAAAATGTGGGAGTGTTTAAGAGGAAAATATTTAGGTAAACCTTTGCTGATTAATATGAAAAATCTGCACCTTTCCCACTTAATTAATATGAGCAACTAGCTTCTCCAATTTAGTTAAACATAGACGTGATACTTCTAAATGGACAAGAATATGGTTACTATTATTTTCTAACAGAAAGCATTAAGGGAATAAACTCTAATTATGCACATCCAAAATATTGAGCAAGATAAAAACAAGGGAAGATCAATGAATATTTCATTTGAGTAAATTAGAGAAAAGAAGATTTGGCTTGTTATAAAGAAAGCTGCTAGCTCACCTATTCAATTGAACCAGTTCTGAGAGAAATTCCACACAGATGCCTCTCACATTATCATTTCCAGCATGAAATAATTCAAGCACAGGTGATAATTCAATTCTGTTTGCTATCAAGCTCTTGCAACCTTTTTCAGCTTGCATACAACATAAAAGTATGGAAACAACAGACCTCCTTCCTTCCATCCTCTCCAAATACTTTGCTAAGGCTGGAATTCCATTTTCAGAAATAACACTCAAAGCATTAAGGGACCTGCTATATTCATCACCTCCTAATAAAATTTGCTCAAGAATTGCTATGGCAGCATCTTTGTGGTCTATAACTAACTGAAAATTACCCCACCCCTCATTTTTGTTCTGAATCACTTGCACAAGAGATGGTATAAGTTCATGTGCTGCAAGCTGAGCAAAACTTGGCCTTAGTTGGTAAATAAGAAGAGCAGCCTCAGCCAAACCATTCTTTAGTAGAGCAGCCAAGCAATCAAAATCAGAATCTACACTGTTAAGTGTTTCTCCAACACTTTCATCTAAAAAGATAAGCTCAGAAAGAATATAAATTGATGTTCTTAAAACTTCTATATTCATAGAAGCTGAAAGTATTTCCATGAAACCACTTATGATAGTTGGCTTTGATAAATAAGCATGAATCTGAGGATCACTCTTTGAATCTTTCCATAATCTAGCTATTTCCAATAAAGCTTCTTCACATTCTTGTAAGTTTTCTGATGTACAAAGACTTGAAATATAAGGTTTCAAGGAATTCATAATTATGTCAACTGCAGCTTGAGATAGCACACTAGTTGGAGATGTTGCAACAGCAACTCGCATAAATCTGTTGCTCGTTTGTCTAATATAGTTTTCTTTGCTCTTAAGACTTGGTGAGTCAGTTATTCTTTGTGTAACAGAGAGCATTGGGAAGTCTTTTGCCGATGGAGAACAGGAAGAACCCCTTGGTGTGTTAGCATTCGAGAATTCTTGAGCCAGTTCAGGATTCTGTTCTTTCCATGAAGTGATCAATCTCTTCAAAACATAGTTTGTTTTGGGCAGTGTATTTGCAGATAGAGGCTGTCGCGTGATGGGGCACGTTGTGTTTCCTGTTCTGAGCCACTCTTGAATTGCTTTTCTTTCATAGGTCTGCCCAGTTTCAAGAGTAACAGGATCACAAAATATCTGACCTGTAATTGGGCAAACAAAATCTTTTGGTGGTTTTGATCCAATCGTCAGCTTCTCTAATTTTGGCAATGAAATGCAGCTTTGATTTCCCTCATCACTTTCACAAAAGGAACTGCAAACCCAAAGATATTTGAACCATAGGAGTGAATGATGTTTTTTACTTGTAACAAGCCCAAAGATTAGCATAAGAATTACAAGAGCATCCTAGAGCATATAAGAAATACCAGAATTGGTGATTACCTGTCATTTAGTCCTAGGCTATTCTCGTTGTCTTGATTCATAATTAATGTTTGGTTATTGCTTTTCCTCTGAATATTCTTGGATACCTATATTCCAAACAACCATTCCATAGTTGAACTTGAGCAATAGTTATTACACTTACTAATAATAAATAGTTACAAATAATAAAGAGTTTAATACTTATGCAAAAAGAGTTTTTTTATTCAATCACAACCCTACAACCCTTCATGTATAGTTAGTTTGTTCAGTTTATCAATACTTTAAAAGTCCTATATCAAAGATTATAATTGAATGCCATATAAAACTCTTTTTTACTGCGAGTATATGGGCCTTTTTCTCATAAACAAATGGGATATGTGGCATACCATTTCTTCGTTATCTGAGTTGAAAATATGATCTGTGCTCATGTCCATAGATAATATTAAAGAGTCAGAAATAGTTGAATCCCTTAATCGAGTGGACAGTAAGCGAAGATACTTGGGTTCTCTTTTACTGTTTGTATCAGGATTTGCAGATGAATTATTTGGATCAGTTCTTGGGGAATCTAAGGGAGAGAAGATATTAGGAGAACGAATTTGATTCTTCTGGCTTGATAGATGCACCTTTGGCTCAATATCCTCATCCTTGACCATCTTCATTCCTGGTGAGAAAATATTGTTTTTGGTATCTGAATCCACTGAAGCGTCTTCAAGCTCAGAATCTAAATCATCTTCATTCTCATTCTCTTCAATGATACTCTCCTGCATGTGATAATTTATCATAAGGCCTATACACAATGCAACTAAAATCTAAATCCATTCATCTGAAGAACTATATTATTAACAACAATCATATAGATATCCTTGTATCACCTTAGTTCCCCATATGGATGATCTCTCCACCTTTGAGTGGCTGGAAGTTGAATTCTCTCTATACAAAAAGTACAGGAATTATGAGGCTCAAATGATATAAACCGTATGTCCGGTATTCTAGGGCTAAAAAAGAAAACCGATATAGCAATCTTTTTGGTACTGAATTGTAGAACACATACAAACACGCACGTGAACACAGATTCAAAGAAATTAAAAAAATTTATATAATTAGGCATGAACTCTAACCTGATTGTTTTATCTACGCCATCTTTCGATTTTGATGTCAAAGAAAACCCAGCACTCTTGGGCAAAATAGGACCAAATTTTACAAAATCAGGAATAGAACGGCTTAACTCATGCATAGGAGTCATTGGTGGCTCAGCAATAGGCAACATAGGAGCCACCTTCTTCCCAGAAGTGGAATCAGAATTCATGCAATCTTTATAATATTTTGCGTATAGCCGCGTATTTTCATCCAATGATTCACCATATATTTGTTCCAGCTTTTGCAATTTGGCTAGTTGATGTGGCCTCATAGAAAATACCAAAGATTCATTAAAAAATTGTTCAAAGTCAGCTGTAAAGGACAAATCAGAAGAGTCAGGTATTACTTCCATCATAAGCTTATGCCTCTCCTCAGAATACCACCCCACAATTGAGCTCATGTGTGGAAGAAACAGGCTTTTCCAGAGTTCAGGAGCGAAATCAATCCTCGAGAAAAAAGGGTCAACAATAAACATCTCAAGAACATGAAAAACACAATTTTGAATGTTGTTCCTCAACTTCCATAAGTAGGATAGGTTTAGGTGTGCCCAAGCTGAGAGGTAGTAGTTTGGCACTCCAGCAGTCTTTTGCTTAGGATTCAGCATTGCACACACCTGCAACATCTTCTCTGCATAATCTAGCCTTGCAAGCTTAGTTTCCATGTTAAAGGTATTGATAGCTTCTTCAAGGGCTTCAATACCCCAATCCAGATTTGCCAATACTGCTTGATCAGAGTATTCCACCTCAGTGTCCTTGTCACAACTTCCATCTTCTGCTGCTAACCTCTCTGCACACTGTTCCTTGTGTTGGGTTCTTTGTTCTTTGTTGATTAACCGATCTTGAATGAAACTATCAATAGTTGTAGTCAAGAATCTAATAATATCCTTCTGGTCCATTGTAAATCTGAAGTTCCCCGCCATCTGTCAGGTGCAATCACAATAGAGAAACCTTAATAGAAATTTATAGAAAAAAAACTACTTATATAATCTGTTGACAGTTGGAAAATACAAGATCAGTCTAATAAGATTTCATAACAAAGAATTAAATTTAAAAAAAAAGAATATAAAGCAAACAATCTATAAGGTGAAGTCAATTTTCAGCATAATTAACATGATATGAATGATGAATCCCTCAAGGCAAATGATTAAGAAAATGAGTCAACATTTCTACTATCCTTTTGAATCAAGTACTTTTCTCATTCAGCATTGAATAATTGAATAATTTACATTTGTGCATGTAAGTTGACCAACTATCAACTAAGCAAACAGAAGCAAAGTATATATACCAACCAAACTTAACCCATCACCTTGAATATCACTCAGTATATAACCACGTATCAAGTCAGAATCTAAAAGGAAACAAGAATCAAAGTATAACCCTGATCATGACCACCCCAGATTAGGATTTTCCAAATAGATTAGACCTTTGACCTTATTTCCTCCGTCCTTTCTTTTGATCAACTACAGCAGATATTCCAGCTTGGCACGTGAGTGAGGGTGTTATGGCATGTTCTATAGCAGGTGATGGTGTTGAACCAAGAGAACTTAACACGTGCAGTTGCACCCCTGAACAACTACAATTAATTCTGGTGAAACCAAAAACTAATTGACAATAGGCTTTGACTTCAGGTTTTGATCAAAGAAGAAGCGTTTCTTAGATGGAAATGACGAATGTGCCAACAACATGTTCAAGCCATGAATTTTCCAACAAGAAAAAGAAGAAAATTCAGAAAAGACTATTATGTGTCTGCATATGATACAACTTATACAAGGTTGGAAGTAGCTATGTGCCTGCCGGCTTTGGACCAAGGCACATATTATTATTATTATATTTTTCAAAGGCTAAGTCCGTGTATAATATATGGTTAAATTATTAACAATGTGATTGGTCACGTAGTACCGTCACACGCATTGCCCTTTCGATTTTAACTGGACATGTTTGAAGTAATGAAACAAACAATTCTCTTTTGAAGGTTTACAACGGATCAAACCAACACCCCAGAATTGTCCAAAACACTCTTCTGTTTATTTCTGCTTTCGGTGGGTTAGGGAACATGGATTCGTAACTTTTCCTATTTTGGTTGGTGAAGAAGCAATTTTTTCCGTGTCACTGTCACATTTAATAAAACTGAAATGCTATCAATTCCTGACTCTCTTACACACTTTTTGCCTTTTAATGAAATTCATATAAATTCAATTAATTATGTATGTCTCATTTCATATTTGATTTTTTTTTATCCTCTAGCAGTTGAATTGTAAAAGGTTTTGTTACAATCCTCACATTTTGTTCCAACAACTCAGCTAGAACCTTTGAAATCGTTCCATATTTGATGTTAGTACTGTTTCTAGCTTAATAGTTAATAGTAAAATTTTGGCTTAAATATATTTATTTATAGTTCCCAAATTTGGGTTAAATCTGGTTTTTCCCCCTCAAATTAAATACTACTCTGTACTCCAATTTAAAAAAATTGTGTAAAAACAACAGTTTGCAAGGCGCTTTTTAATCTCAGAATTTAATTTTTAATTTAAATACAATTTTCAGTGACTAATAACAGTCAGAATTTTAAAGTTTTAGACCATAATTTTCACATTTCTGATGGCTAGAAGTTAGTTTTTTTAATTTGATAACAATTTTTGTTTGCTAAATTTCATCAGACACATGAAAATGACTAAATATTAAATTCTAACAATTTTTAGTTGTAAAAGATTATATTTATATTAAAAATTAAATTGTCACAACTAAAAATCATAAAATTGTAAACCAGTATTTTCACATCAAAGGAACTGTTTTTTTTAGAGAGAATACACAAAGGACCTAAAAACAATAATTTCCGAAATTGAAAGAACAAATACAACTTTTTTTTGCCTTTAAAAATAATTTTTTTATTTGAGGGATAAAAATAGATTTAGTGTAAATTCGAGTACTAAAAACATATTTTATTCTAATTTTTTATAATTATTGTATTGGTACCCATTAGTTCCATATTCAAAATGTAAGACCAAAATTCGAATCCTACTTTTCTTTTTTGAGTCATCCTATTTAGGTTAAGGAACACAAACTTCTAACCTAAATTTAAGTATTTTTCTAATAGTTTAAGCATTTAAAATGGTTCGTTTTATAATCTCAAAGTTTTTATGTGTCGATAGAGAGGTTAAAATCCACAACTTCTTGTGTTCACATGTGAACTTTGTCAACCTTACATGATCTATAACATCTCATTTTTTTTAGAAAAATAAAATATTAATAGGTTTAAATTAATTTAATATTTATACTTATTAGAATAAATTAAGAATTGGTTTTATAAAATAAATAAATAAATAAAATAAATGTTGGTGTAAATAGTAAAATAGTCTAAAGGTCAATTTTGGGTCTAGTGTTAAAAAGTTCAATCCAACTATTAACCTAGGCAAGTCAGAGGAGTTAGGGGATGACACTTTGGTTTTCCACGTTTCTCACCCGGGTGGTTAGAGAAGAAGTTGCAGAGAAAACCTTGGCAAGGCAATTTGAGGAGCAACATTTGAGAGTTGAGGCTACACCTTTACAATCAATATCATCTTTCGAGGTAAGGGGGTGAGAAATTATCTCTCATGTGACATGTGTAGAGTAAATGGGTAGTGAAGCGATAATAGGTTTCAATGTTGCATGTATGTTATTGAAGGGTTATGAATACTGACAACAAGTGTTGAATGGATAAATGTTTGATGTACAAAATGAATGTATACATCAATTTTGATGATTGTTAGGGATCATGAATTATGAGATAAAATAGACTACATATAATGATTATGTTGGCATTGAGATTTTTCCTTTTTATACATTAGATATTAGTAACTTGAAAAAATGGATAGTATTGATTAATGTTTTATTTTAAAGTTGGGTTCTATATGAAAATAGGATAATGGAGGTGAACCCTAAGTCTTCATAAGGATTAAAGTGTCATATATTTATGAAATTTATTAGTTTGTTTGTTTTTTTGAATGCTACTAATTATTAAACAGTGAATAACTTAATTATATTATTGATTAATGTGATAATTGAGTATCTGCTTTGTTATTTGAAATATAAAAGAAATTAAGTATTAGGTGTTTGAGGTTTGAAGTTAGAATTATATTTTAGAGACCTTATATAAGTTGAATAATTGTTATCTGAAAATTTTTGTATGAACATACCTCAGTATTCTTGTAACATCCTTCTATGTTGTTAACCAAATCATACTTTATTTGTTGAGTTAGAAAGTAGACTTGTGCGACTAGAGTCTACAAGAACATGTTTTATTAGGTGTTTGAGATTTAGAGGTAGAATTATATTTTAGAGACCTTATATAAGTTGAATAATTGTTATTTGAAAATTTTCGTATGAATATACCTCAGTGTTCTAGTAACATCCTTCTATGTTGTTAACCAAATCATGTTTTATTTGTTGAGTTAGAAAGTAGACATCTAGGGCTAGAGTTTAGGCTCAAGAATCACATAAAAATGTTAAGAATTGACCAATTTATGTAAGTTAGAAGTTGAGTGTCAATCCAGTGTGTAAAACATATGTTTGTCTATTGTAAGCCCTGTGATGTAACCTAATGGACCTCATTAGTTTTTGTGTTCTTCATAAGAGTTGTAGCTTTATATGTTATCTTTCTGTTGGAGTTAGAATCACTCAAAAATTATGTATATAACTGAAGTTATGAATAAATTAGTGACTAAATGTTGAACTGCCAAAATTAAGCATATTTTACAATCAACATTTATGATTTTCGGACGAGAAAATCAATAGGAAAATGATGCAATTTGAGAAAGTAGTCTGTGTTATAGTTGTATTCCTAGATGTTATCTAACTAGTGATGTTGGTTTCATCCCAAAACGATACCTAGATCTCGTGTTATGGTTACATTAGTGGCTGAAGGTCGAACTGCTAGAATTAAGCGATAAATTCATGTTTACTCCAATTTTTAACATAGTAAATGTTTTAGCCCTTGAGGTAAACATGAGAGTTGTAGATAAATGTTCTATTTTTTAAACTGGACAAGAAACAATATCATAGGATTAATAAATTTCTAGATATCACGTTTATACTTGACAAAGGTCATAAACACTTATTAGAAAAAATGAGTGAGGAAATCTTCAAAACGTAGAAAATATTGTGGTGAGTTGTGAATGTAACAATCCTATGTGTAAATTTGAGAAAATTAATATATTCAATATTATAAATAATATTTTGTTTGGAGAATATATGCATTGGATAAATTGTGTTGAAGAGCTTACTTGTGCTAAGAGTTAAGTCTAAGTTGTTGCTTATCAGTGTGTGAACCCTGAATTACTTGATCATCTGTAAATTCTAGACTTTGTCTGCTTAAATCTTTTTTCATAGCCATATGTTTAGATGTGTGATATATCTTATAATTATGAGTGTCACTAATGATTGAATGTTTAAAAGTTATTTGAGGTCTGTGAATTGGGGGTTTGTTTCAATGTGTGATATTGATATTGATTTCAATTAGATACATAATGTGTTGATGACGTTGGTCAGATTGTGCTTGATAAGGTGTCATCCTAACTACGGTTGGGGATGAAGTGTGATGAGATAATTAGATATTGACATTGTTATTTATGTCAATGATGATGATCAAGGTGTGCATGATGAGATGTCATCGCAACTACAGTTGGGGTTAGAGTGTGACGACATGATTAAATGTTAGCATTATGATTATGCTGTGGATGAGATAACACATGAGTATACCAGTTGAAGAAGTTTTGTAAGGATTGTCCATTATGTCATGCTCTTCATATGTCTCCTTAAGTTGTTTTGCATTGCATAATTATACCTACGTATTACTGGTGTAGAAGAGAATTCACTTCGGGTGGATCTATGGTGAGATGATTATACCTACGTGTTATTGGGTTTGAAAAGGGACGCTTCGGGCATGTGTACCTGAGAGAGCATGCATGAGCATCATCATTAGCACGAATGAATTTATGTATGTCAATGTATAATGTCTGTCATAAGTGTGAGATGAATTTTATATGTTTATTTGTTGTATTTTAGTTGACTACCCATTCTCTTTATATGTGTCTTAACATGCGTGAGACGTATTCTCATCCTTTTCTTGCTTGTTGTTGCATTTTGTTTGGTTGAACTCCACTTTCAAGTGAGCAAGATCTTAATGATATCGTGAGTGATGAAGCTTGTACTTTTCTTTAAATCTTTCTATTGGGTTGTTCTGATTAGGTGTGACATTGGGTTAGAGAAGATAAATTAATATTTTTTTTGTCATGTGTATGAATCATTTAAAGTTTCAGTATAAGTTGTATTAATTGAGAATCTTGTAAAGACAATTTTTAAAGTCTAATGTGTTTACTTATATGTGTATATTTTGTTAAATCATAATTTGGAAAATAAGTATATATTGAGTGATGTGAAACCTTTTACCTAAATGTTATGTCTAGGATTTAAATGAACAAATTTTTATATTATGTTATAATTAAAGAATAAATTGTTTTGAGGAACAGGGTGTCACACTTATTAGTTATTCATGTACTAGTTTTGTTACTAAAGAGATTTAAATTCATAATCTCTTATTCCCTTCCCTCTACATAAGAATTTTGCCATAAAACCAACCTTATAACCCCTTATATTTTTTATTTTTTTTATCAGGAAAAGGTTTAAATAATTTGTCAATGAAAAATAACATTTTTTATCCTTTAATTTTTTTAATTTTTAGTTGCTATTATTAATCAACAAATTTGATTTAACAAGTCAATGGATTAAAAATATGGTTTACTGGAAAATTTACACTAGGTTATCCCATGAGATTAAAACCAAACATTTTTTTAAAGAATTAATATCAAACAAAAAAATCTTTAAAAGACAAAAAAACATTATTTTTCATAAACAAAATTTTATTTAAGCCAAGAGTAAGGAAAAATAGAAGTTACAAACTAAACACTAAAATGAAGAATTGTAGCAATTGCGAGGAGTTATCAACCTGTTTTCAGATCAATCAATTAATGCCAACAAGAAGAAAATTAAAAGGAAATATTTGTAAAAAAAAAGATAAAAAAGGGATTAAGGTAGAGAAATGGAAAGAACAGCCACAATCCTTAAGGATTGATAAGTTGAGGAGAATTCACCACAAAGAATAAGAATTCTTCCATAACAATTTGAAAAGGTTCTACTTTAGAACCTAGAGAGAAAACACTCTCACTTTACCAAAAGCTATATTTGATTTCTTCCTAATCTATCTTACAAAAGTTTTCTTAGGCCTATTATAACCTAGGATTTCTAAAAGAAACTCATGACTATCTACTTAATGACTTTAAAACAAAGTTAAAACTGATATAAAAACATGCCAAAAGTCATATGAACTTATTATATAAGATTATTACGAAAACCAAATAAAAATATAGAAAATGAATTTTAATTTAACTTCAGTCTAATATTCCTAATCTTCAAGAAAAACTTGAAATCTCCTTCATAGTCCTCTATCAAGTAGGTAACATATGACAAACATACATTATATTATGTGCCCACGATATATTTAAATGTTGAGTTTTTGTCTATGTAGTTTTAGTTGTTGATATTGGTTTCAAATTTTTTTAAAATATTGACATTTTATTTGTCGTTACTCTCTTGCTAGTGACTATTACGCTTTTAATGTTGATCACTACATGAAACTCATTTGATGAAGTGAATTTGATTGTGTTTAGAGAGAGGTTAAAATTAATTAATAATCAATTATTTAATTAAGTTAACAACCTTCATTTAAAATATACCTAAATCACGAAGTCTAATTTAAGGTTTCATTCACCCTTATCCCAAAATTGTGACACACCATCTTCGATGCCAAGTTCATTTGAAAGTGGAAGACAACCGAAATCATGGTTTGCTACCTCGTAAGCGTTTTCATCGTAACATTTAGAAGAATGAACACTTACTGCCATAGAAGCAGGTGATATCACCAATAACTCTGAGTCTCAATATTTTTTATGTAAATTTAATGTTGTTGGTGGAGTGTATTAATATAATTTTGTTAATTCTAGTAGTTGCAAAAGTTGAATGAGGGATGAAATTTGAACAATTGAAATATAAACCTTAATTTCATTAACAAAAGATAATGTCAAGGTACTTGTATAGAAATGGTCTTGGGAACCTTTTCTTACATACTAAAACATAATTTTTATACAAGCTAATATAAAACAATAAAAATATGTTCCCAAAATGACACACCGTGTTAGCATTACATCCAAAATCATCGAGCAAATCACGCCTACTATCCCATTCATTGTATTTGCTCTTCTAAAAGCTTTTCCTTTTTTTCATCAATGCTTTTTCTATATCTTCCTTTTTCTAGTGATTGTTGATAACTATTCCAGTCATAACCAACACCATCAAAGTTCTTTTGAGAATTTTTTCCAATAATTTACTAACATTTTTGGCTTCTTCATTTTTTGATAAAGAGTTGTTTCTTTATCTATCCCGCTACCATTCTTTAGCATGTTTTGTAGCCATTGTCTTCTACTCGTCACTCATCTTTTAACGAAGAACTTTAGGTTTTGTATTAGACATTGTCTTTTTTTCTAGCATGTTTCTCAATTTAAATAATTTTGGGTCTTTACAAATATTAGTTTGAAGCCTCCACATGTTGGTTTTAAGAAAGTCAGTGGAAGTTCCAACTATTTGGCAATGTTGTATTTCTAGCAATATCATGATTTCAACATCCTGGATATTATAGGAAACCATATATTTTATATTCATGTGTAGTTTATGAAATAAGTCTATATAAACATGTTTCTGAATGTGTATTTACACACATAGTTTAAGTCTATTATTCTTATTTTTCTCTTAATTTAATAGTATTTAAATTTTTTAAATTTACATAATGCATACAGGATCATTGGATCCAGAATTTACAGAATACATTTTACATAAACTAATTTGAAATACATTATGTAAATTTTGGATTTAGTGATTTGTAATGAAGCAGACAGTGTTAGATCACCTGATCCAAAATTGAAAAAACGCACTCTAGACCAGTGATTTTAAATTGTAATAGTATGTGCCCATTTTTTACTCAGACAAGTGCATCTGAAATTATACACAAATAAGATTTCAAATAAACTTGTTCGGAAGTTTAACAACATATTCATACACTAGATCAATTGATTTGGAAGATTAATTATGTTGTGTTCCGAATGGGTTGATTTGAAACACTGAAAAACATACTTAATCACCAAGAAATGATGCCAAGAAGTAATGCATACCTTTAACGAAGATCCAGACAAAGGGACATATGCGTCTCCTTTTCTAAAAACGCTTTAATCAGCAAATAAAACTCTAAATACTTGGAAGAACATTCAATGATTTGGTATAAATAATAGGTGCAATAGGGCATAATGTTAGGTACAAAAGAGGAGTAACTGAGTAAAAGCATGCACAAACATAGAAATAGTAAAAGATAAATTAACTTTAGGGTTTAAAAATCAAATAAGGATATTTTTTTTATGTTTGAGGTGTAAATAACAATTAGGGATGTTAAAAGAAGCTTCCTAAAATTTAGGTCAGGACTAATTGCCTCATTTGTTATGTTTGGTAGCATAGAATGGATTAAACAATTCTAATAATACAACAAAACTTAGAGTTTTTCTTCCTACATCTCCCATTTTCTCCCTGCACCTTCATATATTTTCAAAATACAAAAATATCATTAGGTAAAAATTCCTATAATCCTATATGCACAACTTTCCATCTCCATCTTGTATGTTTCTACTGTTGAATTTGGACTTGGAAAAGTTGGTCATGTTCACATGAGTTTATCCCTTTCCATTTTCATCCTTCTTCCTCATTAAAGGAAAACCAAGTATCTGCTTGTCCCTTAAACTCCCTTTTTGTGTTCACTTAAAATTGTAATCTAGATTGGTAGAGGTGTCAATCCAGATTCAATATTTGATGGTAGTGCATTATTGTTCCAGATTAGGAGTTTCTTATTTATATAGTTAAGTAGTCAGAATAGGCGAATCTGAATGAAAAACATTATGCATGGTGAAGGAGTCCAAATTGGGTAATTTGGATTGCCAACACCTTGTGGAACCAATCTAGACTCAGTCTGGAACAACCAATCTAGACTTCATCATAATTTATATTTTGTTCCTATTTTTTTTCAAATGCAATCTTGCAACCATATCCATTTATATTTGTAGCATACATGGTACAAACTAAAGGTCGTGGTTCTAGGCTTGAAGCAAACCATGATAAGGTAAAACGAATATATCTATACGACATAGACTACATCAAAGTAGTGAAGAACTTCATGATGGTAATTATCATGAAGAACAACCAGACGTGGTATCGCCCACCACCTTTAGTGGAGATTTATGATGGTGAGCCATAGGACACATCTATGTTGACCTTATATGCTAATCATGTTGCTCATAGTTTATGGGATGAAAATGTAAGTTAAAAAAATGTTAGTTGGTTTTTATTTCATTTTATATTATTCTAAGATAACAAATGTTAATATTTTTAATTTAACTTTATGTAGGATCATGGGGAATTGAATTTGTATCTCATGGACGCAAGTTGAGTAGATTTGGAGCCCCAGATAGTAGATTAGAGGTTATGTAGTGGATTCTAGATTGTTCCTATTGATGACTTGTAGCTATGAGAAAATTGACAAAAGATTGTTATCTACTTTTGTTTAAAGGTGGTCGCATAAGGAGACTAGTAACTTCCATTTACTAATGAGTAAAATGAGCATCACACTTGAGGATATGTTTTTTTTTGTTGCATATTCTCATCATTGATCAATTTTGTAGTTATACCCACATAGATAAGCATGAAGTTGTTCTCGTCTTTATGGAATTATTAAGGGTTAGTGAAGATGATGCAATTGATGATGTGAAGCACATGTGTGAACCAAATGTTCAATTAGAATTTCTTAGACACATGTATGACACATGTATCAAGCAAGTGTTGTTGGTATTTACCACTAGGGCATACTTGTTACATTTGGTGGATGCACAATTGTTTTGCTAATAAAAGTGTCACAACTATGTATAGTGGTTATTTAACACTTTTTTAACAACTAAACAATTGTGTTGTTTATTCATAGAGTGCAACATCTCTAACTCATATGTATGAACATCTAATTGATGCTTGCTTAACTCAAACAAAGCAAGTGGGTGATTATGCAACACTAATACATATATAACTAACACATAAATAAACTATAGTATGACGTAAACCCTAAACATATTTTTTTTTGTTATATTCATGTCACAAAGTTAGATTTATGAGCATTTTTTAGACATGAATCCAAATTTGTAAAAAAACCTTTGGATTACATGATGCAGATTCATAATTTTTTTTTAAACTCAATTTCTAGATTATCTAATCTAGATTCATTGAGATATTTTTTTTACAAGTCCAGATTAGGTAATCTAAAAGTTGTTTTTTACAAATATGGATTCATGTCTAACTCTAGATTACCTAATTTGGACTTACAAAACATGCTTTTATGAATCCGGATTAGGCAATATAGACTCTTTTATCACAGTCAATTTTTTTTATCCAAACTGACTTATTCAGACTAATTAACTTTAAAAATCAAAACAAAATAAGCAGAACACTTACTAGATGAGAAACTTACTAGATGAGAAACTATTTGGATTGTAAGGAGAGAAAAAAGATATGTAGAGGGAGTTTGAATTAAGCACTAAAGAAGAAGAAAGAATACAAGTAAAGACAAAAAAGAGAAGAAGAAAAAAGAAAAAAACAGAAAGATAAGAAAAAACAGAAAGTAAGAAAAAAGAAAAGAAAGTCTGGATTTATACGGCGGTACTCCGACCAATACCAGATATTCCTGGTCACACCTCATGAGTTTAGACTGGATTTATACGGCGGTAATCCGCGCAATACCAGATTCAACTCGACAAGTTTACCAAAACCCAGGTTTTTCGCAAATACAAGGGCATAACCCAGGTTTTCAGAAGAAGATGAGAAAGATGGTGATGGTGAATATACAGACATATGATAAGCCTTTAAATGATTAGCGCATCTTTAGATATTTATCATTTCAGGCATCCGAAGATACCTTAACGAATAGACTACTCCATGATTAAAATTACATAAACATAAGAAAAATAAAAGACTTACAGAGGGGAGAAGAGGGGAAGGGTGAAGACAATCTTCGTATTTTATTGCAAAGAAGAGAAACTTTACACAGGAGAGTTTTTAGAGAGAAGGGAGAGAGTTTAGAGAGAGAGAGAGGGTGTGGTGTGTCTCTAGCCTGCTCCGCATAAGAGACTTAAGGCCTATTTATATACAAAATGTATGACCGGAAACCGGCTGTATAGGTCACCTGATTACTGGAAACCTGTTGTGTCAGTTTTTACCCTTCAGTCAATTACCCTAAGGTAAATTTACTGTGTCACAGGTAAAACTTTATTTCAGACGAGTGATGGATGCAGTAAAATCTTGAAATTCCTCGTCCATTTGTTCAGGAAGAGATTGATCATCTCCTGCTTTAGAAGGAAGAGAGGAAGCTCCTGATGCTCCTGGTGTTTGTTGGCCATAACAGTCAGCTTCTTCATAAATTTCTTTGAAAATCCTTTCTCTTTCGAAATGTCGGACTAAGGTAAGATTAGCCTCGGTGGGGAAAGGATGAAATTTGGAGCCCATACTCTTCTTCCAGTAGAGTTTGGTATCTTTTGTTTCTTTTAATAAGATCAATGTTTCTGAATCGAATTTAGAAAAATTCCAATTTGAACCTTCAGTATGTGCTTTCCAAAGGTTGTACTGATATGTTTTATTTTTGTTTAGTGAAAGACCCTTTAATTCATCATGATCTGATGTTTTGCAACAATGAAACTCAGGGTTCACTTCTGTGTATAGTTTTATAACATGTGTTGGGTTACTATCTTGTAATGTTATACTTCTTGGTGAAGTAGTAATTTGTAGAGCAACCTTTTGCATGTGTTCAGCCTGTACTTCATTTATGACTGAATTTATGGGAGAGGATAAAGATTGAAATCTATCCGTAGGTGGGATTAAGATTGTGTGTAGACATCCTACTTCTAAGAATGACATAGGAGTTATGAGAAAATCTCTGTGTAAAAATTGCTCAAAAGTTTCTAAATCTATGTGAGCTTTTCTGACTAAATATTTTATTTGACAGGTACAATCTTTGGTTACTGTTTTACAGTAGTCAGAAGAGATGACACAAACAGTTTTGTGATTGAAATAAGTTTGTATTTTAACAAATAAGCCATTAAATTTTATGGCTTCTGAGTGTGCTTCAAAAAGGAATTCTTGAAGAAGGTTAAATTTTGATAAAAGAATATTTGGGTTTAGACTGGGCTGAATACTAGTGGCACCAGCATAAGTTTGAGTTTGGATTTTGGGTTCCATTTGTAAAGCAGTTTTGATCTTTTCTTCATCAATTGTTTGAAGTCTTACAGCCATTTGGGCTTCTTCTTTAGAGTAAAAGCCTTTGTAGGTAGACCAAAATTGATCTTGTTTGGCTTCAGAGAGATCTCTGAATGAGGTATATACCCCTTTGTTAGGCCCATCAATTAGAGCAAAGTGTGTAAATCCTTTTCCAGAGGGAGAGGCTGGAGATGTTAAAACAACTCCTTGATTATTTTGTCCACAAAAATTGTATAGAGCACAGATAATGCTTTGTTTAACTTTTGTTACTTGAGATTCATTCTCTGTTGTATATTTTGGAATATTCCAAATATTATCAATCAAGACATTGAGCTTGATATTTGTATTATCTCTACCAGGATACTGATAAATATTTGTGAGTATTGGCAATTCTTGTTTACCATATTTTGTGTATTGATCTACCCTAAAGGGTGATCTTACTTGTTTGGGGCCCTGAAGACCTTTCTTTGTTGGTTCCAATGTCATGGATATGTGTGGATGTGACCGATCAGGTCTTTGTAGAATTTCTGATATTTATTTGATAAACCTGGACAAAATATCAGCACAAGTATTGTCAGTTCCTTTAATATGTTCAAAATTAATAATTTTTCCAGAAAAATTTATATAATCTTTAAAAAGTAACCATCTTTTGTGTGGTTTTTTGTCATTGTTAATTTGATTTTTACCATATGTAACTATGGCTTCACAATCTGTTCGGATTGTTATTTCTTTCTTATTTATTAAAAATAACTTAAAAGAATCCATAGCATGTATTATAGCATTAACTTCATAGTCAGTGCTTGTTTGGTAAATTTTGGGTTTTGTAGTATATTTTCCTGAGGAATATCTACAAATTTGTTCTTCTGTTTTTGATAAATGTTTATTTTTCTTTCGTTTGAGGATTGCTCCCCATCCAAGTTCACAACCATCACATTCGATTATTAAATAGTCTGAATCTAATGGTAATTGTAAAGTTGGTAAATTTATTACCATTTGTTTTAGCTTTTGAACTAATTTTATATCTTCGGAGTTAAATTTTCTTTCTCCTTTTAAAGCAGTTTTGTTATATAAAGCAGAAGTATATTTTCCTAGATTAGGAATAAAATTTCTTGCATAATTTAGTAATCCTAAAAAGGATCTAAGTGTTTTTATATCTTCCATTTTATCAGGGAATTCTTGTATTTTTTTAGAGATATGAGGTTGGAGTTTTATGGTTCCATTACCTATTTCTGTTCCTAAGAATTCAATGAAATTCTTGCAAATTTCCATTTTTGATTTAGAAATTATTAAACCATAATGTTCTAATTTATATAAAACTTGTTTTAAATGAAGAAAGTGTTCATTTTTTGTTTTGGAAAAGACTAAAATGTCATCCATATAAACACAAGTAAAAGATTTTACATCTTTAAAAATATTGTCCATCTTACGCTGGAAAACAGCCGGCGCATTTTTTAAACCAAATGGCATCACATTCCATTCAAATAGACCTTCAGAACATGAAAAGGCCGTCCATTTTATAGAATCAGGATCCATTTTTACTTGATGAAATCCACTTTTTAAGTCGAATTTAGAAAACCATTTAGTATCTTGAATTCGGTTTATTAAAATATCTTTGGAGGGAATTGTGTAGCTATCTTCAACAGTATTATCATTTAATCTTTTATAGTTGTAAACCATTCTGGATTTACCACGTTTTTGTTCTGAAGATTTATTAGCAATAAATGCTGGACTTCTATGAGGACTAACACTAGGTGTTATTACTTTTAATTTTAAAAGATTTTGTATGTGGGTTTGACATTCTTCTTGTTCCCAATTGTTAAATTGAATATCTTTTGTTTTTATAATTAAGTCAGGATTAATTATTTCTAGTTTACATGTTACGGGATCTCTATCCCAGAATTTTGTTGGATCTTCTCCTATTATATTTGTTTTGTTTAACCTATCAAGGATTTGTTGGATACTTTCAAATTTTATTGACTTTGAAATTTTTATAGAAGAGAATACTTCAGCTGTATTATCTAAGATATTATTTAAAAAATAATTTTCATTTATTTCTTCTAATGTGTATAAATATTCTGTTTTACATTTACATGTATTTGAATTTTTGCAATTACAATTATCAGTAATAGTTTCTTGTTTGAATGAATCACCACTGACTATAGGTGTCATTTGTGTTTTGTCACTTATTAAGACATAGTCTTTATTTATAGTAATTGATCGATTTTGTCTTAAGATGAAATCTAAACCAATTATCATATTTTGTTTAGAAGGAACTAAGTTTTCTACTCTCATGGTTTTGATGAAGGTTTTGTAGCCAAAAATTTCACAATTTGTGCTAAATTGAAGAATAACATTATTAATTTCTTCATCATTTATCATGATTTCTCCAAACATAGTCCTAGTTTTTTGTATGTGTTTACTTTTAACTATGTTTTGTTGTGGAGTTACAGTTTTACAGATGACTGTTTCTGAACAACCTGTATCTAATAAGGCTTGTATAATTTTTTCTGTAGAAGGTTTATTATTTATTTTTGGAAAAGTTATTTTTACTAATACTTTTAGAGTTATTAATTGTTGTTTATTACAAACTAATGGGATACATTCTGTTGTTCCCATCATATTATTTTGTATAGAAATCTGACTAGTCTCGGGAGTATCTATTTTAGTCTTTCCTTTTATTAATTTTTCTAGAAGAATAACTTTTTCTTCTAAGTAATTTATGCGAGTCTCTAATACAGAAACTCTTGTATCAGTTAAATCTTTATTGCTAGGTTTATTTGTATTTTCTCTTGTTTCAAAAGAGGGTATATTTTGTTCTGATATGTTTAAATGTTTTTCTATACATTTAATACAAAAATTTTTATAACAAAGTGGACAATGAGCTCTTTTTGATATATGAAAATAACGTTCACAATATGTGCACGGGATTGAGTCTGTCCCTGAATAATATTGGATTTTATGAGAACAAGTTTGTATTTCTAAGGTATTCATTAGACAATATCCTAAATCATCTAATAATTGACCCATTTCATTGTATTCTTCTCCCATGAGAAAGTTATCTTCATTAGTATTAGCATATAAATGATTATATTCATTATTTGTAAATTCATTGATTAAATCATAATTTTTGTGTATTTTATTAGAGTTTAATTCATCAGTGTATTCTGTTATGCTGATTACAGATAAAATTTCTGAGTCTGTTGATACGTCTTCATCTATTGGAAGCAAATTCATATGACAAGATTTTATTAAGTTTGCTTCTTTAGTGTAAAGATTTGATATATTTGGACAATCTCTTGAAAAATGTCCTGGTTGATTACAAGCAAAACATTTTAATATTTGTTTGTAGGTTTTATTATCTCTGTATTTTCTAACATGTCTAGTAGGATTGAGTGTAGGTTTTCTAGCATTAGATGCCCTTATTGTATAAGTTTTTCGAGGATTTCTTGGTCCTAAATATTTTTGTGTATTAATATTTCTAGGTTTACTTCTAGAATTATTTCTTTTATTTTTATATTTATTTTGTGAATATTGTTGTGGTGTATATATTTGTTTACAGATTCCTGCATCAGAATGTTTAAGTTGTTTTTGTATGGCTATATGTGTACAGGTATCTTCCATTATTTTCATAATGTGTTGTATACGTATTGAGAGATTATTCAACATGGGAGTAACCTCATCATTTTTCCAATTTTCTCTAATTTTTTGTCCTAATTTGCCTGGCAATTTAAGGAACATTTTATCTCCTATATTTACGTCATGGAAGCATCCAGCTATAGACGCGTATAACAAATAGTCTTGGCAATATTCTTTTATTTTTCCAAAGTATTCAATGGACAATCTTTCTAAATGTCCTAAATAAATTTGTTGTCTAATTGTATTACCATCATTGGCAGATTGTGAAGTAAACAATCTTTGAACAAGAGAACAAAAGTTGTAAATGTTTGGACCAGGTTCTATGACCAGAGTATTCAGATCATTAGGGAAGTTTTTCTTAAATGATTCCCAACCAGATCTAGCAATATCGCCAAGATATGTTTCTCCTTTTGCGATCATTTCTTGGGAAGACTGCACATCTTTTTCATGATGTATGCCATAATCACGTATTACAGCAGCAGTCCATTGTTCAATGTATGTAGGAAGGAGTTGTGGATCTATTCCTCCTAAGTTAAGAAGTAAATTTGGAATTTGAAAATGTGGTTCTACTGGTAATCGTTTACCATGGGAGATATATTTATTATCACTAAGGACAATATTTTGAACTGTGTCTCTAGGTAAAAATCCTGGACTATAATTTTGAGTACCAGCAGGATCTAACCTATAATTTGTAGCAGTGGATTCTTCATATTCATTGATTAATCCTACTTTTGTATTTTCAGAAGTAGTAGATAATTCATCGTCTTCTTTATTTTTTAATTTTTCTTGAAGTTTGTAAAAATATTCTTGTTCTTCAGTTTGTTCTTCAAGTTTTAAATTTTGTAAAAAGATATTAACTATATCATTTTCTTGAGGAGTTATAACTTCATTTTGTTCTAAGGGAAAACAATCCCAAGGTTCCCAGTTTGACTCACTAAGAATGCTTTGTTGTAAAGGATCTTGTTTAAACTTAGTTTCTAAAGTTCCTTGCCTAAGCATGGCTATGTTTGCTTGATGATAATTCCATTCTTCTTCAGTCATGTCATCATCTTCTTCATCTTCACTATCTATGATATTCATCATAGCAATATGATCATTGTCGGGAATAGCAGATGTACTATCCCTTCGATCTTGTTCTAGATCTGTTAAAGAAGTGCTTCTGTAGTCAGTAAAACTTAGACTAAGACCTCTAGACCTATTATGTAGAATGACAGTGTCTGGATTTGTAATGGGATTTTGTTCATCCCTTTGTAAATGGGTTTGCCAAAGATGTCCCTCATTTCTTCGAGTAAAAACTTGGGCTGGCAAAAATTGTGTACCAATTGAACTAATGGCTTCTTCTAATGGTCTAGTATTTATTCTATACATAGAAGAAATATAATTACTTATTCTTCCTATGAAAGTTATGTCTAAATGTAGGTTATGTCCTATCCAATTTGTTCCAAATCCTATGGTTTGTACTTCTAGACTAATGTGATTTACAAAATCTTGAAGAGTAAGTGTAAAGTTAGGGGCAAGGTATATCAAAGATATAGGTTGATTTAGGTCAACTTCTAGTATACCTATAATACTTTGGGAATCATTGTTTTGGAATCTGGTGTCATGGAGAACTATCAAAGCTCTAGCACCAATCATATGTCTAGCTAGGGATCTTACACCAATAGTAATTAATCCCATATGAACATATCGTCCATGTTGGTTTAGGAGTTGTGTGGCTGTTTGCTGAGATATTAATGGTATTATCTCATAAGTATTATCAGGTAGGTGGAAATCTTCTATTCTCCTATACCTGTAGAGGCTGGTTCTTTCAGAACTTAACCATCCTATGTTGTATAACTGTCTAGGATTTAAAGAATCTATCCGAGAATTAGATCCTATTTCAACATTTTGTTGTATATCTACTAAGTCTTCTAGTCTTCTAACATTAGTAGATCTTCTTCTATGTAGAAATCTATCTAAGATTCCAGGATGTTGGATGAGATCTTGTCTCCTTGTATTATGTTCTCTTAATCTTCGAGAAGTTCCGGGAAACCTCTCTGATGTGTGATTCCTATTAGATGAACTATCCATAGAAATTTCTTGTACTTGTGTTTGTGAATTATTATTTGGTGTATAATTCATATTTAACTAATAATTTTATCTTTATTGGAGTTATTGTTGTCCTGTGTAGTCTGATTCTTATTACTAGATTCAGCTTTGTTTGGTGTTGCAATAACTTTAACAAATTTGTGAGTATTTTTACAGACTGTTTTAGTTTGTGTAGTTGTTCCTAAAGATAACTTAGAAACTTTATTGACTAAATCATTTATGTCATCAGTCATGTTTATATTTTTATGTTGCTGATTAATAAGAGTAGATAGTTTTCTAGAAACTTCTTCTAGTAAAGCTATTATTGTGTTATTTTGTCCTATTAATATTGTATGAACAAAATCTGTGTCGTGAGTTGGTTTTATATATCCTACGGGAGGAGATTTTGTAAAATTTTCAACAGCTGCAAGAGCTGAGTGATATTCTTTACCTTTTATAGGTTGTATATTTGTCATTTTTGTAAAATTTTATATTTGTAAGAATAAAATAAATGTACAGAGAAAACAGAACAAATACAGAAATTTAAACAGAAACAGAGTAAAAGCAGAAACAGAGCAAAGACAGCAGAAATTTAGATAATAAAAATAAGGTATCCACGGAATACACTATAAAACAATAAATATTAAAGAATATAGAAAATCATAAGGCTTATCAGTAAAATAACTCTTTTTTTTTTTTTTTTTTTAAATACAAACTTAATCAAAAATAAACATCTGTACTTATTGGCGCAATATGCACGTGTTCCTCAACTCATTTAGGTAGGAACTAGGGACTTACACCGGCTCTCCAATGGTCATCACTGCCCTTCAACTACCAAGAGTATCCTAGCAAACACTATCCACTCTAGACAGATCTTTATTTAGCTAAAAACATTTTAATCTTTTTTCAAAATATGTGAAGGAGAAAAACTCGGTTAAGTGCAGTATATTTTCCACCCGAATTGATACCAAACAAGGCCTTAAAAAAACCTGGCCCTCTGCGTGGTAGGCCAGTGGTTAGAATTCCGAAACTGTCCTTCCTAGTACTGATTAAGACTTGACCAGCGGAGGTAATAAGTCCTTGGCTTCTTGGTGACCTCACTCTTTTATAACTGTTTCGAGTGATCATATGCTTTCATTGTTTTCGGGTTTTTCTCACCGTCACACTGTGTCTCTCCCTTTCTTCAATTGCAACCGTCACACCAATGCCTCCTCCGCCGTCAGATGTGATCATCAACACTCTTTCTTCTGCTTCACTCTCTCATTTTTCTCTTTTTCCTTTTTCTTCGTATACTTTTTTTCTCACTTCAATTCAATGCCGATCACCGATACCAATTCTTTTTGCTCCTCAATTGAGCTCCATTATTGTTTTTTTTTTCTTGTTTTTGATCGTTCCTTTCCTCAGTTACTTGCTAGGGTTTTCTTATCAGCCGTGGTTGTTTCTGACCTTCTTGTGGTGCGGTGGTGCAGCAGGATGAGGAGATGGAGGACGCCGCGGTTCCCCGCTCAGATATCCCCTACGACCTTTTGCCCACGGAAGGTATAAATCAAAATTGTTTTTTCTGGAGTTTTGGAAATGTTATGTCATTTGGATTTTTATTCAGTTCTGCAAATTTGAATTGTTTTTTTGCGGATGGAAATGTTTATTGTGCGAGAAGGGGCTTGAGTTTGAATGATTTTAGTTATTTATTTTAATTAATTCCTAAAGAATAAGGAATCAATGTTGTAATTTGTTATATAACAAATAGCAAATTTCATAACACTCTTAGTTTCGTCAATTATATCCTTTTTTTTTTATACTTACACTAACCCCATTATTGTTTGAAAGTACTTTACAATACACTTATATCTATTATACATTACACTTACTCGTAATTGTACCCTTTGTTATATAGTACTTGTGGAATTCTTTTTAATGTTTTTTAGCGTAAGCAATGATTTTGTTTTTTGTATATAGTTTTTTCACGTGTTGGGACTTGGGACTTACGGGTAGGGTGAGATTTTGCATGGTGTCGGGAAAGTACATGATTGCTTTGGTTATTGGACTTGGAATGAAGCTCTGCTTATTGTTAGTGTTACTTATGATTCTCGTTATGTAGGGGAAGTAAGATCCAACTTTCATGAGTCTTTCCTCTGCATTGGGTGGATTGTTTCATTTGGGACAACTATGATAATTAGATTTTTAAGTAAGTTTGTTAAAAAGTAATTATAATCAGAATAAGATAAATTAGATAATTAATTTTGTTTGAATACCAATAAAGAATAAGTTTTTACTTGATAAATTGAGAAAAAAGTGTATAAAATTATTTACTTATGTCAATAATAGAGGGTAGTTTTGAGATACCACTTTAGTGGAGAAGAAAAGTTTCCTCAATTAATCAAACAACTGAACTTTCTTGATGCCTTAAAACAATTTAATTTTTTGAAAAGTATTTTTTTATAATTTTATCTTTTGACCAAACTAAGATTGTTAAATTCAAGAGTCTATGTAAATTGCTATCGTAAACTTGATTTGAAGAGTTGACTAGTAAACTTGTAATAGTTACAAGTATGCGTAATAGAAAAATAATATTAAAAATATTATTAATGAAATGTACACTTACCAGCATACTTTTAACACAATAGTAAAACATTTCAACTTCGTAATGAAGCAAAACAAGAAAACAAAATAATAAACTGTAAGCGTACATAAGTATTAAATAAGATCAAATTACACAAAGGACCAAATTATGTAAATTCATAAAAAACATGTTATTAAAGTGAAAACATTTTGAAAAGGAGTTAATTTCTTCAAATAATTTAGGCATGGGAAAAACATTGTCCTTGCGGTGTCAATGGGGCAAAAATTACAGTTGATTTCAACTCGGTGACCTGTTTCTAGACTCTGTTGTTTAGGCAACTTTATTTAGTTCACCCAAAAAAGAGTTTGATAAAGAGTTAACTTGCTTTGTCTACCTAAAATTGTAAAATCATGAGAGTTTAAGTATTAATTCAAGAATTTAACAACCATGGACCGAACATACAAACTTATTTTTCAAACAGTTTTTTCTCCCAGAACAGCTGAAATGGGAGAAATAAGCTGCCCCAAAGATGCCATAATTGGAGCTTTGAGATTTTTCCTGTCATGTCATATGTGGACTTGATTGATTCGGCAGGCGGGTAATTTGATTTTAAACTTTCAAGATTCTTTCTACCATTTTGGTTTAGATCTGTTTGACTGGGGAAGTGGGTAATTAGTTTTCAAATTTTTCCTTCTGCATTGTGTTCAACTGTTTGACAGGTGAAGTGTGTAATTAGTGTCAAGAAACTCAAGATCAACAATATTTTCTTTCTTGTTGCATGTGGACATTCAGATTTTCAGGGTTTTTATGAAAACAAATCAACAAGGATTTATTATTTTAATGTTGTAGCTGAGTAATGGTTGGTTTTTTTGTTGGTTTGCTTTGATAGCTCAAGCAGAAAACTTGAGTTCGTTGAATGCACCAACAATGGATGATCTGCCATCTGGGAGGTTTACGTGGGCCATTGAGAATTTTTCGAGGCTTGCAAAGAAAGTATATTCTGAAGATTTCTATGTTGGAGGCTACAAATGGTGCGTAGATTTCTGCCCATATTCTTTAGTTGGTGTTGCTAGTTATTTGTGTATGGGTGACAAATTTTGCACATTTTGAATGGTGGTCCTGATCGATATTATTTACATTGAGCAGGAGGATACTTATATTTCCAAAGGGGAATAATGTTGATCATTTATCAATGTATCTAGATGTTTCTGATTCAATGATGTTGCCTTCTGGATGGAGTAGATTTGCCCAGTTTAGCTTGTCTATTGTTAATCAATTTCAAAATCAATACTCAATTAGAAAAGGTAATTTCTCTGTGACAGATGTCCAATAAAAATATATTTGCTTTATTGTATGGATTCATTAATGAAGAATTAAATTTGCCTCATTTGAGTGGGAGATTTGGTGTTTCATATGCCTGAGTGAAAGTGCCGTGGCATGTTTCATTTTTTCACTGCAATGCACTGAATTTTAATGGAGACATAATTCCTGAGTCCAAGTTCTATGTTGTGTCTAAAATATTTTAGGCAACAAAGTATGGTTTATGGATGTTGTACAGTTGTTTTGTTTAAACTTATCTGCTGTAAAAATGTGCTATTTACAAGTTTTTGGTTAATAGTTAAAATAGATCTATATTTTTGTTTTATAGTTGAGATATAAATTCTGATAGTAGATAAATTAGTTTGTTTCTGCTCAAGAGTTCAAATAACATTCCATGGTTTGTTACAAACTTGATTTTGTATCTGTGTGTTGCAACTATATGCATCTTCTGTTCTAATGATATTAATTGTTTATAGTTTATTACTTATGATATTAATTAATTGATATTATTCAAGTTATTATATATCTTATAAAGAGCATTATACTCGAAATGCCTATTCAGACTTGATGTTGGGTCACTCACATTTTCAATCTTGCAAACTCTTTACCCTTGAGATGTCTAGTCCTAGGTAGGAAGTGTGTGTTTAGATCCTACATCTGCTAGGCATATGGCTATAATGGTCTTTTTAAAGATTTGTGCTATCCTTTTCCCTTGGGCAATCTTTCAGAGGTGAGTTGAACTCAATCTGTTCTAAATTACAATAGTCCTTACCATTAGTTGACCCTTATGCTTGTCATCTGTGCTCTTGTTTTATTAACTGTCTGATGGCAGTTTGATAGGTTATTTGTTTTTTTTAAACTGTTTTTTTTTCATTGTTTTTTATTGATTTCTTATCCTCCTCCGTGGTGTATTTCTTCTTTTAAAGAAATAAAGAATTGGTAGCTTTTTGCATATTGCAGAATCACAACATCACTTCAATGCTCGCGAGAGTGATTGGGGTTTCACTAATTTCATGCCTCTTGCTGAATTAAATGATTCTGCTAGAGGTTATGTTGTGAATGATACATGCATTGTTGAGGCTGATGTTGCTGTACGTAAGGTTGTTGATTACTGGTCACATGACTCGAAAAAGGAAACTGGTCATGTTGGACTGAAAAACCAAGGAGCTACTTGTTACATGAATTCTCTTCTTCAGACACTCTATCACATTCCTTATTTTAGAAAGGTTAGCCAGTATTTACTGTGGAAGCTCTTATCATATGAAAGGAAGCACCTTATGTGCACTATTATTACAGGCTGTGTACCACATGCCTACAACTGAGAATGACATGCCATCAGCGAGCATTCCTCTCGCATTGCAGAGTTTATTCTACAAGATGCAGCATAGTGACACCAATGTAGCTACAAAAGAGTTAACCAAGTCTTTTGGATGGGATACATATGATTCATTCTTGCAGCATGATGTCCAAGAGCTTAACAGAGTTCTTTGTGAAAAGTTAGAAGATAAAATGAAGGTAGTGTTTTTCATAGAAACTGCTTGCAGTAATGTTTGAAAAAAACTACATTTACTCTAGATATTTTGTATTTATATATTCTTGTTTAGGAGGGAATGGTATTCATATTTCCTTTTTGGATCAGGGAACTGTTGTGGAAGGCACCATACAACAGTTGTTTGCAGGTCACCATATGAACTATATTGAATGCATCAATGTAGACTATAAATCAACAAGAAAAGAATCATTTTATGGTATGCAGTTCTGTTTTTTATTGCATCAATATTTTTGGACCTTATTGAATTCTGAATACTTGACTATAGATCTTCAGCTTGATGTTAAAGGATGTCGGAATGTGTATGATTCTTTTGACAAATATGTTGAAGTGGAACAGCTTGAGGGTGATAACAAGTATCATGCTGAGCAGTATGGTTTACAGGTAAAATCTAAATCCAAGTCTTTTTTATTGTGGTTGTCACATTCGACTTCTTAACTTGCTTCTGTTACTAGTTGATAGTTGATATCTCTTTCTTATGTTAGTGTTACTCTATTTTATTTATTTTTTCCTTTATTTTCTTCAAAGTTTTACTTTAGTTAATGAATTATTTGTTTAATTAGTTCTATCTTTTTTTAATGCCTTATTTCATGTAGTGTTCCAAGTTGGGTATTTGGTGCAATAGCAGTGTGACATGTGGTGATTGTGTGGATATGGGTATTTGTGCCAGTACAGGTACATGGTACAGTAAACTTTAAAACTAGGCACATGTATAGGGATGCATTAACATTTGTATAAAATATAAAAATATAAGAGTTTTGTTAAATAGGAAATGAGAATGGGAAGTTTTTATTGGAAAAGAAAGGACATGAATAGCCTTTTGATTTTCAATGCAAGAATTGCTTTCTCTCTTATCAATATTGCTTTCTATTTTTATTCCTTAACATCAGCCTGAAGAATCAAAAGTGAATAGTTTTTATTCTGAAAGAAAGGAAATAAATAACCTTTGAATTTCAGATGTAGTAAATTCATTCCTAATAAAAAAATTCATCTTATGCTTCCTTAACATCAGCCCCTCAAAGGAAATAGATAACCTTTGTATTTCCGATGTAATAAATGCTTTCTTTTCTAATAAAACTTTAGCCCTAAAATCCAAAAAAGTATATGGTTTTGTTTAAGGAATTAAAAGATAAAATTTTTAATTGGGATTTGGGAAGAAGGTAAAGGAAAGGGATAACCTTTATGATTTTGGTGTAATAAATACATCCTTTTTATTTTTAATTTTTATTCCTTATGATGAAATAAAAAATATATGGTCTTGTTGACATCAACTGTTTGGATGATGAAGTTATTTGATAGTTGACCCCCACTAGGGAATGTTTACAAGAGAAGAAAGGAGGGGTGTGGAATAAGGAACTAACTAAAGTTGTAACAGAATGAAGAATTCAGAGGGCACAACTTTTAATTTTTTGGGTAAACAGATCAGAGTAGTATCTTGATTCTGAACTGAATTGAGGTCCATTCCTTAGAGAAACTCTATACTTTCTATTATTTTTGTACAAGTTCTATTATTTTAGAATCAGGAGATAAATACCATGTTCTTAGCCATTCTGAGTGACTTAAATGCTCAATAATACTCAGTAAAGTACATCAAACTAGCAGAAGATATTTAAAAACTAAAGAGTCAAGTCAATCAACCTTAGTTAGCCCTTGATATTTTAAGGAGTCGTATAGCAGCGTGTTTCCTGAAGATGAGGATCTGCACATCTGAGCCTCCCTTGATGGCTTAATGATGGCAACCTTGTCTACCGGGCTTCTTTTTTAATCTCCTTGATCCCTTGTTTTAAAATTATTTTTTCTTATGCTGTTAATTTTTGTTATTTCCTTCATCATCTTTACTATTAATCTTTCAGGATGCTAGGAAGGGTGTCTTGTTTATTGATTTTCCACCTGTTCTTCAGCTTCAACTAAAACGATTTGAATATGATTTTATGCGAGACACTATGGTAAAGGTCAGTATTAAATTCAAGAATCAGATTGAATTCTTCCCTTTTCTGATATGTGTATGTTTCAAACTTTCAATGTAAATTTTGACTTGCCATGGTTACATATAATGAGACATAGAAGCATGTGCGGATTATGATATAGAAAAGTAGAGGCATTGTCCCTTAGGTTGTTATGTTTGGATTGGTGGTGGTGTGTGGAATGGAGAGGGATGATGTGGAAGGAGAAATTGTTTCCCAGATGAATCATGTTCCATTTTGTTGCTTAGCCCTAATTTTCTTTTCCCGAAATTTGGAATGCACTTGACAGAACCAAACGTTTAGATTATAAATGACTAATTTATCTTTGTAAATTTTATCCTAATCATCAACTTCCTAAAGATAATGTCAAGGAGGTCTAACTCTATTGATTGAGCAGGGTACATGAGTTGTTGTAAACTCTCGTGTTATTTTCTTTTGTCTTTTTTCAAACTATATTTAAATATTTGAATTTTTTTTTTCACTTTGTAACAAAATATCCAACAGTAGAGTGAATTTTTTTCAATTTAAATCCTTCCCATATTCCGATTACCATTCTGATGCATTTTCTACCCATGAATACAAACATATAGCCTTAATGAACCCAAAATGGAAATTGTTCTCTTGATGGATGTTCTCAAGAAAGGAATGAGATTGACTATTTGTATACAATAGGAAGTGATTTATGATGATAACAGTTTATAATTTTTATTTTGTTTTTACCAATTTCAGAGATGTTTGTGCTAAATTTGGATTTATTGAATTGTAATAATATATATATTTATTATATTTTATTATTTATATTTGCTCACACCTAGTAGGACAAGACTTTGTTGTTGTATGATTTTTTATTTTTTATAAATAAATAGACATGTCTCTTACATGTACAGTGTGCTATATATTTTTAGAATAATCGTATCACAGATTCACAGTATGAAATATGTATCATATCCAATACATGTATTGTGTTCGTGCAACATATCATCAACCTCTTCAATCACCCCCACATCAGCATAAACATCAAAAGCACTTCAATTCTCTGAAATAGAAATCTGAACACCACATGTAGATTCACACACACACATCTACATATATATTATGCAAATTATGGAGGCGGGCCCTCACCTTCGTATAGTGAGGAGCCTTATGACACCGGGGTTTGTTAGTTTACATGATGCAAATTATGGAGGTGGCCCCTCACCTTTGCATAGTGAGAAGCCTTATGACACCGGGGTATGTTAGTTTACATTATGCAAATTATGGAGGCGGCCCCTCACCTTTGCAAAGTGAGAAGCCTTATGACACCAAATTAGTTTTTTTTTTAATGCAAATTAGTGGCAAGATTGATGACTCTATAATCTTTTATCTCTTACAGATCTATGTTTTATAGGATCCATGAGATAGCAAGAGTTAATATTAACCCCAAATTTTGAAACAATTAAAAGACTTATCAATCACCTTTATATCCTTCGTTTATATTAGGGGTAGGGGAAATATGAAAAGAGGGAAATAGAGGTTTTTTTAGATGATAAATGATAAATATGAAGGATGAAGGTTTTTTTTTTGTGGGACCCACAAGAAAGAATCCCCCAAATTGGCATAAAATAGGAGAGAAATGAAGCCTTCTCTTTTCAAGTATTTTTTAATTTCTCAAATTAAATATAATTTTTAATATAAAAATATAAACATTGGAATAAAAATTTTAATTTTTGGATTAAAATTGATTTTTTAATTAGTATAAGAATATATTTCATACAGTGTCTCTCTTTTCACTCATCTAAATAAGCAAAATATTTACTTATATATTCAAACAGCATATTCTTTTCACTGTTTCTCTTTCATTTCTATCATTCCTTTCTTTTCTTTGGTTCATTTTTAATCCAAAAAAAAAAAAAAAAAGCATTGATGATGTCCGAGCTAATCTAGAAAAACTCGATGTAAATCATCCAGTCTCAGAGCCTTCTATATTTTTACAGTCCAAAGAGTCTCTTCATTTTTTCTCCAAAGGATCTCACCAGGAAGGAAGCCTTTCCCCAATGTGAGATTTCCATTCCTTGATCATATCTTTCCTTATTCTTGCCTCTCCGTTTTATGAAAAAGGATAAAATTTACATATCCTTCCTTGACCTATCAGGGTCATTTTGGTGGGATTTAGGATAGAATAAGTTATCCTATCCTATTTCAATTTATTGTTTGGTGAGTTAAGTTAGGATCAAAGTTCAATAAAGTTATAAGGCGGATGGCAGTGAACAGCTTTATGCGCCATACTGCCATGACAGATGCTGTGGTGGACGTCATGGCGAACAAAAAAAACTATTTATATATATAATATGATACAAAAAACAGTAAAATGATATATATATATATATATATATATATATAACAAACTAAAATTCATAGCATTTATTATAGATATTTGATTACATTATGTAGTATATTATCTTTAGGGATTTAGTCGTTATTTACATTTATATTGTTTTCCTTTGTTGTAACTATCACTCATTATAAATAAGAATTCCATGTATGTTCTAAACATACAATTTCAGTCATAAACTCTTACAGCATTCATAATTTAATGATTGTCATCACAGAAGGTCTTAAATAAGCACACCAACAAAAGGAACACATAGCAACCTCAAACTGAAAAATAATTGGCAAAAGGCTTTATAAAAAAAAGCTAAGAACAGAGAACACAACCTAATTGAAATTAAAAAAATTTAGGGTTGCAAAAGGTTGAACAAAGGTGGTGCTGTGAAGTTAGGATTTGTTAAAAAAGGAATAAGCGGTGACACACTGAGTTGGCTTGTTGCCAGTTTGGATTAACCCATGGGGCCAATTTTTCTTCATTAAAAAAGGTCTGATAACCTGCTATCCACTGTAACCCACCATGACGGTAATGGTCATAGTGGCTGCCATATGGAAATAGCGGAACCGCATTACAGAACACCAAAATGCACATAACGGATGCAGTAGCTGGCACCAAAATGCACATAACTGCCATTTGATAACACTAGTTAGGATAACGTTATCTAGTCTCCTCAACAATATTCTTTTTTGTTACCTCTGTTTAGAACCTAATGGCTAATATGATGATGCAATTTACTTATTTAAAGTATCAGTTACTTGAACTAAGTTATGTAATTGTTTTTGTCTTTTATGCTTATGTTCATTTGTAAATTGTTAATTTTGGCCCTTGTATACTAGATATGGTGATCCCTTACCGCCAGGCCTCAAGGTTTTATTATTGTATTTGTAAATTGTATTTTTGCCTGTTGCACCTGTAAGAGTGACCATCAAGTTGATTTCCAACAGATCAATGACTACTATGAGTTCCCCTTGCAACTAGATCTTGATAGGGACAACGGCAAGTATCTGTCTCCCGAAGCAGATAGAAGCATTCGCAACCTTTATACACTTCACAGGTATTGGTATTTTGATATCTTTGGTTTTTAATATGCTGAAGTTCTGAAATGCAATCTTCCATGTACACTTCAGCATCTACTACTTTTCTAGTTAATGGCTGTTAGGAATTGCGTCACGCTGCATTGCAATATTATTAAGGCAGTAAGACTTTGCTTGTCTAGATTGTGGAAAATAGCAAGGTACAAAATTTTGAACGAAAATGACTCCAGTTTGCTTGGTAGGATAAAATCGTGGGAAGCTTCAAAGTAAATTGCAACTATTTAATTTTTACACTCTATCCTGTTTGAATTTTGCTCACTCCTATAGCTTGAAAGTGGAAATTAAAATCATAATTGTTGTGCATTTGGAAGAACTTATTTCACTGCTCCATCCAATATATCCGACATCTTATGTCATATTCAACATCTTTTTCACTGCTCTTATTTGCTGCCTTGTCATACAAGCATTGCATAAATCAAGTGATTAGGAAATAGTCATGCGGCCGAGAATTGGCTAGGTTGAAAATACTCTAACTAACTCTTAACAGTCTACATGTAGCATCAATTAAACATTAAGAGTCCTAGAGTAGGTTGGGAAATTTGAATAAAAAGACATGTCATTACATCTGTAGAGGTTTTTGAATTCCTTTTATTTCCAAAATGTGTAAGTATATATTACACTCATCACAACTAGTCTTTATTATAGTAGAGTACTATATACTGTAGCTGTACAGTTATATTCATACAAGAAATAACTTAGGTATTTTTTATTTTTTCTTGATGATTAATGTAGAATTCAATACAATTATTATATCTTTGCAGTTGGCATCAGGGTAGTCAAATTCGAGATTTTACTCCAACTTGGAGAGAGGTCACTTAATCATAAACTATAGAACTGGAACTCGAAGAATAGAATCGTGACTAGTATATACACTATAAATTCTTATACAGGCATCTAACACATTATAAAAATGATAAAGAAACATATCTCATACATCAATTACTTAATTAAGCTTAAGTTTGTATTCCAATTCATAACTATAAGAAAGTCAATGACTAAATTTACTATAGGTTTTTAGTAGGGTTTGACATCTTCAACTGTAAAACGGCGAAATCAGAACCAGTATAATAACAAAATTAAGTTATAGAACAAAATGGGGCAGAAGGTAGCATGGAAGAGATGTGGTTGAGAAGGTTTTTTGCAGACGAAGGTTTGCACAGTTTAAGGTCTTTGTTTTATGGACAAACAAATTTAGAAGTCCAAAATGAAAAAACGTAACACTTTTACGGTTTTACCCAAAAAAATGTCCACCCAAAATTGCACTAAACTCTGTTCCCACAATTTTGTGGTTCTGCAATTTTTGCGATGTTGTATGTGGCATGTGCCAAAGGAAATAGAATCGTACAATTCTACGATCCAATCGGGATTTTGACTACCTTGGTTTGTAGGCATGGCCTTTTTTTTTTTTTTTGCATTGCTTTGATGTTGAAATTGTGTTAAATAAATTGGTTGGAGATTGTGGAAATATAATCAGTTAAGAGATGAAGTATTTCTTGGTGCTAGATATCAGTAGGATTTCCTAAAAGCAATAATTGGTGCTAATGCTTTTTAAGATTTGTGGTGGTAAGAAGCTTTAGTTCATTGTGAAGGAACAGTGTACCTATAAATGGTAATATAGTCATGATCAGGTTAGAGTTCATTTGCCTATCTCATGAAGATCAAAATTTTATTATAGTTGATAAAATGCCGTGCAATATTTTTATGGAAATAATTTTCTTTGTGCAAAACCCATGGTCCTTGTAAGGGGATTTGTCTCAAACATTATAGCTTCCTCTAATATTTTTTCATTCTCCTTATTTTGTATGTTTACTTTTTTTTGTTATGGATAACTCCTTGTCCTCAAAATTCTTTGCAGTTTTTTTTCTATTCATCTTAAATTCTTAATGAATTATTTATTTTATATAAAAAATTTATCAGAAAAGTGATTAAGGATTAATTGATAGTATACTTATGGATCTTGTCTGCATCATTCTTTGTTTTCAGTGTTTTGGTTCACAGTGGTGGGGTTCATGGTGGCCACTATTACGCGTATATTAGACCAACACTATCAAATCAGTGGTGAGTATTTTTGGTCAGCTTGGTTTGAGAAAATATTCTGTTTTCATTTTCATTTTTAACAAATAATAAAAAATGTTCCCTTTTCACTTTGCTTCCAGTTCAAGTATTTAAGGCTGAGTGGGAACAAAAGGAAGCTTTGTTTCCATCTGTTTTCTTTGTTGTAGAGATATTGGATGATTTGTGTCATTGATTTCTTGGGTGCCTTTAAGAAATGCTTACTTTTTGTATTTTCTTTATCCGCTCTTAATTACTCTTGCTTTACACTGTTTTCATTCTTTGATGATAAAAAGTGTCTATCATACTAGGTATAGTTAGCATGATACTTACCCTCTTATATTTTCATGCTTAACAGTTGCCTGATACTGGGTTTCTTACTGAACTAATTGATTGGTATATATATTTTTTATCTTTTTCTCCCATGTGTATTTTGGATATCGGATAAGAGAGATGGCTACTGTGGTAGACATTCTCTTCTTTTTTTTTATTGTATCTTGCTGATTTTTATTTAAAAGAACAACCTAACTTGCTTGTTTCAGGTTTAAATTTGATGATGAACGGGTGACGAGAGAAGATGCAAAGAGGGCATTAGAAGAGCAGTATGGTGGTGAAGAAGAGGTAATATTCTATCAGTATTGCCTTTGGCCTTTTTCTTCCCTATTGTTGGATACTGTTTTAGTCATTTTTTCTTTTCACATTGTCATCACAATTTTTGTTATTTTCTTCTTTTCCACAGTTACCTCATACAAACCCTGGGTTCAACAACTCTCCCTTCAAATTTACAAAGTACTCAAATGCATATATGCTTGTTTACATACGTGACAGTGACAAGGATAATGTAATTTGTGATGTGGATGAGAATGATGTTGCCCAACACTTACGAGTAAGATTTTTGACTCATTTGTCACACACATACACATATACACACACACATATATATATATATATATATGTGTGTGTGTGTTTTTTTTTGTATTCTTCTCACATAAAACGGCTTCACTTTTAATTTACATTTTAGGCAAGATTAAAGAAAGAACAAGAGGAAAAAGAGAAGAAAAGGAAGCAAAAAGCAGAGGCTCACTTGTACACCATCATAAAGGTTTTAACTCCACCTATCCTTTTCCAAGTTCATTTTTTTCTTCTATCTTTATATGCTTCCTATGGTATGCATAGATTGTAAGATCTGTTTCAATGATGTTATTTATCGGATCCAGGTTGCACGCGATGAAGATATGTTTAAACAGATTGGAAAGGATATATTCTTTGATCTAGTCGATCATGATAAAGTATGGAGTATTCGCATTAAAAAACAAGTGCCATTTATCTTGTTTAAGGTATGAACTGTTATTTTCTCATTTTGTTATAACAAAGTCATTGATTTGTTGTGCCATCAACATTCTATCTATTTCATTTTGCATGAAACTAGATACTTTCCCTTTAAAATTATTTTAAATTGGAAATTGGTTTTGTCTTTCAGTTGTATGATTATATGAATAAATTTAGTAATATATAAAATTACTAAAGTGGAAATTATTTCTGCATCAAGTTCCTCAGTGCTAGCTATCACAAGGTGTTTGGTTAATGGAAGTCTGAGGTTTCTTTTTCCTTTGTCACATTTTCTTTTTTTTGTTGATGGGGTTGTGCTGTAGGGATTCTTATGCTCGTCAGAAATTTATTTTTCATGGATCTATTTCAGCAGCAAAATAATACTTTTCAGATTAAAAAATAAGATAAAATAATTAAAAAATAAATAGAATGCAGAAACAAGTAAAAAAAAGAAGAGAAGAAACGGTTACCAGACACCACTGTAGCTCTTGCAAGAGTTGCTGGATTCTGATGTCAGAGTCACTGGAGAGGGTTGTATGAGATGCCAGAATGTAAAACTTGTTTATTGTTTAATTATTTTATTTTATTTTTTATTCTGAATAGTATTATTTTGCTGCTGAAAATTATTTTTATTTGTTTTTGTTTTAGGAAATTATTGTTTAGTTACTAAAAATTATTTTTAACATTCTGAAAATTATTATTTTGCTTCTGAAAATTACTTTTAGTTGTTTTTGCTTTAGGAAATTATTATTTTGTTTCTGAAAGTGAAAATTATATTTTTAACATTCTTAAAATTATTTAGTTTCAGACTTTTTTTACCATTCTTTTGCATTAGGAAATTATTGCTTAGTTTCCGAAAATTATATTTACATTCTGAAAAATATTATTTAGATTCTGAAATGGCTGAAACAACACCAACACCAAATGATTCAAGGGCTAGTTCTAGAATAGACCCTGATTGGAAATACTGTCATAACTCATAAAACTCTAGCTGTTTTTGTTTTAAATATTTTGTAATTTTGTTCTTGTTAACTAGGGTTTTCCATTTTTTTTCAAAAATGACAAATATGCCTTGTATCTACTAGTTTCTATTTTTTTTTTTAATTTAATGAAGATTATGTTTTGTATTCTAATGTATTTTATATTTATGTATTTTTTTTTATAGTTTTTTATTTATAGTTACTGTTATATGTTCTATTTTTTTAGTTTCTTAATTTATATTTACTGTTTTGTTAGTATTTATATGCATATATATTATTATTTTTCCACCATGGGCTCTGCTATTTCCCACAATGCCATCCGTCATTGTCATAAGGCAACTTTTTGGTAAACCACCATGGTCCACCATCGATAACATTGATCTGAACCCCACTGGAATCTCTCCTCTGTAGTGACTAGTGATGGCAGATGACAATAAGGGATGACCGGCAGTGTGTTTGAGTAATAATATTAATAGATACAAAAATCTCAACATTTTTTATTGTTTTTCAGATGGAGTAGAAACTGTTTTAAAAAATAACTAAAAAACTACATCACAACCATTTTAATAAAATATTTTCTGTTTTCAAAATGTATTTCAAAATAAAAAACACAAAATTGACCACTACCTTGAATGGGCCTTAGTTTTTGTCATTATCTTTTGTTGTTTTTTAGTTTTTGTACTCTAAGAAATACTCGATCCTTGTCCATGATGTACTTTCCTTGTTTGTCTAATAAAACTGTAATTTCCCTTCTAGAAAAGAATAAAATAACCAACTAAAATAGAACCAAATCACTGAAACAGAGGTCAATTCCATAGCCTAACTAGTAAAACTGCTGCAGCAAAAAAAAAAACACAGTAAACACCCACCCAGATGTATCTAGCCCAACCAAGGCCTGTAAACCAGCCATGTGTCACAGTTGAGTGCAAAAAAGGACCCAGTTGAACCACCCACTACTCAACATTACTCTGGCAGAGATTTTGAAGGTTTGTGTTGGATGAGAAAATAAGGTCTAATAGGATTTCCTTATGAAGTTGAATGAGAGAAAGGGCTAATTAGCATGCTTAGCAATGATACATTATTGCTTAAATGTATTGGGGTTTTTTTTTAAAGGCTGTATTAATCATTGCTGACCTATAATTCTTCTCATATATCGAGAAACAAAGCTTGATTCTTTAAATTTCTTCCTATATTTCTGACAATGAAGTCTTTATCAGGAAAAAGTTGCCAAAGAGTTTAATATACCTGTCTCATGCCAAAGATTTTGGCTTTGGGCAAAGCGCCAAAATCATACATACCGGCCGAACAGACCAGTGACACCTCAGGAAGAAACTCAGTCTGTGAGTTCTTCACCCATTACATTGCTTGTCCCTAAGTTGTATGTGTGTATGTGGAGTAATCAAGTTACTCCAAGTGTAACTCTTTTAGAGTTACTCACAATTCACTTTTTTGAAATCAAATGGTTCTAAGAATAGCTAATCTTAAAGCATTAGATTTCAAGAGAATGAATGGTGAGAATATGGAGTAATTAAGAGTTAGTTTGGAAGTAACTTGAACACACCCCTCCAACCCTCCCCCCCCACACACACACACACATATTGTAACAATGATCTTATATGTTTTTCTCTATTTACAATTTTATTTCTTTCTCCTACTAAGTATTTAAGGAAATTTGTAGGTTGTCCTGTTTGCTTTGTACCATAATATAGTTTCCTTATTATTGCCTAGTGATTGAGATTGGAAACATTTCCACAAATCCAGTTTTCATAAACACAAAATGATGATAAATAAATTTCTTTATATCAATGGTTGGAGTGTAAATTATGCTTAGATCAGTAATGAGGGTACTCTCTTTATTTTGATACATGCCCAAATACATTTTTATTGGGACTTGAGTAAGATTCTTGAATTACAGTATCCTAAATTTTCTTTGTCTGACAGATTAGTCATTCTCTGTTTGAATTGACTATATTAATTTGTAAGTTTTTTAGCTAAAATGTATCCTGCTGCTTTAAGAAAACATTGATTGTTCTCTTGTTTTTGTTACATGCTTAGATTATTAATTATAGGTGGTGGGATGTGATAGAAGGATAAAATTCCCCATATGAAAATGCTATTGTGGCCTATGGTGCTACGTTACTGTGTTATAGTGGCACTACGATGATTATTTAACAACAGTGTTACATGCTTATCATAACTAAAAGTAAACTAGGTGAAATTGAGAGTAGGAGTGATGTTTCATTGTTTGAAGTGCAATCTCTGTATTGACTATTGAATATATTTTATGATATTTTTCTGATCATTTATAGGTTGGAGAGTTAAGAGAAATTTCCAATAAGGCAAATAATGCAGAGCTGAAGTTATTCTTGGAACCGGAAATAAAGCAGGTACTGTTGTTTCTTGTACTATCGCCTTAGTTCCTGATATTCTACTATGACTTCTAAAATGTGAATGTTGCTGTTGGGCTTGTAATTAACATTCAATTTTTATTGTTTTGTTTCACAATGAATTAGGATTTTGGGTTTGTTCCTCCTCCTGTGAAGACAAATGAAGATCTGTTGCTATTCTTTAAAGTTTATGACCCTTCACATGAATTGATGTGGTACTTGCTCTTGCAATACCTTTTAGAATGAAACTACATTTAAGTACTCAAGTGCCTTTTCTTTTGTTTTCTCAGGTATGTTGGGAATCTTTATGTCAAATCTAGTGCTAGGCCTTTGGATATAGTGTCAAGGCTAAATCAAATGGCAGGATTTGCTATTGATGAAGAAATAGAACTATTTGAGGTTAGTTGACCTGTATATTATGTAACATTATTTTCCATTATTGCAATCTAAAGGAAGAGTAAGAATGCTTTCGACTTTTTGTCTTATCCAGGAAATCAAATTTGAACCCCATCTAATGTGTGAACCTGTTGACAGGAATATAACGTTCCATGATAGTCAGGTAAAAATTATTTGTTTAACTGTAGATTTTTTACTATAGTGCTTTTTATGCCGATAGGCATTTTCTTGGTGGTTATTTTATTTACAGACAATCATCTCTGTTTTAAATTGTCTAATATTAAAGCACCTACAATTGCAACTTTTTTTTTTACGGTTTTGGTTTTTGGCAGCTTGAGGATGGTGATATTATTTGCTATCAGAAAGGGCCTAAAGCAGGAAGTTCCGAGGAATTTCGCTATCCCAATGTTCCTTCCTTCTTGAAATATGTGCACAACCGTCAGGTTTGAAATCTTAAAATAAGAAACATATATAATTTTTTTGTAGAATCTCTCATTTAACTTCTTCAAAAAGTTAATTTCAGCCGTACATAAGTTAATTTTAATTCATGGTTGAAGCTTAATTCATTTTATTTTTTTCTTGTTGTAAATTACAGAATATCATAGGGAATCTACCATTGTCGTGTTTCCTTATAAAAACATGATAAGAGAATGTAATTTTTGTGACAAAAATATCATTCTAACTCTTCCTATAAGTGCTTATAAAAAATTTATCCAAGCAGAACCATTAACTGACAGCCTCTGCTGCATTATACATAATTCAATGCATTAACAGAATGGATTGCTGATTTCTTTTATAAAATCGTGCTACATGGCAGTGCTCAGATAATCAATTTATCTTACTTCTTCACATTGAACTTGAAATTTAATATTTAACTAATTTAGGGTAAATATCTAGGTACACTAGAGGAATTTATGCCTTGATCAAATTTACAAGGTTCTGAAATATCCTGTAAAAATTTCTAATACATCAGATTTATATTCTCTAATGTGTTAAATGGTACTATAGTATCATAAATAAATTCAATCGTATCTATCATTAGTTAGTGATGTTTATTTTCTTGGCTTCAAATTGATGACCAACTTGAGGTTTGTCTTGGAGATATCTGATGATTGTTTAGAGCTGATTGGTTGACTTTGTTGTTTTATGTAGTCTTGATGTTGATTGTGTGGTCTTTTATTGTACATGGTTAGATGTTTGTTTGTATTTTTCTTTAAGTGAAATGTAAGTTACTTATTTATCAGATTTAGTTAATTTTTTTTCTTGGGGAAGTGCCAATAATATAGCAAAACTAATTTTGGGTTTTGTAGACTAGTTTTGCATAGCTTACCGTTTCAATTCTTTTCAGTATATTACCTTAATTTATTTCCAGGTTGTACGCTTTCGGCTTTTGGAAAAACCCAAAGAGGATGAGTTCAGTCTTGAGTTGTAAGTTTCTTTTGTACCTACAATTAATTTTATGTGTTATAAATACTTAAGATTCATGTGCTTAGTGTAAAAAAAGTAGTGTTTGCACAAATAAACTTCACAAATTACCATGCAGCCTCCCAGATAACACCTTGATCTGATTGTGACCTTTTCTCATTGATCAAGATATGTGGACTCACAAGTATATTATATCTTTTTTTGTATATAGAAGTATCTGGTAATCCATATACATTCTGTGACCATCAGGTCAAAGCTTCACACATATGATGATGTTGTTACAAAAGTTGCTCAACATCTTGGTTTGGGTGATCCTTCTAAAATCAGACTCACATCTCATAACTGTTACTTCCAGCAACCTAAGCCACAACCTATCAAGTACCAAGGTGTTGAACATTTGTCTGACATGCTGATTCACCTCAATCAGGTATTCTTTGATGTTGGAAATCATTCTCAATTTGTTCTGTTATATTTTAAATTGCTAGCAATTTGCAAGGACTTCAAAATGGCTGTGTTTTACTTTGGCTTCTGATTGTGAATAATTTTTTTTTTTTGGTTTTCTTTATAGACTTCTGATATACTATACTATGAAATATTGGATATGCCTCTGCCAGAATTGCAATGCCTTAAAACTCTTAAAATTGCATTCCATTTTGCTAACAAGGATGAGGTGAGTATTTTTAGTGGTTTATTTTCCTTTTCAATATGATTGTGTTATATTAAGTTTTATACTTCTAACAGAGTTATAATTCCTCAGGTGGTGATTTCTACTATTAGATTAAGAAAACAGAGTACAGTGGAGGATGCACTTAATGATATTAAATCAAAGGTAAATCACCATATAATTGAAGTTGATACATTATCCTGTAAGCTATGATTGATTACACTGACTTGATGATATTGACGTGCTGGTTTGTATGCCTAATCCAAGAATCTGATTTGATAATTAATTTTTTATTTGAGTATTTTAAAGCGGTCAGTCAACATATAAAATTTCGTTATTGAAACCAATTGAATTCGAAACTTTTTTTTATATGTGGCTATTTGAATAGCTTATGTGCATATGATAGATTAGATAAATATTATATGCAGACTCACTAATGGATAACCGTTAGTTAGGTGTCTGTCAGTGAGGCAGTTAGGTAAGTTATTTGGGTGGGGTGAACCGTGGGAGACAAAAATCTTGTTACTAAGGACAGCCAAGAAAGTGGAAACTCAGGGAGCAACCAGTTAGCATTTGGGATCATGAATCACAAGTGGGATGGTCCAGTGGATTGAGAGAAAAGGTGGAGACATAGGATGTACTCAATGCAGTGGATTCTTTTATGTTTGAATTTTGAAAAGAAGTTTATTTCATGGAGGGAGACAATCTATTTTCAATGGTAATATAATGGATGTGAGGACTGAGAGGGAACATCACCTATGGGTGGTGCAGTGGTGGAACAAAGATGAATGGAACATTTAACAACCATGAGATTTGGGTTCCAATCAAGATGGTCAGCCCATCAACACCACTAGAAGCACCACCAGTATGTAAAAAAGGAGCTTCATTTCATTGAGGGGGACAATATTTTGGGTTGCAGGATGGAGGAGCAAATTCATTTTAGTTTAGCTAATATAATGGAAGCAAAGACTGAGAGGGGAGTCGCTCCTATGGGTGGTGCAGTGGTGGAACAACCCTGAAAGGAACATCTGATAACCATGGAGGTTTGGGTTTCAACCGAGATGGTCAACCACCACCAATGAGTTTCGGACATCAAACAAACATGTTGACTAAGTTTCCACTGCTAGAACTGCAAAACTGTTTGATTGGAGGATCGAAGATGAGGTGCTTTTAGAAATGGCAGCTGCACCTAGAATTTCTGAGCATGGGAGGGAGAAGGAAAAAGGGACTGAATGGAATTTACACTATAGGAATATATAGAATTGGACTTCTGTTGAAGGAAGTTATTTCTCTCCATAGTTGAATGGTTTCTATCTTATGTGGGAAAGCTCCAGACTCAACAAAATGCAGTGGAGGAATTTGACAATCATCAGAACCAACCACCTGCTACTGTGCAACCAACAATAATTTTTGTAGTATTGACACACTGCTTTCATGAACAAGTTTATCATGGAACTTTTCAATGCATCACAATTTTACTGAGAAAATGATATAAGGAGATATAGATGGAAAGAAGGAACAATCAATTTTATACTTATTCTATCACAACTGTGATATACATCACAATTTTACCAAGAAAATGACACACTGTTTTCATGAACAAGTTTATCATGGAACCTTTCAATGCATCACAGACTCGCAGTTTTACCAAGAAAATGATATAAGGAGATATAGATGGAAAGAAGACGGAACAATCAATTTTTATATTTATTCAATCACAACTGTGATCTACATCAAATTTCTCAATCAACCTAAGATTGAAATTTCACTACAACAAATTGTTATACAAACAAACTCATGCACATGGAAACACAAAATTCTCAAAGGTTCTTGACACCCTCAAGAAATCTAAACCCAATATTGTAGAAGCTTACTACAAGATCTTTTGACAAAAACCTTCTCAAAGAGAATACAAACACTAAAATGCAAAGTAAAGGATTGATATGACCGATGTGATGGATTTTCAAATGAGGCACACTTAGCCTCTTCTTGATGATGACTTGATCATGCTCGAGAGATCCCTTGGAATTTTGTAAAATTTGAAAGAATGGGTGTTTCCTTTATTTAATCAAATGTGGTCCTCATCCTTAGATTTGTTAATATTTTTTGTTATAGACTGGATTTAACTATACTCGTCTATTTGATGCAAAAAATTGTTTATATTTTTTCCCATTTCCTTCTTTTGGAAGTATGTGTCAAATTCTTGTAGTTTCTTCTATATGGACTGTATTGGTACTAATATTTTGAGTTATGTGAAATAGGTGGATTTATCTCTTCCTGATGCACAACTAAGATTGCTTGGAGTTTTCTATCACAAGATATATAAGGTGTTGCATCATATACTTTTTATTTTTTTAGTACAAATTCTACTCTTACCACAGAGCATGATTTCCTAGAGTTAACTAATTTTATTTGTCGTAATTGAAAATTATTACAGATGGGGCTAAGAATAGAGACATAGAGTATATAAATGGGGAGACAACCCTCAATTTATTAGCGAGTTTTTGGGATTGAGTTAGACCCTAACCCAACTTCTAAGACTCAGATGCCATTAGGCAATGTGGCCTCATTATTGATAACTGTGTTCAAAATTTTTATTCTATTATCCTCTTTAAGACTGGCTTGTTTCATTAATCTCTTGGTGGCCAGCTAAAATATTACTGGTTTCTTCTGTCTACGCAGTATCTTCTCATTTTTTATTCTAAAAAGTTACTGGTATCTCTGACAATGAGGGTTTAAATTTAACTGAAATATCCATTTGAAAGCAAATAATGTCTAGGATAAGGAAAATCTATTGGCCTATGAGTTTATTATTGTTTTTGGGTGGGAGGTATGTTTGTGGTTGTATTAATTTGGTTATTGGCTTTCTTATTCTATACCCAATGTGTACAACATTTGTTAGTAGCTGCTTCATGTGTCATATTTACTTTTCATCTTTGTTGGAGATCCACATCGACTAATAATATGGCCATATAAGAGTATATAAGTGAAGTGTAAACCTAACCTTACAAGCCGGTTTTGTGAAGTTGAGTTAAATCCAATTTCACCAATTCTAATAATCTTAATATCTTTATCCTGTGGCAATCCTTTGAAGAAGTTTCCATTTGGGTAGCTTTAGTCGTAATATTTTGATGTACCTTTTGCAGATTTTCCCTCTAAGCGAAAAGATTGAGAATATTGATGATCAATATTGGACATTAAGAGCAGAGGAGGTAAATTTTGTTTAGCTTTGTTTTGTGTATTGTTTAGGATTATTATTCAAATACAACATCTTGATCAGAAATTACTATTTTGGATGGGATAGTTTGGATGTGATAGTCGTCATTACTTTTACTTCTGTCATCCGTCAATAGTTTGGGTTGATAATAATATTCTTATAGCTAAAATTTTGAAGCCAATAACGAAAAATTATCAAAGATTCCATTTTTTTCTATTTTGAATATAATTTTAGACATTTTTGAAACATTTACCTTGTAAGTTGTAATCAACATTAAACATTGAAAAGGTTGATAATTTGGTTCTTGTTTGACTCAAGAGTCAAGATTAAGACCAAATTTTGTTTTAGAGGGAGACTATGACTGGTTTGAGGCTAATAATATGTAATGTTGCTGTCAGTTAACATTCTGTTTTCATAATGTTTAACTACCCTTCATCATCAGGACAAGAAAAACAAAATCCAATACACTACTATGAAGTGTATTTTGTTATTTTTTAGAAACTGGCCGAGAGTTAAGTACGAGGGAAGTTATGTCACCTCCTCCAAGATCTCTTTTGAGAATGATTGGGGACTGAAGAGGAGTGATTGACCTTGTCTCCTTTGGTACATCATATATTCAACTGCCTCCATCAACTACTGCAATAGGTTGTTTCCACCTCATTCGTAGGGGAAGCTTTGTTACAAATCACTACTATGATAGATTCAAATCACCAAAAGAGTTGTTGTGGCCCCTAATGAGTTTTTTTTTTCTGATCTCATGGTGGGCACTTAATGTTCATACTAGTGAACATGCTAAAGTTCAGTGTAATTCCAAGAGTCCAAAGAGCTTAATGTGTAACTTGGCACGTAAGGATTGATCACATCTATTTAGTTTGTGCTTTTTCAACTGTTCCTGCTATTTTTGGGGTTTGGTGTCAATGCACATTATATATTCACAGGAAGGATCTAGGTATCTTCATGTGAGGCCATGAAATTGTACTTCTAAGCTCCTTCCTGCCATAGATTTAAAATTTAGGGTGACCGCAACAGAGTCTGAGTGTTACTGAACACTCTTGAGTTCGTCAAACTTTTCTATTCTAGGATATGTGAACTGCTTGGGCAGTGCTGCTTCCAGAACCAATGGAGTCACCAGAGAAGATGAAACCAAAATGTGTGCAGCTGTGTATAGGACAAAAGTTGGTTAAAGAGACTACAACACCTTAGGATCTGGCTACAGCAACAGAAGAGGGGGGAATTCGATTCTTCTTGTGGTGAAGTGGGATTGGTAGCCATTGTTGATTTTTCAAACTCTTGATACCATTTAGTGTTTGATAGTGAGAATATGGGAAGGAATTTCAGATAATCGAAGTGCTTTTCTTTGATTCTTCAATCTGTGATACAGATTGTTATGTATTCATTGTCTAGCTTGTTAAGCAAGCTTCCATCCAGCTGATAGCTACATATAACTTACCAACTGAATTACAGTTGCCTAACCAACTCAGAATATTCTATAATTATATTTGTTAGCTAACTGACTAAGTTTGATGGTGCGCAGCAGATTCATGTCACCTTGAGTAGATCAAGTACTCTCTATCAAGATATGATAAAAGAAGCAAAGGTATCAGAGAAAGATTCTTCTGCTTCATCACTGTGAAAGAAATAGATTTCCCATGCTAAGTCTGTCTTGGCACAAAATGTTTTGAAGATTTCCCTAGTAAGCAATGAAATATCAAAATCCTAAGATGTTTATAACTGAGATGACTGGTTCCTGCCAACTTCCATATATAAAAATGAATAATAGCTAAAGGAAATTGCCCTCTTTTACTGACCTGACCGAGGAGGACCATTGACACGCTTTCCATATTGACATGACTAGTTCTCTGAAAAATTGTATATGGGAGGCATGTTACCACTTTGTGGGACTTGGAAAGACTCATGACCAACTGACAAAAAGGAGATCAGGAGAGTTGTTTGATGGTTGAGAAGGGGGGGTGAGATGGCCAACCAAGCTTCAGGGGAGGGACCTGCATTAATAAATTTCAGGGAGGGCAGCATATGAGCTACTTGTATCTAGAAAGAGGCTGTGGGAGGGTATTTACAGTTTCATAGGTGTTTAAAGCAGGGATTCTGATTATGGATTCTGCTTGTCTTCTCTGTCATTTTGGATTTCTTCTTTTAATAATAAACACATCATGTGACTTAAGTCAAGAAAAGGCATGCCTGATAAGTATGTCAAGAAATTACAAAATTTACCCATGCTTTAGATTTCTTTGATGTTTAAGCTTTGCAAGTCCATTAATTCTCTTTTGCAAAGTCTGTAGAAGTCAGTTGTGATTTTGTAATGGTTGTATTCATCATGGCTAGTTACCACCAGGGCTGTTACTAGGGCTAAAATCTGTCATTGCCCTTGTGTTCTGTGTTTTCCACCAATTTTTTTTAGGACAGTTTTCTGTTGGTTTCCCACTTATTTTCTGTTGCCGTAGGCTTTCAGGGTTTGAAACCGATCCCACTAGATAAATTTCATTGGACTAGGCCACCTCTGTTGCCAGCTAACTTAAAACCCCCTCTATTTTGCACTCCACCAATTTTTTTGCCTAACCTAATTGTCTAGTTATCATCCAATGATAATTTGCCAACTCCACCTGATGTTCTTCAGAGCTGTGTCACAATCTTTCTCGAGTACTTGATGATAATTTGCCAACTCCACCTAATTGTCTAGTTATCATCCAATGATAATTTGGACAGGTGTGTGCTATGTTGTCTATCTCTTTTTCTTTGTTCTCACAAGTCACAACATTCCTGTTTCCCGCTGCATTTATATTTGAGTTTTAGTGTTTATACATGTGTACTGTTGTGTAGTATAACTATTTGCATTGTGTCCCTGATCTTTCAAATATAGTGGCTGTCCCACTATCACAATCCTGCCATATTTGTTTTGGTATCAGCTGCACTGTGTTTCACTACTATTTGGGATTGACTATGTGAATTAGACATGTCATTTTGTTAATGTGACATGGCGTTATTTTTTTTAGTGCATGATTCCTCTTCATTATGGTTTCCTGTTATGAATATAATATCCTTTTGTACTACTGAAGGTTCCTGAAGAAGAGAGAAATTTAGAGCAACATGATCGATTAATTCATGTTTATCATTTCATGAAAGATGCTGCTCAAAATATTCAGGTAAGATCAAATCTCTTGTATTGTTATAATTTCTCAGTGCTTTTTTAGGATAGTTTTTGTAGTAATTTAATCATATTACTGCCTTGGTTTTTTTTCTTTTTTCTGACAATCACTTCCCCCCCCCCTGTTTGGGGGATTGAAACTTATGGAAATAGCAGCAAATTCAGAATTTTGGGGATCCTTTTTTATTTGTTATACATGAGGGTGAGACATTAGCTGATGTCAAATTGCGCATACAGAAAAAGTTACAAGTTCCTGATGCAGAGTTTTCAAAGGTATATGTGAATGCGTTAATTCAAATATCTGAACTACTTTTTATGCATTTTAAAACTTGGGCAGCTTTTTTATGTGTCAATGATGATTAATAATTTTGTTCAAATTTTTTTTTTTTTTTTTTTTTTTTGGCAATGTAGTTAAAATACCACTAGAAAGTTTGGTTCATCTATTTTCTGTCCTGCTTCAAGAGTAAAATTTTGGTTCACAATTAATATTTTTTTTTTCTTCTGTTGTCTGTCCTAACAGTGGAAATTTGCATTCGTGTTACTTGGTTGTCCTGAATACCTACAAGATTCAGATATTGTTTGTGCTCGGTTTCAGGTCTGTCAATCTTCTCTTTCTTGTGTGTGTAATATTTCATATTTGTTTTGTATGCGTGAATCTGTTGTGGCTGTCAATGGAATCTATTTAACCATATTGTTACCTGCTGAAGTTATTACAAATTTGCACTGTTTGATTGTTTAGAGAAGGAATGTATATGGTCCTTGGGAGCAATATCTTGGACTGGAACACCTTGACAGTGCCCCAAAGAGGTCCCATGCAGTCAACCAGGTAATTATTGGGAACTGGCTTCTCTCTTTCCTTTGGGGTATTGCCAATGTAATTGTGTAGGTGGTATCCTGTGTTAACCCTAAAATATTGATCTAGCAGGCAATCATTCAAAATTTAGGGTTGATGAAACCATACAACATTTAGAGAAAAAACTGGTATTACTTTTTATGCATGTTTGATTATATTCTGTTAGATCTAACTCATTAGAAAATATAGCACCAAAAAATGGAGCAAATGTATTTGGAATAATGTTTTGGTAGCACCTATTCAGATGACAGAAACGAAGCTCATTTAAGTAGGTATGATGTGAGAAGACTAATTAGACACTTAATTGAAAAAGGTAGCTTAAAAAAAAAAAGAGTTGAATTAAAATGGCCAAAAACATTTAAGGATCTGCTAGAAACTATGTATGTCGGAGAAATAATTTTTTCTGAAAATTTGGTATTGAGATCCGTTGAGCAATGGCATTGATAGATCCAAATCCCCACACTATAGGATAGACCTTGTTGCTACTGCAAAATTGTCGTTGTAGCACTATTTTCAGTTGTTTTGGGTGAAATGAATTATGAATGCTATTACACGAGAAAGAATTATAAATTTTCTAAATTAAGCAATAAAGGCTAATTTAATCTTATACAGACACGAAACTTGCTATAATATGCTCTCATTTCTTACAATTCTATTATATATCTCTTTATACTTTTTTGCAACTACTACCCCCCCCCCCCCCCCCCCCCCCCCCAGCTGAAACATTCCGAGATTGACTATAATTGAAGAAAGTTATGGTATATGCACTGGATAATTGGTAACTTATCCAAATGCAATGATAGCTGAATATAAGTCACTGGAAATAATTTTATGTTGCAGGTTTCAGAAGTCAACAATGATTATTTCTCAATTTTGCAGAACCGTCGCACATTTGAGAAGCCTGTGAAAATCTACAATTAGGAAAGATCTGTGTATCATCTCAATCAATCAGTGTATAATATCTTGTGGGAGTGGCACTTGCAGTTTTATGAAGGTGATAACAGAAGTGTAAAGTAGAGATACAGTCAATTTTCTACCGGGAAATGTCTAGCTTAGGGAATAGGTTTATAGCCTTGTCTGTCAAAACTCAATCAGTCGTCTCTTTGGTTGTTTCTAGATTGGGCATTAATTCCTTTGTAAATAATAAGATTTTGGGTTGGATTTTGTATATAAATCATAGGTATACCTAACTGTCTGGGCCTTCTATTATGGGCTTTTTCGATTGCGTCCATTGGAGACGTAAGATCAGGATTCTGTATACATTTTTGCTGGTTCTTTAATGTAATTTTTTCTTATGCCTTTTTCTGACCTTAAACTTGCGAGAGGTATATTGGTGTGTGAACCTGTTGTATTGCCCTTTCCTATTTCCTGAATGTGTTCATGATGCAGGGTCAACTACACCAATGTGATAAAATTTGCAGTTCTGACAGATTCAGCACTGGATTTTCATTTGTCTCTGCATTTGAAGATATATTGCTTCTCAGATTTCAATTTGAGGAGGTTTACTTGTTTTTACGGTAATGTTTCTTTTATCGTTGAATTATGTATGTCCAGTCGAAATTAAATTGTCCTTTCGACGTTTTTAAATGGTCCTCTTAATTTGAAAGAATTCAAAATTTCGAATCTTGCATGATTCAAAAGCTTTGTTGACTCAATTGGATTTTTTTTTTTTTTTCCTGTGGAATTAAAACCCTGATCCTATAATGATTGTAACGTTCTTAGTGAGAGTAGAATATACAGATGCTCGGGTATAGTGAGAAGCATTACTGAAGAAGAGGGTGGTTTTTATAGATTTATATAATTCGAGTTCACAGGAAGTTTGTTAAATTGTTACATATTTTGCAGTCTAATAAATTGTCATTTGGTCTAGAATGTAACAGGCAATGTAAAAATAAAATAAAAAAAAAATCCTTGAAATGTTTTTTACACATTTTATTGAAAAACGATCCCATAATTCATTTGAAATTGTTATCATTTCTGTTTTATTTGGAAAAGAAGCTATTAAAAATAAATTTATGTTCATTTCAAAATTTAACAGTCGAATTTTATTTATTTTAGAATAAAGCCTATATTATTCTAAGTGGATTCTAAAAAACTAAAATATAAAATAATTGTTATTAAGAAGGTAAAGTCAGAATAGTGAAAAAAAAAGGTTCTATTCAAAAGCAAAAATATTATTGTGGTACTTTTAATGTATATAGCTAATATTTCTTAATGGAAAAAAAAAAATGTTAAATAGTACCGTATGGTTTAGGTCGTGTTGAAGTCAATCCAAAAACATTAAAAGGCATATTTTAAGCCTGAAGGTTTTGAATATGGGTTGAATAATCCATCAATTATTTGTATCTTTTTGGTTAAATTTGATAGATCGAATCTTGTAACACATGATTAATTTGTTTTTATGGGATTTTCACTGAACTTTGGATTTTTATCATATTTTTTGTTAACTCTTTTATTTTCACTTATCTCGGATGTCGATACGAGACGCTCGTCTCTCTTGCTTCTCTTGCATTCACCAACTCACTTCCTTGGCCTCAATATTTTAAGTTGCTGGTGGCGCCACCTCAATTGGCACCTTCTTTGTTCATTGAGGGTAACAATTTAGATCTAACATGCAAAGAATGAATATTAGCAACATGGCATAACTGGTGATTTCAAATATTTTGATGGATGTAATTATCATGCATTAAGTAGAAAAGTTTGTGCGCTATACTTATGACTGAGAGGTAAGTCAAGGAGACGCCTAATGGAATGGTGCCTCCCATGTAGGGTTTTTTTTACGAAAATGGTGTTGTTTTGCAAAAGAGATTTTCTCTCACTATCTTAATGTTTTCTATTTGCATCTCCATAATCTTGTGACATGTCCAAAATAGTCTTAGGTAAAAGAAGTTAAAATTACTTCTCTTGCATGCCTCTCTTTCGCTCATTCGTTCAACAACCTTCAAATCCAAGTACAAAACCTTCATTTGCACGATGCAGCTCCTTTTGCGATACACCTTCATTCGCAAATTGCAAATCTGGATTACCTAATCCTGACAAGTTTAGATTGTCAAATCCGAATATAAAAAAAATTACAATTACAAGTTTGAATTGATCTATCCAAACTTGTAAAAGAAATTGTTTTTACAAATTCAGATTATGCAATCCGGACATGAAAAAAAACACTTGCAAAATTATATATACGTGAATTGTGGCACCAGATTATTCATTATTGTGGCCTATGTCTGCATTTTGAATTGCATTCATGGCCATTCCCGAGGTTATTAAAGTGACAACTTCTTCTTCTTCCTCCTTGGTTCAAAACGCAATCTCCAAAATCTCGTCACCATCAAAATAGTGATTATGCTTACCAAGGAGAAAATGAGACGAGGAGGTGCAACAACTAAGAAAAAAACGTGCAAGACGATCAAGTGCTAGAGGAAGAAAATAAGAGTTGTAAGAAAGGTAACAAAACTTTAACTTTTTTTAACTAAGACTATTTTTTTTATTTTTAAAAATTATGGAGATACAAGGAGAAATCATGAATACAAGGAGAAAAACTCTTTACAAAATAATTACCAAATGGTGTGGTTTCACTAGTAGTATTTAGTATTTACCAACCTTGTGATCAGGAAGTGATGTAATCCTCCTTAGCATGGACTTGAACTAGGACCAGTAAGAAGGAAGTATGACTTGGATGAAACTTCAAGGAGCTTAGTTTATGACATATCTCATTTAATTGTATTAATTTGACCATTTCTAGACTTGTATAAATACCCTTAAGTCATTAGGATTTTAGGGGTGTAGTTAGTTTAATTTTCGGCCTTGTATTTTGGCCTTTAGGTTCATTTTACCTTAGGAAATGTGTTTAGTCTCTTTGTGGAGTGTGTTAATTAGTTGGGTTTAGTCCTAGAGGGTTTGGACGTGTAAGATCTTATTTCTACACCCCTAATTCCTCTTCACACCCTTCTAACTAATATATGAAGCATGTAAAAGATACGTGGGTCCCCTTGTCCCCTAATTTAACGCCACCTAGGCTATTCTCTCTCCTACATGGCTGATTCTAGTTGCTTCTTATTTAAATTTGAATTTTGGAGGTATCATGTTATTTCCCTCCAAAATTCAAATTCAAACAAGAGGAAACATAGATCCACATTTTTAGGATCTAGATCCATATTTTTAGGGCCATGTTTGAATCTTTAGTTGGATTAACTTAGTGTTAATTGAGCACATGCTAAATTAACATTAGATTAAGCCAATTAAACCTTCGTTAGCCTAGTTGGATATTCACTTTCATGCTTAGACCCATAGATTCATGCCTTGCTCTATATATAGAGCATTCCCTCCTTCTTGTAATTTTTAACACTCATTTTAAATGAAAATACACTTCTCTAAATTTCAGGATTCTTCTTCTTCTTGAGTGTTCATTGTCCTCGCCTTGAGTGAGAATTCTTCATGCTATTATTAAGGGTTCATTCCCTTGTGGCTAGCTTCCTTTTTGGGGCTGATTGACCTAAGTGGGTCTATTTTTTAAAAAAATTACCTAAGTAGGTCTATTTTAAAAAATATTACTGGGATGAGTCTGTTTTCAAATTTGATCTGGTAAAACCACAACTCGCAATTGCAGTTTACGTATCACGTCAATTATGTGCTTATGTGATGTCCAACGTAGAACAAACTGATGCTAAAATTGCAACTGACAATTGCGATTTTACTGGTCTTTGACCAACGCCATCCCTCTATCTAATGGTTACAAGCAGCACAAATTTTTAGAAGGTTAAAATCGCAAGTCAGACTTGCGGTTTGTGTAGGATGTTAAAATCGTAATTACCACTTGTAGTTTATATTAAATATGTATTTTTTTTCGTTACAACGTTTTATTCAGCAGTTAATGCCCACATAAACTGCAGATAGTACTTGTGATTTATGTGGAAATTTCTATTTGCCTCACAGAATCACACAATCAAAATCCAAAGTTTAAATTTTCAGCCTTGTTTTCAAATATTCAGGTTTGTTTCCTTATACAATATTGTGATGTTTTTCTCTTATATGTTATTTTAGAAACATACAAAGTCAAACTATAACAAAATCAAAATATAACGTAAAACTTTAAAAAATTTAAAAAGTAAAAACATTTAAATTAAAAAAACACTTAAACTGTAATTTAAAAAAAAAAGTAACTTAACAAAATTAAAAAGATAACAAAATTTAAAAACTCAAAACTTAAATTAAAAAATAAATTTAAACGGTTATGTAAAATTTAAAAAAAAGTAACTTTTGAAAAAATTTAAAAATATAACAATAATAAAGTAAATTTAAAAAAAAAAAGACATCAAATCAGTGTAATCCTTTCATTTTCTTTTAAAAACATAACTTTTTAAATTTACTTTATTATTGTTATATTTTTAAAATTTTTTAAAAGTTACTTTTTTTAAAATTTTACGTTACGGTTTAAATTTATTTTTTAATTTAAGTTTTGAGTTTTAAAATTTTGTTATCTTTTTAATTTTTTAAAGTGACTTTTTTTTAAACTGTTATGTTTTTAAATTGTGTTAAGTTACTTTTTTTTTAAATTACAATTTAAGTTTTTTTTAATTTAAATGTTTTACTTTCTAAATTTTTTTAAAGTTTTACGTTACAGTTTGATTTTGTATGTTTTTAAGATGACATATAAGAGAAAAACATCACAATATTATATAAGGAAACAAACCTAAATATTTGGAAACAAGGTTGAAAATTTAAAGTTTGGATTTTGATTGTGTGATTCTGTGGGGTAAATGGAAATTCCCACATAAACCGCAAGTGGGGTTTTAACACAAACCACAAGTCTGACTTACGGTTTTAACCTTCTAAAAATTTGTGTTGCTTGTAATCACTGGACAGAGGGACGGTGTTGGTCAAAGTTCAGTAAAATCGCAATTGTCAGTTGCGATTTTAGCATAATTTGTTATACGTTGGGGCACCACGTAAGCACATAGTTAATGTGGCATGTAAACCTGCAATTGCGAGTTGCGGTTTGACCAGATCAACTTTGAAAACAGACTCATCCCGATAATATTTTTTAAAACAGACACATTTAGGTAATTTTTTTTTAAAATAGACCCACTTAGGTCAATTAGCCCCTCCTTTGCTTATCTTCTTCCATTAGAAGTGGCGCTTACCTCCACCACCATTCCTTATCTTTCACCTCTAATTCAAAGCTCCAAAAGACCTCTAAAGAAATGATTTTAGATGACATCACCTTCTCCAACAGTTGGTCAATCATGGCTTGGGGAGGGTTGCATCATGAGGCCCCAACCCCAACCATACAGGCTTATCCTAACTTTTGAAATAATTTCAATTTAATAAATCCAAAATGATAAATCAACAACCACACGCACCTCTCACAAACATGACATTTATATTATATTTTATTAATTTATATTTTTCTTTTATTTTTATTATTTAAATAATATAAAAAATTTAACGTATATACCGCTAAAAGGATTAAGGAAAGTGAACTAAATTAAAAAATAGTTTGTTTGAACAATTAAAATGAACTAAATTGGAAAAAAAGAATTTGTTGAACCGAACTAAATTGTTTTTAGCATTATAACAAAATGACTGATAATAGGAGTGTTTATGAATCATTATTAAATTTGCAAAAAAAATTAGCGATGTAATCCAATTAAAAAAGGATTGGATTTTATCTATCAATTAAAAAAACCTATTTTGATTTTTGGTAAAATATAATGTTTATAAATAAAATATTGGACATATACTGATATTTGAAAATAACATAAAAGTAATTAATTAGTTTATAAAAAATAAAAAATAAATATTAATAGATTAAAAATAATAAAACTAAATAATGATTAGTTTTGATGACTTCAATAGTTTATCAAACTGCAGAGGTGGCTCCTAACGACGTGACATGATCATCAAAGCTATAAAGGTGAGTGTGAAGACAGGAATATTCAATGATAACTGGGCAGTTGGTGCTTTAGTGGAGATATAGTGTGATATTTGCTAGGACTTGATTGTGAGTTTAAATGTATAGTGTTTGAGCTATTCTGATTTTAATCGACAGAGTGAAGGAGAGAGACTTTTGTGTAACTAGAATGAGCTAATGTTATGGATTGGTTCAAGAAAGTTTGTTGAGTTATGAATTATTTATTTATTTTTATTTTGTTGCCATTACACCTTAATCAACATACTTACACAATATATATATATATATATATATATATATATATATATTTTAGTCTTTAAAATGTCATCGTATAAAACCTTAAAAAAATTCTAAATTCTAAAATCATATTTATTTATCTTAAAATAAAATTGACTAATAAAAAACCTTAAAATGAAGTTCAAGAACTAAAAATAACGATTATAGATTTTGGACAATTAAAACTAAAACAAGCATTTTACAGAAAGCAAAACTAAAATTTGCTGGACTAAAAATAATAATTTTAAATTTAAAAAATAAAAAAGTTATGGAGACCAAAATCAAAACACAGTAACATTTATATTGTTAGTTTATTTGATTGAAAACATAGGAATAGGTGTATCTTTTTTTCTTCTTTTTTTTTTTTGAATTTTATATTGTTAGTTTATTTGACTGAATTTGAATTATCCTTCAAAACATGGGTGCAAGAAAAAATAACAAAAAGCATGACATGAATTGATTTAATCGTACCTTAAAAGGATTTGAAAATCCCATCTGTCTCACTCCGAAATCCAAAGAAAAGAAACAAGACAACAAGACTGGGTTCCATTCTCAGATCTACTCACCTTCTTCTGTTCTGTCAGTCACCGTTTGATGGTTTAACTTCACTCACCGCACCCTTTCTTCTTCTTTGTTTCTTTGTGTCTATTTGAAACTTGAGGCAAAACTCACCCCATTTGCTGATAATCGATCCATGGAGTTCACTGATTCTTACAAGCAAACGGGTCCATGTTGTTTCTCTCCCAATGCTCGCTTTATTGCCGTAGCTGTAGACTATCGCCTCGTTATTCGAGAGACCCTTTCCTTCAAGGTTTTCTTTTTTCTTACCCCTTCTTCCTACATTGCTTCAATTTTCTGTTTTTCTTTCTGGGTCCACTCTTTGGAGTTTTCACTTTCTTGGGCTTTGATTTTTTTGGCACCCTTCTAGCGGACCCACTTTGTGATTTGTGTTGAGAATTTTAGCTTTTGGGAAGAACATAAAAATCATGCCAAGGAAATTGGATCTGGGTTTTTGCTACTGTTTCTTGTTTCTTCTTTTTTTCCATACACGACAAAAGGGGAAAAGAATCGCTTGGTTATTTTGCATATATGGACATTTCTGATGAATTCGAAAGTTGTGGTTGTAAACGGGTTTATTTAGAAAAGCAAAGCTTGATGAATTCTTAGATCCGTTGGTAAATAAAGTGGGGTTGTATCCAGTGGAGCATGATGATTTCTGTAGGTAAAGTGGTTGGAATTTTGATTTGGAGCTCAATTAGACACTAGCTATCATGAAAGTTAATGTTTTAGAGTCAGTACCGGTAATGAAATTGTTATAAGCTCATGGGGCAGTTTATGGTTGAAAATTTAAAGTTTTAAGTGAATGGAGTCTCAGAAAATTCAGGCTTAGGAATAGAATCCTTAATTAGAGTGGGATTCCAACTCAGCACCTTTCGAGATTTTGAGAAGAGTTGCTCTTTGGAGAACACAGTACGATGAATTGTAAGCTGTGTTCCGGGGGGGGTTACTGTCTATCGTTGGCATCTATGGTAGAATCAGTCGGGGCCTGAGAGACGGTTATTTACCCTGCGGCGGATGTCAGCGATTCGAGTATGTTTATCTTCAAATCGTGAACTTAGCCGATACATAGCTATATAGATATATAGAAGCACCTAAATTTTTCTGATTCGACACTAAGTTTGATTGGAAAATAATTATATGGAGATTAGGAGACATTAATTCCAGAGGTTGTGAACACTGCATTATGATGGCTTAGGTTCATTTTTTCCAAGGTGGAATAAATGGAGTGCAGGTTTCTATAAGGGGGGAAAGCTTTCTGCTAATAGACCGGTAGGATTAAATAATAATCTGTTGAAGTTTAAACATTAACTCCAAACACATATAGTATGTCATATTTCCTTTCAGTTTGAGGAATGAGGAATGCAATTTTCAAACTTCCAATACCATAATGCAGTTTGAGGAATAGATTATGGTTTATGGTTTTGGAAGTTTGAAAATTGCATTCCTCATTCCTCAAACTGAAAGGAAATATGACATACTATATGCGTTTGGAGTTAATGTTTAAACTTCAACAGATTATTATTTAATCCTACATGGTTTTGGAAGTTTGAAAGTTGCATTCCTCATTCCTCAAACTGAAAGGAAATATGACATACTATATGTTTTTGGAGTTAATGTTTAAACTTCAACAGATTATTATTTAATCCTACATGGTTTTGGAAGTTTGAAAATTGCATTCCTCATTCCTCAATCGGAAAGGAAATACGATATACTATATGTTTTTGGAGTTAATGTTTAAACATCAACAGATTATTATTTAATCCTACCAGTCTATTAGCACTTAGCAGAAAGCTTTCCCCCCCCTTATACAAACCCGCACTCCATTTATTCCATCTTGGAAACAATGAACCTAGGCTTTCATAATGCAGTGTTTGATGATTATTGCTTCTTCGTCTACTTCATCAATGTTTCTCATCTGTTCTTTCTATGCAAACTTGTAACTGTTGGTGTATATGATGCTCTTTCTTGACTTTATCACTTCATGCGAAATAGTACAAGATCATGCTTGAAAGAAGAAACTTATGCTGGTGAATGATATATATTTAAAAATATAGCTAAAAAGACACTCAAAGAATATATTCGGGACTAAACTGTCTAGGTTTTAGTTAGATTTATGGTAATCATATGCTTTGGTGTCTTGCACATTGTTCATCTGACTCATTGATTAAGTTGCGTATTTCCAGTTATCTGCCTCTAGGTTATGGTTTACAATCATTCGTTTTGGCTTATGTAGGTTGTGCAGTTGTTTTCATGCTTGGACAAGATTAGCTATATTGAATGGGCCCTTGATTCTGAATATATTCTTTGTGGTCTCTACAAAAAGCCAATGATACAGGCTTGGTCACTGACCCAGCCGGAATGGACATGCAAGATAGATGAAGGACCTGCTGGTATTGCATATGCAAGGTGGAGCCCAGATAGTCGCCACATACTCACCACATCAGATTTTCAGTTGCGTTTAACTGTTTGGTCACTGTTAAATACGGCTTGTGTGCATTTACAGTGGCCAAAGCATGCTTCCAAAGGAGTTTCTTTCACACGAGATGGAAAATTTGCAGCAATATGCACAAGGCGTGATTGTAAGGACTATATAAATCTATTATCTTGTCACAATTGGGAAATCATGGGCAATTTTGCAGTTGACACTGTAGACTTGACTGATATTGAATGGTCACCTGATGATAGTGCTATAGTGATATGGGATTCACCACTTGAATACAAGGTAACAATCATGAATCCTATTTTTCTTTCTGATCCCTGTTAACCTGTGAATTATTATGATTTAAAATATTCCACTGAATTTAGCCAGGTTTTAATTAAAGAAAACATTGAGAATTCCCAATCAAACTCAATTCAAACAGATGATAAGAACATAAAGTTTTGCTCACATCATACAATATTTTGATAGCTAATGATGAGTGGACTGAGGTGGGATGAATGAAATAGAAATATCATACTGTTGTTTGGATATTTTATCATAGAACAAAATAAACTCTCTATAATGTATGCATTTGATAAATCAAAGTTTGATAATCATCACAGTTAAGGTGATGCATGTGATAATCAAAGTTTCATGCATTTCATACATGATCATTGTACAATCTATGACAATGATTCATTTTCATTATCTACAGGTGTGCTGCTTATAGTCTGTTGCATAGTATAACCTGCTGGTTATGCTATTAGTTATCGCTAGAAATTTATGCTGTAATTTACAATTGCCAAAAATAAGTCATTTTTGTTTGATATAGGTTCTAACATATTCTCCAGATGGAAGGTGCCTTTTCAAGTATCAAGCATATGAAAGTGGATTGGGAGTGAAAAGTGTATCTTGGTCTCCTTGTGGTCAGTTTCTAGCAGTGGGCAGTTATGACCAGATGCTGCGGGTCCTGAATCACCTAACTTGGAAGACATTTGCAGAGCTAATGCATCCATATACAGTCCGAGGCCCCTGCTATGCTGCTGTTTTCAAAGTACTCCTTTTAGACACTTCCCATGTTGATGGTATTGGTTTGAAAATTTTATTTACCTTGTGCCCGAAATTGCAGGAAGTAGATGAGCCACTACAACTTGACATGTCTGAACTATGTTTGAGTGATGATTTTTCCCAAGGGAATATTGGTAAGCATTATTGATATGCGAACCAGCTCTTTTTTCTTTGGCAATTATACTACATTTTGGAATGTATAGTTGCTTTGTAATTTGTTACCAGGCTGTCATTTCTTTTAGTAACATACCAGGAGTGGCTGGAAAATTTTAACGTTGGATATCTTTCGTATTTTGATAGTTCAATTAAGATTCTTTGTGCTGTTGGGCTTGACATTGGTTTTCCATACACAGATGTTTCTGTAATTTGTGTGAAGGACAACTCTTGAACAAGCTAGTTACTTGATCATTCCATTAGCATTTGGATTTCTTCTTTCATTATTTTCTTCCTTGAAGCTGTGGATGAGATAAAAGGAAAAAACCTTTCATGTGTGCTTACATAACAAACTAAGTTTTGGGTAACATGATAATCTCATTGAACAGTGTCTAGAATTTTATCCATATTTCCCTCATTTTTCTGATAAAAAATGGATTTCATTACAAGGTAGGTAGTTAGGTCGGCATGTGCACTGTCCATTGTCCACACTTCAAGCCCAAAGCCCTTCTGCATAAGGGGTGATATTATTATAAAATAAAAGTATGAGACCATTTATCTGCATTTACCTAACAACTTAAGCTTCTAGAATAGTTGGTTCATGACACTCATGTTCTCTTGTTTTGTTTCTTTCTCTAAGCAGATTCTCCAGAAGAACCCTTCAGAGTCAGGTATGAGGTTATGGAAGTTCCTATCAATTTACCATTCCAAAAACCTGCTGCTGAAAAACCTAACCCCAAACAAGGAATTGGTAAGTTATGCATCTCTAATTTTCATATTCATTAAATTATGAGCTTTCTTGTTACATAATTTAATAATCACATAGAAGCAAAGGCTTTGGTTATTTGTATAGTAAATAGGAAGAAATGGAATTTCTTGATTTGTATATGTTTTGTCTGATCCACATTATTTTGGGTTGCTTAAGTATTAGTGTAAAGCAGGACCATAACAATAATAACAAAGTTGGTTTGAAGTAGTAATTACCTTCCCAAGGGCTAGAGTAGAACAGGTTGAGAACTAATCAAGTGATCGGTATATGCAAACACAACCTTTCATGTTTTATTGAGTTCCTTGTAAATCTCCATTGGTTATTACTTATTGTTTAAGTATCACATAATCATCATAATTCTATTCAGTTTCTCTTAACACCTCAAGGCAGTACCATCCAACATGACTTGTACAGAGTTTCTATGTTTAGAATCTCCTGCCAACTCAAAAATATATACTGGAGAGTGGAGACTACTTTATCATTCTTTCTCTGCTTGAAGGAGTTGTTAGTGTTAGTTATTGCTATCTTTAGATTGTATCCTTCATTAGTTCTTCATAATCCCCATTGGTGATGCTTTGGTTTCTGCAGTCATCAGTTTCCATTCAATTGTAGTTTACCGAACAGACTGAATCATCCAGTTGTCTTTGGACTCTTCAAATGTCTATTGTTGATGGCTCTTGGAAGCTACAAATAAAGGTTCTTGTATGTCTAAATTCATTTTGTTGCAGGTATTTTGTCATGGAGCAATGATAGCCAATACATATGTACTCGTAATGACAGTATGCCTACAGTACTTTGGATATGGGATATTAGACATCTTGAGCTTGCTGCAATCTTAGTGCAGAAGGATCCTATCAAAGCTGCAGCCTGGGACCCGACATGCACACGTCTTGTTCTTTGCACCGGAAGCACTCACTTGTATATGTGGACCCCATCTGGTGCTTATTGTGTTCATGTTCCTCTGCAATTTACTATAACAGACCTGAAATGGAATTCGGATGGGAGTTGTCTACTTCTTAAGGACAAGGAGTCATTCTGTTGTGCTGCTGTACCCTTATTGCTAGAATCTAGTGAGTACAGCTCAGATGAATGATGATCATGAGGAGATGAACAAGATGATGGTAAATATGAATTTGGCCCTGTAATTCTGTGCATTTGAAGATAAGACTCCAAGGTTATAGATCATACAAAATACTGCAGGTGTAAGAGTGTGTTTGGATGGAGTATTTTAAGAAGGGAAACTAATTTTCTAGTGACAAAAAGACTTGGTTGTTATTGTTACCTCCAACAGCAAGAGAAGAGTTGGTTGTTATTGTTGCTGATCAAGCATTTTTTTCTTGAGGGACAATGAAGCAAAGCTGTGTAGGAGAATTTGGGAAAATTCAATGGCCATCTCGGCCCTTGTTGTAGGAGCATTATATTAAATTGAATATTAAACAGCATTCTGTTTCCTGTTTGATTTTTTAGAAGTAGTGTTTTTTCTTTTTGTTATATTTTAGATGTAGTGCTATTGATCGGAATTTAATATAGTTTATCTTATCCATCAATGATACATGAAAGTTAGTGCAAGTTATGAAATTGTCTCGTCAATTTCCTTCCATGCTTATTTTATGTAGCCCCAGCAAGATTTAACTATTACCAACCACAACTAATCCAAAATGTAGCTAAGGTCGATTTTGGGTCCAACCAATTCGACCAAACGAGTTAGACCGACGGAGTTAAATCAACAACTTCCTCACCTAACGTTCCTCTCCCAAATTAACTACAACATCATCCCTCCTGCACCCCAATCTCTGACTGTCCAAAACGACATCATCTGCAAACTAACACAAGCACCTTGTCAATGCCTAGATGCGCTTCTACCCTTCCCGCAACACCTTCGACCCTGTCATCCTCTACTCCTTTCATACCTAACTACTATGTCTGGTTCTCCCAACTTCGAAAACCACTTTACCCTCAACATCCTCCTCCACTACACCAAGCTCTACCATTACGCATGATTTTGGAGGGAAGAACTAAAGGATAATTTTGTCCATTTAATTTATTAAAGATGCTGGAGAAATTAACAGGGTGCAGATGAAGGGCGGTTTTGGGAAAATTTTGACAACTAATCCCATCACATAGTTGGTAGAGGTTTATATATAAAAAAATATGGAGAATTTTAGTACATCATTAGGGACTTAATCGATAACTCTTAATATATATAAATATTTTTTATGAAGGGTATGGACAAAGTTCAACTGTAGAAAATCAAAGGATAATGTCAATCCTCAAAACACATTGAAGGTCCTGCTGAAAAAAAGTATACAGTAAATCAAGAATAGAATTAAAAAGACTAGAATCCTAGTTAAAGGGCAGACTTATTTTAGCAAAGTCATCAGCCAAAACATTCACCTCACGAGACACATAATTGAAGCTATAGCGGATCATCTTTCCACTGGTCTTGATAATATGATCTATGATGGAAAAATATACATGATTTATATCACACCCTTCCTCTAACAGGTTAACCACGTTGAGGGAATCACACTCAATAAGTAGGTTAAAGAACCCATGATCATACGTTAAGGATTGAACTATAGTCAGTAACTTGGTCTTATCCATTTTACAATAAGGGATCCTGTAATGAAAAACAAGCCTAAAGTTACATCTATAATCCCACACTACACCCCTAACAACTGCTCTCCTTTGAGACTGGTGCACAACCGCATCACAATTGATCTTGAGAGTTCCAGGATGAGGGGTTCTCCAAACATGTTTGCCTCCGAAATCCACATAATGGGCATCCTAATCCTTCATAGCTAAACACATATTGTAATTGTTCCAAATGTCACTAACCAGGGCCTTTACAAAACCAATCACTTGCTCGACAAACCAAGTTTTTCCCCTGAAAATATCATTTCGCCTCCACTAGACCCGATCCAGTGACGCCAATTATTTTAGACCAACTACTATTTTATATTGACGGTTACAACTTAAATTTGATATGAACCATGAATTCAATTTTTGTTGAGTAAAGAAAGTTGCAATAGTGGACGTGCCTAACTGTCTTCAAACACTAAATGCATGTGTATAATCACACATGGCATGTAAGATGGTCTCTCAATTGATGTGACCATGCCTAGCCAAGGACCTATCACTAGGGCCATGGCTAAAAGGATTGAAGAAGACCTAGCCCTTGCAGACAAAGGAAGACTTCACCTCCTATGGAGAGTGAAGATATTAGGCTAGAGACTTTAGTTAATAAAATATAATTTTCCTTTATTTTAATTTTGAGGAGCATTAAGAATTTAATTTGGGACATGTATTTAGTCCATTTTTTATTTTTAGGAGGCGTCTTAGGAATTTAGAGGGTGGATTTAGCTTTTTGGGTCTTTATGAAGGAAATAAGGGGTAGCCTTGATATCTACACCCCTCTTTTCCTACATAAACCCCCTAAGCTAATAAGACGGAATCTTGGCCCTTGGTTTGAGAAACTTGGGCACCAAGTTTGATGATCTAAGGAGGGAATTGTTTCTCAATTCTCCTCCCTTAGATCTCTCCTTTTAATCCTAGCCTTTCTTTTTTAGGTTATCTTGTTCAAGAGGTTAGCTACCTCTATAAATAGGAGCTCCTCCCTCACTTGTATTTTTTACACTTGAATTTAATCCTAGAGACCATATTGGTTGAGGTTCTTACCTTTGAGTGTCCCCCTTTCTCCTTTGTGAGAGCTTCTAAGAGTTATCAAGGGACCCCTCCCTTGTGGCCTCTCCCCTTTGGCTTATCAAACCTAGTATTTGTGGCACCTCACCCCATTCCTTTCCTCTCCATAAATTCATTTCCCTTCCAAGTGACCTTAGAAAGGATCCTCTGGGCACGTGATCATCAAAGATCACATCACCAATGTTGACCACACATGGAGCAGAAGGGGTTATATGTCATGTGTCTAGTAAAATGTAGTTCATTTATGGGGAGAATAACACAAGCTATCTTCTAGAGAAAGAGACAGATATACTTAAAGTTGAAGTTTTTATTTTTCATGAATAACATTTTAAGTTAATAAATATTATATTAGGGATGATAAATTTTTATGAAATGATAATTTGCAGAATTCTAATTTTTATTTTAAGTTTCTAAATATAAATAAAGATATAAAAATATTTTATTATATAAATAAAAAACGTAAATGTATTACATTCTTAAAACCAGAGGAAAAAAAACAGATATGTTACGTTAGATTAGAATAAATAAAAAAATTATTTTTAAATAAATAGTTTATACAAACACATAAGAAACAAAAAAAATATTTATTTTATTTAAATACTTTTTAATAAACAAATTTAACCAAATTAGAAGTTTATCTCCTAAAACATTTTTCATTATCGTAAACTCCATGTGCTTTTCTCAATTTCTTAGAGCATCTTTAATTGATAGAATTTAATATGCTTACTTTGCATATTTTAAAAAAATTAAATATTTTTTTATGGTTCTCACATATATCATGTCAAATTTAAGATATCTATGAACGATTTTATTTTGCGCCTAATGCAAAGATTCAATTGTTAAAAAATTTCATAGGGTTTCTGCCCTGAACATATCTCAATGAGTGAAGTTCCTTCATGGAATAGTTTAATTTAGGTATCTCATTGAGTGATCATTGTAGCTGAGTGAGGTACTCTTGTTTTGTCGCCCAATGAGAGTGTGCAATACATGTATTGTTATTATTTGTTCAATTTCAATATATTGAGTTTTAAATTATATTAGAAATGATTTTATTTATGAGTAATATTATAGAATGTATTAGGAGTTTTTGGGATGTTACATTCTCTCTCAACTCAAGGTTTGGTTATCTTGGGGTGAAAGCTACCAACCATGGATGGTTAGTGGATGTTCAAAATTGCCATTTATCTACACCCCTTATTATATGATGAGACAAGATATTTCCACCATGGAGAGTTTAACTGTATGACTCCTTCATGTTCCTACACTAAATAATGAGGGTAACACTCTTGAAAATAATGTGGAATCATCTATTATGATTTCTTCTAAAGGGAGAGGAGAATGTGAAAATAAAGGATATGGTGAAAGAAGAAATTGTCCTCAATGTACTTATTGAAAAAAAGATGGGTCATACTCATGAAACTTGCTACTAGTTACATAATTTTCCTAACAAAGCTGCTCATATATAAAGTTCTAAGAATCTTGAAGAGAAAAAACTATCTGAAGAAGAATATCAAAAGTGCATGGGATTGAAATCCGACAATCTTACTTAACCCTTTTCTATCCCAAATGTCTAAATTGCCTGCATTTCTCAGTCTATGGAAAGTCAAAATCCATTAATTATTGACTTTAATGCTTTTGACCATATTTCTAGTAATAACTCTTTGTTCTCATCTATGTCATCTCTTAAATTTCCTCACCTTGTCACATTAGCCAATGGATCCAAGGTTTCATCTCAAGGAGTAGGTCAAATATCTATTTCTCCTTCCTTAAATTTAATGTGTTTTATACATTCCTAATTGTCCTTACAATTTAGCTTCCTTGAGTTAGTTCAATTACATTTAATTATAATTCATTTGTTGTATAAGAATGTGGCACAAGCTGATTGATTTGGCATAGGACACAAATCAAGATGTGATGTAAACCAAGTTTGCACTCCCTTGATCTTTCTTCTTGAGGTTCCAAGAATCCAAGAAATGGAGGATGGAGGGGGAAAGAAAAGGAGGTGGGGCACCACTCTCAAAGAGAGATAAGCCAAAATTGTTTAGGCTTGCCACAAGGGAAGGAACCCTTGATAAAAGACAACTAAGAAAAGGTTCTTCAAGACCTTTACTAGAGAATGTGCTAAACAAAGAGACAATTTTCATTCAAATTCAAGGTGAAGAATACAAGTGAAGGGTCCTATTTATAGGGAGTGGGAGGTTAGGATTAAGAACTTAATGTTGGACATCCAACCCAAGCCCACATCCTAAACATGTTTAGCTAACTAACTAAGGGGACAACTGTCTAAATAGGCACCTATAAATATGGATAATAAGCCCTTGTGTTTTTCATGCTTTGTGTGTTACAAAGAAAGGTGCAAAAATGAGCTAAGAGGTGTGGAAATGAACCACTGATGCAATCCTACCTACTAAGGGCCCTATAATTAGGACCATGGCTAGGAGGGTTGAAAAGTACTTGGTCCGGAAAGAATTATCAAGACCTCAACTATTTATGGAAATAGAAATCTTAGGCCATAGTCCATAAAGTATCATTTGTATTAGTGCATAATTTCCTTTTGGGTCATGTATTTTAGCCATTTTTCTCTTTAATTAGGCGTTAAGGTGTATTTAGTATAAAGAAGGAGTAGTCTTAGATCAATGCTCTTAAGATAGACGCTTGGGCTTGTCCAGTCACCTAAATTAGGAGTTGCTCTTTGCACTCATAGAGATTAGCTTAGGTGCCTACTTAGGGGATGCTAAGACTTGAGTTAATTAGGCCTAATCCTAATTAGGCCCATGTCCAGGTCCCACATTGCCTAGGTTTGTGTGCCCAAGCTCTTCCATTGGGTATATATATACTCTTTTCCACTCTTGTATTCTCAACACTTGAATGATTGAATAGAAGACTCTTTTGAGCATTTCTTTGTTAGTAGAGTGTCTTGAGAATCCTCTCTCTTGAGGAGTCTCTTCCCTAAAAGCTTTTATCAAGGGTCCTTTCCCTTGTGACAAGTATCATAGAATTTTGACTCATCTTTCTCCCTAGAGAAAGTGGCATCCCACACGCTATCCCTGACCTCTCCATCATCCATTTTCTTGGCTTGGAGAACCTAGTTGAAGAAGATCCATGGGAGTGCATCATTTGGTATTTAGAGCCATCTTCAAGAGGTTCATTTTTCCTTCTTTCCACTTTAGACTAGGTGTCATTTTTATTCTTCTTTTGCTGCAATTTTTTGCTTTATTTCTTGCTTTCCTAATTGTCCTTTTAATTTCCTTTTATGTCTTGATAATAATAGATTTATTTCTTGTCATTTAATTCCTTGTACTTTTATTTATTTGGTTCAATTATTTAGTTCTTTTCATTGAATCAAGTGTTGCTTTAGAATTCCATTGTGTGAAGTTCCTAAGAGGGACTTAGTAATGATTTCACAACCTTTGTGAAAGAAGCCACCCAAGTTAGTCTAGACGCTTGGACTCACATAATTGTTCTTGCTTTATTCTTGCCTTTATTTTCTCTTTTGGGCGTTAATTCTTGTTGTGAGTATGAGTTTTATTTTTCTGCACTTTATTTTTTCAGCTTTTATTCTTCTTAGTTGTGTTATGTTTAGTCTTTTAATTTGTTATTTAAATTCCTAGTTATGCCTTTTTTTTATTTTCACCATAAAAAAAGAGTGTGCGCTTATTGAACTTGAGCATCTAAGAGGTTCATCCTATTGAGTAAGTCTTATAAGAAGTCTACATGCTATTAGTTCTAGCATAATCTCACAAATTATTTCAAAAAAATTGTGCTCAATTTCTTCTTATAATTCTTGTTCATTTTAGTAGCTTAACATTGCATTAATCTCTTTGGTGAATTGAATTGGCTGCTGTTGAGATCAAAATAGGCGTAAGTTTTGGGCTTGAGCACTTGAGAAATCAAGCTTGCCTAGACCTTCTAAAAGTCTCATTAAAGCTTGCTTAACACACCTTAAAATCTAGTGCATGTTAAGTTTCTTTATTTTCCTTGGTTTGCACTTTGTTAATTCTTTTTTGTTTGTGGATGATTTCTTGATTATCTTTCAAGCAAATCTCTCTGTTACACTCCTCATCTTTTTTTCTTTCTAAATTGTTGAATAGGTGCAGCAAAATAAAAAAAGAGAGAGGAAAAAGTAGAATAAAAAAGGAAAACAAATCAAGCAAAAGAGTTAGTAAAAGTGTTAAAAAAAAGAAAACAAGTAAAAAAAAAAAAGAATAATGTTCATTTCGGTCAACACAAAGTTAATGTGCAAATCTTAGAAATTTTTGAGTCTTTTATTATTTTTTAGTCCATTCTAATCTAGTGCTAATCTAAGTTCATTTTGTTATCCTAGCTTCCTTTTCCACCCTTTATTTGATCGCTTGTCTTGTTCTTTACTCCTTAAGTTTGTCTCCAATATATCTATCCATTTGGATGTGTGCCTTATTTCTTTGAGCCTTTTCTTGGTTTTTTGCTTGTATTTCACTTCCTTGGGTCTCTTATGGTGCACCACTTTTGTAGGGAAAAGGAGATTGAGTCAAGCTTTCCACAAGGGTAGCATCTTGAGGAAGGTTGATTCAAAAGCAAAAGGAGTAAGGAAAACACCTTGGGAGAGCAAACACTTGGAATGGAGAGCATCAACAACTTCAATCTTTTCTTTTATTGCTTTTATATTAGGTTTATTTTTCGAAAAGGCCATTTTAAATAGAGGTGTTGGATGCCTATAAGGATCACATCCTTTGATTGTAATAGTTTTAGTTTCTTGCTTAGGTGGGAGAAGGAATTGGTACCCCATCTCTCCACCTTAGGTGAACGCCTTAGAATCCCTACCTTTTCTTTACTTTTCTTTAATTTTCTTTTGCGTCTTAGTGTGAAGAACTTTTGAGTTCCAAAGAGTCTTAAGTAATTCACTTATGGAAAAAACTACAAAAAGAGTGAGGAGAGTTAAGCCTAAAGATCTTTCTCCTAAGCACTTTCAAAATGAGCTCACACATATCTAGTCATGGTAATGTCAATTAACAAGGGTCTAATAAAACAACAAACACAAATAAATTTGTGAGTCAGTGTAGGGAGTGGAGGGTGGAAGAAAGAAAAGAGAGTGAAAAGAGAGAAGAGAAGAGATGTGAGGAAAAAGAGAAATAAAGAAAAGAAAGAGAGTTAAAAGGAGAAAATAAGAGAAGAGAAAGAAAGGGAAATAAAGGAGAAGGAAAGAGAGGAGAAAAGAGAGAGAAGAAAGAAAGAGATAAAAGAGAGAGAAGAAAGAAGAGAGAGAGGCATGGATATAGGTCAACCTCAAGTGAAGTGAGTGGAGTGAAGGGTATGAGAGGCCTAGGAGGAGGAGGGTGCAATAACATAACAATCAAGTTCAAAACCCCCATAGGGAACAAAAAATAGATCTCCCTTATTTCCATGGAAAAGATGATGTGGAAGCCTACCTTGATTGGGAAATGAAGGTAGAGCAATTTTTTTACTTGTTTTAATGTTAGTGAAGAAAGAAAAGTTCCACTGGCAACCCTTAGCTTCCAAGGGCATGCCATGTATTGGTGGCTTGCCTTGGTTAATGAGAGGTGCCGCCTTCATAACCCTCCAGTGGATTATTGGAATGATCTTCAAGGGCTATGAGGCAAAGGCACGTACCCTCTTATTATGAAAGAGAGCTTTGATATAAACTCCAAAGGTTGAAGCAGTACAATTTAACTGTTGAGGAGTACAAAAAAACTATGGGCTTTTCATGATGAGAACGGGCATTACTGAGGAGCCTAGGGCCACCATAGCTAGGTTTTTAAGTGGCAATAAGAGATAAAATTAAGCTATTGCCATATAATGACCTAGATGACTTGGTCCAACTTTGCATAAAATTAGAAAACCAATTGAAGAGGAAACATATTTCAAAGAAAGAATACACACCTTACACTTATTCAAAGAGGGATCAAGTCAAGGGAAACTCTTCCAAGAGTTCTCCTAAAGAGGACCATCCAAAAACATGCATAAAGAGTATCAACCCATGTATTCTAGAGAAAACCCCCTGCTAGTTCTAGCAATAGGACTAGTAGCATTAAATGCTTTAAATATCTTGGGAGAAGCCACATTGCCTCTCAATGCCCAAGAGAAAACCATGATCATAAGGGCCAAGATATTTATAATGAGAATAACTCATTTTCCTCCTCTAGTGAGAGTGAGAAAAAAGGGTGTCATGACCATAAGCATGACATCATTGAAACCCCTTGTGATGGTGACCTCTTAATGGTTAGGCGACTTCTTGGCAGCCAACCACTTGAGCTTGACCACTCACAAAGAAAGAACATATTTCACACAAGGTGCAAAGTTTTGGATGAAATTTGTTCTCTCATTATGGACAGTGGATCATGTTATAACTGTTGGAGCTCAAGGTTGGTAGATAAGCTAGCCTTAGAACCAATTTCTCATCCCAGACCTTACAAGTTCCAATGGCTTAATGAGGAAAGGTAAATGGTTGTAAACCAACAAGTGAAAATGTCTTTCTCCATTGGAAAGTATCAAGAAAAGATCCTATGTGATATAGTTATAATAGAGGCTAGCCACATCTTGTTAGGGAGACCTTGGCAGTTTGACAAACAAATCATCCACCATGGCCACAATAATGAGATAATCCTGATTCATAGGGGCAAGAAAATCAAGTTGATTCCTTTTACGTCTTCTCAAGTGGTTGAGGATCAACTCATAATGAAACATAAAAGAGATGAGGAAAAAAATCAAAATCAAAAGCAAAAAAAAAAAAAGCTTCCACCCCTAAAACTTGAAAGAGGTACGGAAGGAGAGTTGGAAGGAGGTACCCCTTCCAAGGAGGTTATTAAGAAAGAGAGACATTTTGCAACAAAAATGGACATAAAAAAGCTCTCTTGCTTAAGAAACCTTTCAATCTCCTTCTTTGCAAAGAGGTACCCTCTAGCACTGCCATAAGTCTGGAAATTGAGTTTCTTCCAAAGGGATTCAAAATCTTGTTCCTAAAGAGGTTCCCAAAGGATTGCCACCTCTGAGGGGAATTAAGCACCAAATTGATCTTGTTCCTAGCGCGAGTCTACCTAATAGGCTTGTGTATAGGACAAACCCCATTGAGACCAAAGAGATTAAGGCTCAAGTTCAAGACTTTTTCGATAAGAGTTGGGTTCAAAAGAGCCTTAGCCCTTGTGTTGTCCCTATCTTGTTGGTGTCTAAGAAGGATGGGAAATGGCAGATGTGTATGGACGGTCGTGCCATCAACAACATCACCATTAAATATAGACACCCAATCCCTAAGCTAGATGATTGCTTGGTGACTTGCATGAATCTCAAATAATTTCTAAAATTGATCTTAGAAGTGGTTATCATCAAATTAGAATCAAAGAGAGAGATGAATGGAAAACTGCTTTTAAGACAAAATTTGGCCTTTATGAATGGTTGATGATTCCTTTTGGGCTCACCAATGCTCCAAGCAATTTCATACGCCTCATGAATCATGTACTTAGGGATTGCATTGGTAGATTCGTAGTTGTATATTTTGATGACATTTTACTTTACAATAGGTTCATAGATGATCATGTAGAACATCTTAAGGAAGTCTTGTTTGTTCTTAGGAAAAATAATCTTTTTGCAAACCTAGAAAATGCACTTTTTGTGTTCCTAGTGTAGTTTTTTTGGTTTTTTCATTAGTGCTTAAAAGGTCCAAGTGGATCCCTAGAAGATCAAGGTCATCCAAGAATGGCTCATCCTTACTAGTGTGACTGAGATCAAGAGCTTTCATGGTATCGCGGGGTTTTATAGGTACTTTGTGCCTAATTTCTCCACACTAGCCTCACCACTCAATGATTTGGTGAATAATGAAGTTTCTTTCCTTGGGGTGAAAAACAAGAGGAAGTTTTTCAACTACTCAAGGATAAACTCACTAATACACCTATTCTAGCTCTCCCTTACTTTTCCAAAACTTTTGAGCTAGAATGTGATGCATCGAGAGTAGGTGTGGGAGTTGTTTTTTTGCAAAGGGGGCACCCAATTGCTTATTTTAGTGAAAAATTTAATGGTGGCCACCTCAATTAGCCCATCTACGATAAGGATTTTTATCCATGCCCTCCAAACTTGGGAACATTATCTTGTTTCCAAGGAATTCGTCATTCATAGTGACCATGAGTCACTTAAATATTTGAGGGGGCAAGGAAAGTTGAACAAAAAGCATGCTAAATGAGTCAAATTCCTTGAGATTTTCCTTATGTCATCAAATATGAAAAAAGAAAACAAAATATGGTGGCCGATGCTCTTTCAAGGAGACATTCTCTCCTTGCCACCCTTAGTGCTCCAATTTTGGGGTTTGATGACATAAAGGAACTGTATTCTTTTGACCATGATTTAGGAACTATTTATGCAACCTCATCTCCCAAAGATGGCTTCTACCTTTGAGAGGGGTACTTATACAGAGATGGAAAACTTTGTGTACCCCAAGGATCAATTAGGAAATTGCTAACAAAAGAGAGCCAGGAAGGTGGGCTCATAAGGCATTTTGGGATTGGCAAAACTTTAATGCTTTTAAAAGAAAAATTCTTTTGGCCCCATATGAAAAAGGATGTCCAAAGACATTGCTTGAGTTGCATAGCTTGTTTACAACCTAAGTCTCGAGTAATGCCTCATGGACTTTACACACCTTTACCCGCTACTTCTACACCTTCGGTAGGCATAAGCATAGACTTTGTCCTTGGGCTCCCAAGAACCCAACGAGGTGTATACTCCATCTTTGTGGTAGTGGACCACTTTAGTAAACTGGCCCATTTAATTCCATACCACAAAATGGATGACGCGAGCCACATTGTAAGACTTTTCTTTTGAGAGGTTGTCCGTTTGCATGGGATACCCTCAACCATAGTTTCTTATACCGATGCTAAGTTCCTTGGCCATTTTTGGAAGACTCTTTGGGAAAGGCTAGGAACTAAGCTCCTCTTTTCTATCACTTTTCATCCTCAAATGGATGGACAAAATGAAGTGGTGAATAGTCTCTATCTACTATGTTGAGGACAATCTTAAAAGGCAACCATAAGTCTTGGGATGAGTACCTTCCCCATATTAAATTTTCATATAATAGAGTGGTTCATAGGACCACCAAGCATTCCTCCTTTTGAGGTAGTATATGGTTTTAATCCTCTCACACCTTTAGATTTGTTATTGTCCCTTAATATGCATCTTTTCCATAAAGAGGGGGAAGCTAGAGCGGAATTTGTTAAAAAATTGCATGAGAGGGTCAAAACCAATATTGAAAACCAATATAAGGGGTATGCTTCATCTAGCAACAAGGGGAGAAAGGAAGTCATCTTTGAAAAGGGCTATTGGGTTTGGCTTCATCTAAGAAAGGATTATTTCCCTTCTAACAGGAAGTCTAAACTTATCTCTAGAGGAAATGGTCCCTTACAAATCCTTGATAAGGTAAACAACAATGCATATAATTTAGATCTTCCTGAGGATTATGGTGTTAGCACGACCTTTAATGTTTGTGATCTCTCTCCATTTGTAGGTGCTGACGGGGAAGAGGATGAAGCTTTGGATTTGAGGTCAATCCTTCCGGGGGGAGGAGATGATACAATCCTACCTATCAAGGGTGGTGCATTCATCCCTAAGCCATGCTTGAACAATTGTTGGAGAAAGAATACCGCCTATGATCTTGCTTATATAGATCCTTGAAGAGCCTTGAAATGGAGGTGGAAGACTAGAAGGTAAAGGCAAGGTAGGCGCCACTTTTTCTTTGTAGATGATAAGACATTAGTGAAACTAGTCACAAGGGAAGGAACCCTTGATAATAGCATGAAGGTCTCTCACAAGAATGGATAGAACATGAACACTCTCCAAGAGAAGAATGTACTCTCAAATGTAGAGAGGAAATTTATCTTTCAATTAAAATGAGTGTTAAAGGCTACATGAAGGAGGGAATGCTCTATATATAGATCTAGGAATGGATCATGGGCCTAAGCATCAATCATGAAAGTCCATTTGGATTAATTAAGGGTTAGTTAGCTTAATTTAGTGTTAATTTAGCATGTGTTCAATTAACACTAATTTAATCCAACTAAAGATCCAAACATGGCCCTAAAAATATGGATTCATGTTTCCTCTAGTTTGAATTTGAATTTTGGAGAGAAATGACATGACACATCCAAAATTCAAATTAAAATATGAAGCAACAAGAATCAGCCATGTAAGAGTGAGAAAGCACATGTGGGATGAAACAAGAGAGAAAGGGTTGCCTACATGTCTCTTACATGATTCATTTGTTGGTTAGAAGGGTTTTAAAAGCGATTAAAGGTGTGGAAATAAATATCACACGTCCAAAAGCTCCTAGGCCAAGCCCAATTAATTAACACACTCCACAAAGAGACTAATTACACCTCCTAAAGAAAATAGAACTATAGGCCAAAATACAAAGCCAGAAATAAAACTAACTACACCCCTAAAATCCTAATGACTTAAGAGTGCTTATATAAGCCTAAAAATGGTCAAATTAATACAAATTAAAGGGACATGTCCTAAACTAAGCTTCTTGAAGCTTCATCCAAGGCATTTTCCTTTCTTATTGGTCTTAATTGAGCCTATGCTAGGAAGGAATGAATCATATCTTCTCCCTTGGACAAGATTTGACCTCAAATCCTATGGTTTTTCTTCCTCTTCTTCCAGTCCTGTAATTGAAAACCATGTTTAAAAATGGATAAAGTTTATAAAAAAATCTTGTCAAAAATAATATTCCAAAATAAGTTTCTAAAATTTCAAAATAAGTTTAAATGATCAAGAAAATATAAGTAAAAAATTTTAATGAAAAAAATAAATTTAAATAAGTTGGAAAATATAAAAATAAAAGTTTTAAAATGTTCAACGTGAAAAAAAAAATTATGTTTTCAAGACTATAATGTGAAAAAATAATATTAAGGAAATAATTTTAAAAGTTTAGATAATGAAAAAAAGTAATTCAAAACCATGTTGAAAAAGTATAAAAATGGAGAATGTTTATAAAAAAGAACATAAAAATACTAATGCAAAATAAGTTTGTAAAAAAAAGTAAAGATTTAAAAAATAAAAAATTTAAATGTTTGAAGATGATATTTCAATAAGTTTAAATGATTAAAATATAAGTAAAAAAATTTAATGCAAAAATTAAACTTACATAAGTAGTAAAATATAAAAATGAAGATTTCAAAATGTTCAATGTGAAAAGGGAAGTGAGTTTTAAAACTGTAATGTGAAAAAATAATGTTGAACAAATAATTTTAAATGATCAAAATATAAGTATAAAACCTTTATGTGATAAAATAATGTTAAAGAAATATTTTTAAAAGTTTAGATGATTAAAAAAATAAAAACTATAAAATATTTTCAAAGCAAAAAAATAATTCAAAACCATTTTTAAAAAGTATAAAAAAGGATAATATTTATAAGAAAAGCTGGTAAAAAAATAATAATTTAAAATAAGTTTATAAAAAAATAGAAAAGTTAAATTCTTGAAAATGACATTTCAAAAAAATTTTAAATAATAAAAATATAAATAAAAAAATTTAATTCAAAAAATAAATTTAAATGAGTAGTAAAAATATAAAAATGAAAATTTTAAAATGTTCAATGTGGAAAAAAGTGATGTGTTCAAAATTGTGATGTGAAAAAATAATGTTTAAGAAACAATTATAAAAGCTTAGATGATGAAAAAAATGTAAGGTATAAAAGATTTTCAATGCAAAAAAAGAATTCAAAATCATGTCTAAAAAGTATAAAAACTTATCATGGTTATAAAAAATGCTCGTAAAAAAGAATATCGCAAAATAAGTTTATACAAAAAGTAAAGATTTAAAAAATAGAAAAGTTAGATGTTTGAAAATGATATTTCAAGATAATTTTAAACGATAAGAATATAAGTAAAAAAATTTAATTAAAAACAAAATTTAATTAAACAAAATAATTTAAATTAGTAGTAAAAATTTAAAAATGAAGGTTTTAAAATTTTCTGTGTGAAAAAAAGTAATGTTTTGAAAACTCTAATTTGAAAAAATAATGTTAAAGAAATAATTTTGAAAGTGTAGATGATGAAAAAAATGTATGGTATAATTTTTTTTTGAATGCAAACAATATTTCAAAATCACGTTTAAAAAGCATAAAAATGAATAATATTTATTTAAAAAGCTTTTAAAAATAGAATATTGAAAAATAGGTTTATTAGAAAAGTAAGATTTAAAAAAATAGAAAATTTAAATGAGAAAAATATAAGTAAAAAAGTTTAATGCAAAAAATAAATTTAACTTTGTAGTAAAAATATAAAAATGAAGGTTTTAAGCTGTTCAATGTGGAAAAAAGGTGATGTGTTCAAAACTGTAATGTGAAAAAATAATTTTAAAAGCTTACATGATGAAAAAAATGTCAGGTTTAAAAAAATTTCAATGCAAAAAATAATTCAAAATCATGTATGAAAAGTATAAAAACTAATAATGGTTATAAAAAATGCTCGTAAAAACAGAATATTGCAAAATAAGTTTATAAGAAAAGTAAAAGGATTTAAAAAATAGAAAAGTTAGATGTTTCAAAATTATATTTCAAGATAAGTTTAAATGATAAAAATATAAGTAAAAAAGTTTAATGCAAAAAATAAATTTAAATGAGTAGTAAAAATATAAAAATAAAAGTTTTAAAATGTTTAATGTGGAAAAAAAGTGATTTGTTCAAAACTGTGTTGTGAAAAAATAATGTTAAAGAAACAATTTTCAAAGCTTAGATGATGCAAAACATGTAAGGTATAAAAGATTTTCAATGCAAAAAAAATTCAAAATCATGTCTGAAAAGTATAAAAACTGGTAATGGTTATAAAAAATGCTCATAAAACAAGAATATTACAAAATAAGTTTATAAAAAACATAAGGATTAAAAAAATAGAAAAGTCAGATGTTTAAAAATGATATTTCAAAATAAGTTTAAATGATAAAAATATAAGTAAAAAAATTTAATGCGAAAAATAATTTAAATGAGCAATATATAAGTAAAAAAGTTTGATGCAAAAAATAAATTTAAATGAGTAGTAAAAATATAAAAATGAAGGTTTTAAAATTTTCAGTGTGAAAAAAGTTGATGTTTTAAAAACTCTAATATGGAAAAATAATGTTAAAGAAATAATTTTAAAAGTTTACATGATGAAAAAATGTAAGGTATAAAAAAATATTGAACGCAAAAAAAAAATAAATTCAAAATCACGTTTAAAAAGTATAAAAATGGATAATATTTATAACAAAAGCTTGTAAAAATTGAATATTGTAAAATAGGTTTCTAAAGAAAGTAAGGATTTAAATAACAGAAAAGTTAAATGCTTGAAAATGATAATTAAAAATAAATTTAAATAATTAAAATATAAGTAAAAAATTTAATGTGAAAAATAAATTTAAATGAGTAGCAAAAATATAAAAATTATGGGTTTAAAATTTTAAGTGTGAAAAAAATTTGTTTGCAAAAGTCTAATGTGAAAAAATAATATTGAAGAAAGAATTTTAAACGTTTCGATGATGAAGAAAATTGTAAAGTATAAAAAAAATTTTAATGCAAAAAAATAGTCAAAATCATGTTTAAAAAGTGTTAAAATGGATAATATTTATAAAAAAGCTTGTCAACATAGAATATATTAAAATAAGTTTATTAGAAAAGAAAGATTTCAAAAGTAGAAAATTTAAATGTTAAAAGATGATATTTAAAAATAAGTTTAAATGAGAAAAATAGATCTTTGAAATATTACAAAATAAGTTTATAAAAGAAGGAAGGATTAACAAAAAATAAGAAAGTTAGATCTTTGAAAATGATATTTTAAAATAATTTTAAAGAATAAAACTATAAGTGAAAAAATTTACGCACAAAATAATTCAAATTAGTAAAAATATGAAAATACAGATTTTAAAATGTTCAGTGTGGAAAAAAAGTTATGTGTTCAAAACTGTAATGTGAAAAAATAATGTTAAAAAAACAATTCTAAAAACTTAGACGATGAAAAAGATGTAAGGTACAAAAAATTTTCAATACAAAAAAAAATTTCAAAATCATGTTTGAAAAGTATAAAAAGTGATCAAGGTTATAAAAAATGCTTGTAAAAAAGCTTGTCAACATAGAATATATTAAAATAAGTTTATTAGAAAAGAAAGATTTCAAAAGTAGAAAATTTAAATATTAAAAGATGATATTTAAAAATAAGTTTAAATGAGAAAAATAGATCTTTGAAATATTACAAAATAAGTTTATAAAAGAAGGAAGGATTAAAAAAAATAAGAAAGTTAGATCTTTGAAAATGATATTTTAAAATAATTTTAAAGAATAAAACTATAAGTGAAAAAATTTACGCACAAAATAATTCAAATTAGTAAAAATATGAAAATGAAAGTTTTCAAATGTTCAATGTGGGAAAAGAGTGATGTGTTCAAAACTGTGATGTGAAAAAATAATGTTAAAGAAACAATTTTAAAAGCTTAGATGATGAAAAAGATGTAGCATATAAAAAATTTTCAATACCAAGAAGTAATTCAAAATCATGTCCGAAAAGTATAAAAAGTGATCTAGGTTATAAAAAATGCTCGTAAAAAAAAGGATTTCAAAATTAGAAAAGTTAGATGTTTGAAAATGATATTTCAAAAATAGAAAAGTTAGATGTTTGAAGATGATATTTCAAAATAAGGTCAAATGAGAAATATATATGTAAAAAAATTTAAATGAGTAGTAAAAATATAAAAAGGAATATTTTAAAATTTTCAGTGTGACAAAAAGTGATGTTTCAAAAACTCTAATGTGAAAAAATAATATTAAAGAAATAATTTAAAAATTTTAGATGATGAAAAAAATGTAAGCAATAAAAAAAAATTTTAATGCAAAAAAAATTAGAAATCATGTTTAAAAAGTATAAAAATGGATAATATTTGTAAACAAAGCTTGTAAAAATAGAATATTTAAAATAGGTTTGGAAAAGTAACATTTAAAAAATATAAAATTTACATTTTCCAAGATGATATTTCAAAATAAGTTTAAATGGGCAAAATATAACTAAAAAGATTTAATGAAAAAATAAATTTAAATGAGTAGTAAAAATATAAAAATGAATGTTTTAAAATGTTCAACGTGAAAATAAAAGACTGATGTTTTCAAACTTGTTATATGATAAAATAATGTTAAAGAAATATTTTTAAAAATTTAGATTATTAAAAAAATGAAAACTAAAACAGATTTTCAATGCAAAAAAATAATCCAAAACCACGTTTAAAAGTTATAAAAATGGATAATGTTTATAAAAAAAGTTGGTAAACAAATAATACAAAATAAGTTTATAAAAAAAGTAAGGATTTAAAAAGTAGAAAAGTTTAATGTTTGAAAATGATATTTCAAAATAATTTTAAAGAATAAAACTATAAGTGAAAAAATTTACGGACAAAATAATTCAAATTAGTAAAATTATGAAAATGAAGATTTTAAATGTTCAGTATGGAAAAAAAGTTATGTGTTCAAAACTATAATGAGAAAAAATAATGTTAAAGAAACAATTCTAAAAACTTAGATGATGAAAAAGATGTAAGGTGCAAAAAATTTTCAATACAAAAAAATATTTTAAAATCATGTTTGAAAAGTATAAAAAGTGATCAAGGTTATAAAAAATGCTTGTAAAAAAAGTAAGATTTCAGAAATAGAAAAGTTAGATGTTTAAAAATTATATTTCAAAATAAGGTCAAATGATAAAAATATATGTGAAAAAATTTAATGCAAAAAGTAAATTTAAATGAGTAGTAAAAATATGAAAAGGAAGGTTTTAAAATTTTCAGTGTGAAAAAAGTGATGTTTTCAAAACTCCAATGTAAAAAAATAATGTTAAAGAACTAATTTTAAGAGTTTAAATGATGAAAAAAATGCAAGGTATAAAAAAAAATTTAATGCAACAAAAATTCAAAATCACATTTAAAAAGTGTAAAAATGGATGATATTTATAAACAAAGCTTGTAAAAGTAGAATATTTAAAATAGGTTTATTGGAAAAGTAAGATTTAAAAAATATATAATTTAAATGTTCCAAGATAATATTTCAAAATAAGTTTAAATGGGCAAAATATAAATTTAAATGAGTAGTGAAAATAAAAAAAAGTGATGTTTTCAAACCGCTTATATGATAAAATAATGTTAAAGAAATAATTTTAAAAGTTTAGATGATTAAAAAAATGAAAAGTAAAACAGATTTTCAATGCAAAAAAATAATTCAAAACAATGTTTAAAAGTTATAAAAACGGATAATATTTATAAAAAAAGTTGGTAAACAAATAATACAAAATAAGTTCGACCCATTTATTTATAAGCTCGAAAAATATGGTTTAAGAGTATAAAAAAAGATAATATTTCTGAAAGTATTGCAAAATAATGTTTATAAAAAGTAAGGATTTAAAAGACAAAAAGTTAAATGTTCGAAAATGATGTTTGATAATAAGTTTAAATGAACAAAATATAAGTTAAAAAAACTTAATATGAAAAATAAATTTAAATGAGTAATAAAAATAGAATTAAAAAAAAATTATGGTGTAAAATCTTTAATGTAAAAAAATAATGTTAAACAAATACTTTTAAAATGTAAGTTGTAAAAATTTTTCAATGCAAAAAAACATGTCTTAAGAGTATAAAAAAGGATAATGTTTATAAACAATGCTCGTAAAAAATTAGTATTACAAAATAAGTTCATAAAAAAACTGATGTTCTAAAAACTTTAATGTGAAAATTTAAATGAATAATAAAAATACAATGTAAGAAAACTGATGTTTTAAAAACTTTAATGTGAAAAAATAATGTTAAAAAATAATTTTAAAAGTTTAGATAATGAAAAAAATGTAAGATATAAAAAATTTTCAATGCCAAAAAATATGTTTTAAGATTATAAAAAAGGATAGTGTTTCTTAAAAAAGTTCATTAAAAAAATAGTATTAAAAAATACATACATAAAAATAGTAAGGATCTAAAAAGGGAAAAAAATTGAATGTTCGAAGATGATAATTTACAATAAAGTTTAAATGAATAAAATATAACTAAACAAATTTAATTTGAAAAATAAATTTAAATGAGTAATAAAAATATAATGTAAAAATAATTGTTTTAAAATCTTCAATGCAAAAATATAATGCTAAAGAAATAATTTTAAAAGTTTAGATGATGAAAAAAATGTAAGGTATAAAAAATTTTCAATGCTAAAAGAGTATAAAAAATTATAGTGTTTCTAAAATATTTCATAAAAAAATAGTATTGCAAAATAAGTTTATAAAAAAAGCAAGCATTTAAAAGATGAAAAAGTCAAATATCTGAAAATGATGTTTCAAAATAAGTTTAAATAAATTAAATATAATTTAAAAACAGTGAAAAATAAATTTAAATGAGCAATAAAAATATAAAATTGAAGGTTTTAAAATTTTCAATGTGAAAAAAATTATGTTTTGAAAATTTTAATGTGAACAAATATTGTTAAAGTAATAACTTTAAAAGTTTAGATAATAAACAAATGTAAGGTATAAAAAATTTTCAATGAAAAAAAATTTATTCAAAACCATGTTTTAAAAGTATAAAAAGGGTAATGTTACTAAAATAAGTTCGTAAAAAATAATTTTGCAAAATAAGTTTATATACAACTAAGGATTTAAAAAATGTAAAAAGTTAAATATTCAAAAACAATCCTTCACAATAAGGTATAAAAATTTCCAATGCAAGACAATATGTTTTAAGAGTATAAAAAAGATGATGTTTCCAAAGAAAGCTCATAAAAAAATAGTATTACAAAATAATTTCACAAAAAAAGTACGGATTTAAAAGATGAAAAAGTTAAATATTCGAAAATGGATTTTCAAAGTGAGTTTAAATGAACAAGATATAATTTAAAAAAGCTTTATGTAAAAAATAAATTTAAATGAGTAATAAAAATATAATATAAAAAATTATGTTTTTAAAACTTTAATGTGAAAAAATAATGGTAAATAAATTATTTTAAAAGTTTTGGATAATGAAAAAATATAAGGTTTTTAAAAACTTTTCAATGCAAAAAAAAAAACATGTTTTAAGAGTGTAAAAAAAGATAATATTTTTAAAAAAAGCACGTAAAAAAATAGTATTGAAAAATAAGTTCATAAAAAAAGGTAAGAATTTAAAAGATGAAAAATTTAAATGTTCAAAAATCACCATTGAAAATAAGTTTAAATGAAAAAAATATAAGTTCAAAAACCTTAATGTGCATGATAAAAATAGAGTGTAAAAGAATGATGTTTTAAAAATATTAATGCAAAACAATAATGCTAAAAAAATAAATTTAAAAGTTTTGGATAATGAAAAAATATAAGGCATAAAAACTTTTCAATGCACAAAATCATGTTTTAAGAGTATAAAAAAGTATCATGTTTCTAAAAAAGGCAAGTAAAAAAATTGTATTGCAAAATAAGGTCATAAAAAAATTAAGGATTCAAAACATGAAAAAGTTAAATGCTTGAAAATGATGTTTCAAAATAAATTTAAATGAAAAAAATATAAGTTAAAAATTCTTAATGTGAAAAATAAATTTAAATGAGAAATAAAAATAAAATGTAATTTTTTTAAAAAACTTTAATCTGAAATAATAATGTTAAAGAAACAATTTTAAAAGTTTTGGATGATGAAAATATAAGGTATTGTTAAAGAAATAATTTTAAATGATTAGATGATGAAAAAAATGTAAAGAATAAAAAATTTTAAATGCGAAAAAATATTGTTTAAGACTATAAAAAAATATAATGTTTTTTACAATACTTCTAAACAAATAGTATTGCAAAATAAGTTCATAAAAAAAGTAAAGATTTAAATCATGCAAAAGTTAAATGTTCGAAAATGATGTTTCAAAATATGTTTAAATGAAGAAAATATGAGTTAAAAAAGCCTAATGTGAAAAAAATAAATAAAAAATGAGTAGCAAAAGTGGAATATAAAAAAATTTACAAGTTAAAAACTTTCACATGAAAAGATAATGTTAAAGAAATAATTTTAAATGATTTGATGATGAAAAAAAATATAAGTATAAAAAGTTTCAATGCCAAAAAATATGGATTAAGAGTATAAAAAGGCATAATGTTTCTGAACAATGCTTGTAAAAGAATAGTATTGCAAAATATGTTGATAAAAAAAGTACGGATTTCAATGATAAAAAAGTTAAATGTTAAAAAAAATGTTTCTAAATAAGTTTAAATGAACAAAATATGAGTTAAAAAAGCTTAATGTGAAAAAGAAATTTAAATGAGTAGTAAAAATGGAATGTAAAAAAGTTTATGTGTTAAATACTTTAAGGTGAAAACATAATGTTAAAGAGATAATGTTAAATGATTAGATGATGAAAAAAAACTAAGGTATAAAAAATTTTCAATGCCAAAAAAGATGATTCAAGAGTATAAAAAATAGTGTTGCAAAATAATTTCATAGAAAAAGTAAGAATTTCAATGATGAAAAACGTAAATGTTCAAAAATTATGTTTCAAAATAAGTTTAAATGAACAAAATGAGTTAAAAAAGCTTAATGCGAAAAAAATATTTAAATAAGGAGTAAAAATGGAATGTAAAAAGATTTATGTGTTAAAAACTTTAACATGAAAAGATAATGTTAAAGAAATAATTTTAAATGATTAGATGATGAAAAAAATGTAAAGAATAAAAAATTTTAAATGCGAAAAAATATTGTTTAAGACTATAAAAAAAAATAATGTTTTTGGCCATACTTGTAAACAAATAGTATTGCAAAATAAGTTCATAAAAAATGTACAGATTTAAATCATGAAAAAGTTAAATGTTCAAAAATGATGTTTCAAAATATGTCATGAGAAGATAATGTTAAAGAAATAATTTTAAATGATTAGATGATGAAAAAATGTAAAGAATAAAAAATTTTAAATGCAAAAAATATTGTTTAAGACTATAAAAAAAGATAATGTTTTTTACAATACTTCTAAACAAATAGTATTGCAAAATAAGTTCATAAAAAAAGTAAAGATTTAAATCATGCAAAAGTTAAATGTTCGAAAATGATGTTTCAAAATATGTTTAAATGAAGAAAATATGAGTTAAAAAAGCCTAATGTGAAAAAAAAAATAAAAAATGAGTAGCAAAAGTGGAATATAAAAAAATTTACAAGTTAAAAACTTTCACATGAAAAGATAATGTTAAAGAAATAATTTTAAATGATTTGATGATGAAAAAAAATATAAGTATAAAAAGTTTCAATGCCAAAAAATATGGATTAAGAGTATAAAAAGGCATAATGTTTCTGAACAATGCTTGTAAAAGAATAGTATTGCAAAATATGTTGATAAAAAAAGTACGGATTTCAATGATAAAAAAGTTAAATGTTAAAAAAAATGTTTCTAAATAAGTTTAAATGAAAAAAATATGAGTTAAAAAAGCTTAATGTGAAAAAGAAATTTAAATGAGTAGTAAAAATGGAATGTAAAAAAGTTTATGTGTTAAATACTTTAAGGTGAAAACATAATGTTAAAGAGATAATGTTAAATGATTAGATGATGAAAAAAAACTAAGGTATAAAAAATTTTCAATGCCAAAAAAGATGATTCAAGAGTATAAAAAATAGTGTTGCAAAATAATTTCATAGAAAAAGTAAGAATTTCAATGATGAAAAACGTAAATGTTCAAAAATTATGTTTCAAAATAAGTTTAAATGAACAAAATGAGTTAAAAAAGCTTAATGCGAAAAAAAAATTTAAATAAGGAGTAAAAATGGAATGTAAAAAGATTTATGTGTTAAAAACTTTAACATGAAAAGATAATATTAAAGAAATAATTTTAAATGATTAGATGATGAAAAAAATGTAAAGAATAAAAAATTTTAAATGCGAAAAAATATTGTTTAAGACTATGAAAAAAGATAATGTTTTTGGCCATACTTGTAAACAAATAGTATTGCAAAATAAGTTCATAAAAAATGTACAGATTTAAATCATGAAAAAGTTAAATGTTCAAAAATGATGTTTCAAAATATGTCATGAGAAGATAATGTTAAAGAAATAATTTTAAATGATTAGATGATGAAAAAATGTAAAGAATAAAAAATTTTAAATGCAAAAAAATATTGTTTAAGAGTATAAAAAAAGATAATGTTTTTGGCCATACTTGTAAACAAATAGTACTGCAAAATAAGTTCATAAAAAAGTACAGATTTAAATAATGAAAAAGTTAAATGTTCGAAAATGATGTTTCAAAATATATTTAAATGAAGAAAATATGAGTTAAAAAATCCTAATGTGAAAAAAAATAAAAAATGAGTAGCAACAGTGGAATATAAAAAAATTTACGAGTTAAAAACTTTCACGTGAAAAGATAATGTTACAGAAATAATTTTAAATGATTTGATGATGAAAAAAAATGTAAGGTATAAAAAATTTCAATGCCAAAAAATATGGATTAAGAGTATAAAAAGAAATAATGTTTCTGAACAATGCTTGTAAAAGAATAGTATTGCAAAATATGTTCATAAAAAAGTAAGGATTTCAATGATAAAAAAGTTAAATGTTAAAAACAATGTTTCTAAATAAGTTTAAATGAACAAAATATGAGTTAAAAAAGCTTAATGTGAAAAAGAAATTTAAATGAGTAGTAAAAATGGAATGTAAAAAAGTTTATGTGTTAAATACTTTAAGGTGAAAACATAATGTTAAAGAGATAATGTTAAATGATTAGATGATGAAAAAAATCTAAGATATTAAAAATTTTCAATGCAAAAAAAGATGATTCAAGAGTATAAAAGATAGTGTTGCAAAATAATTTCATAGAAAAAGTAAGGATTTAATGATGAAAAAGGTAAATGTTCAAAAATTATGTTTCAAAATAAGTTTAAATGAACAAAATGAGTTAAAAAAGCTTAATGCGAAAAAAAAATTTAAATAAGTAGTAAAAATGAAATGTAAAAAAATTTATGTGTTAAAAACTTTAACATGAAAAGATAATGTTAAAGAAATAATTTTAAATGATTAGATGATGAAAAAAATGTAAAGAATAAAAAATTTTAAATGCAAAAAGATAATGTTTAAGAGTATAAAAAAAGATAATGTTTTTTAATATACTTGTAAACAAATAATATTGCAAAATAAGTTCATAAAAAAAGTAAAGATTTAAATCATTAAAAAGTTAAATGTTCGGAAATGATGTTTAAAAAATAAGTTTAAATGAAGAAAATATGAGTTAAAAAAGCCTAATGTGAAAAAAAAATAAAAAATGAGTAGCAAAAATGGAATATAAAAAAATTTACATGTTAAAAACTTTCACGTTAAAAGATAATGTTAAAGAAATAATTCTAAATGAGAAGATGATGGAAAAAAATGTAAGGTATAAATATTTTCAATGCTAAAAAATGTAGTTTAAAGATATAAAAAAAGATAATGTTTCTGAACAATACTTGTAAAGAAATAGTGTTGCAAAATAAGTTCATAAAAATGTAAAGATTTAAATGATGAAAAAGTTAAATGTTCAAAAATGATGTTTCAAAATAAGTTTAAATGAACAAAATATGAGTTAAAAAAGCAAAATGTGAAAAACAAATTTAAATGAGTAGTAAAAATGGAATGAAAAATATTATGCGTTAAAACTTTAATGTGAAAAGATAATGTTAAAGAAATAATTTTAAATGATTAGATGATAAAAAAGATGTAAGGTATAAAAAATTTTAAAGGCGAAAAAATATAGTTTAAGAGTATAAATAAAAAATAATGTTTCTGAACAATGCCTGTAAAAGCATAGTATTGCAAAAATAAGTTCATGGAAAAACTAAGGATTTCAATGATTAAAAAGTTAAATGTTCAAAAATGATGTTTGACAATGAGTTTAAATGAACAAAATATGAGTTAAAAAAGCTTAATGTTCAAACAAAATTTAAATGAGTATTAAAAAAGGAATGTAAAAAAATTTATGTGTTAAAAACATTAAGGTGAAAAGATAATGTTAAGGAAATAATTTTAAATGATTAGATGATGAAAAAAAATGTAAGGTATAAATAATTTTAAATGGAATGTAAAAAAATTTATGTATTAAAAACTTTAAGGTGAAAAGATAATGTTAAGGAAATAATTTTAAATTATTAGATGATGAAAAAAATGTAAGATATAAAAAATTTTTAATGCAAAAAACTATGGTTTAAGAGTATAAAAAAAATAATATATCTAAACAATGCTTGTAAAAAAGTAGTATTGCAAAATAAGTTCATAAAACAAGTAAGTATTTCAATGATGAAAAAGTTAAATGTTCGAAAATGATGTTTCAAAATAAGTTTAAATGAACAAAATATGAGTTAAAAAAGCTTAATGGAAAAAACAAATTTGAGAGAGTAGTAAAAATGGAATGTAAAAAAATTAATGTATTAAAAACTTTAACATGAAAAAATAATGTTATAGAAATAATTTTAAATGATTGGATTATGAAAAAAATGCAAGGTATAAACAATTTACAATGCAAAAAAATATGGTTTTAGAGTATAAAAAAGATCATATTTCTAAACAATGGTTGTAAAAAAGTAGTATTGCAAAATAAGTTCATAAAAAAAGTAAGGATTTCAATTATGAAAAAGTTAAATGTTCAAAAATGATGTTTCAAAATAAGTTTAAATAAACACAATATGAGTTAAAAAAACTTAATGCGAAAAACAAATTTAACTGAGTAGTAAAAATGGAATATAAAAAAATTTATGTGTTAAAAAATTTAGGGTGAAAAGATAATGTTAAAGAAATAATTTTTAATGATTGAAAAAATGTAAGATATAAAAAATTTTCAATGCGAAAAAATAGGGTTTAAGAGTATAAAAAAATAATGATTTTGAACAATGCTTGTAAAAAAATAATATCGCAAAATATGTGCATAAGAAAAGTAAAGATTTTAATCAAGAAAAAGTTAAATGTTCGAAAATTATCTTTCAAAATAAAAGTTTAAATGAAAAAAATGAGTTAAAAAAGCTTAATGTGAAGAATAAATTTAAATGAGTATTAAAAATAGAATGTAAAAATTTTGTGTTTCAAAAACTTTAATGTGAAAAAATAAGGGTAAAGAAATAATATTTAAAGTTTAGAATGTAAAAAAAAATTATGTTTTAAAAACGTTAACGTGAAAAGAAATAATTTTAAATGATTACATGATGAAAAAAATATATGGTATAAAAAAATTTAAATGCGAAAAAATATTGTTTAAAAGTATAAAAAAACATAATGTTTCTAAACAATGCTTGTAAAGAAATAGTATTGCAAGATAGGTTCATAAAAAAAAGTAAGGATTTAAATTATGAAACAGTTTAATATTCAAAAATTATGTTTGAAAATAAAATTTTAAATGAAAAAAAATGTTAAAAACAAATTTAAATGAGAAGTAAAAAAAATTATGTTTCAAAAACTTTAATGTGAAAAAAAAATTAAATGAGTAGTAAAAATGCAATGTAGAAAAATTTATGTGTTAAAATCTTTAACATGAAAAGATAATGTTAAAGAAATAATTTAAGATGATTAGATGATGAAAAAAATGTAAGTTATAAAAAATTTTCGATGCAAAACAACATGATTTAAGAATATAAAAAATGATAATGTTAATGCTTGTAAAGAAATAGTATTGCAAAATAGGTTCATAAAAAAAAGTAAAGATTTAAATGATGAAAAATTCAAATCTTCAAAAATTATTGTGTAAAATAAAAGTTTAAATGAACAAAATATGAGTTAAAAAATCTTAATGTGAAAAATAAATTTAAATGAGTAGTAAAAATAGAATATAAAAAAATTTATGTTTTAACAACTTTAACGTGAAAAGATAATGTTAAAGAAGTAATTTTAAATGATTAGATAATAAAAAAAATGTAAGGTATAAAAAATTTTCAATGCAAAAAAATATGGTTTAAAAGTATAAAAAAGATAATGTTTCTAAACAATGCTTGTAAAAGAATAGTATTGCAAAATAAGTTCATAAAAAGAGTAAATATTTAAATGGTGGAAAAGTTAAATGTTTGAAAATTATCTTTCAAAATAAAAGTTGAAATGAAAAAAATATTAGTTAAAAAAGCTATGTTTCAAAAACTTTAATGTGAAAAAATAATGTTAAAGAATGTAAGGTATAAAAATTTTAAATGCAAAAAAAATGTAAGGTATAAAAATTTTAAATGCAAAAAAAATATGGTTTAAGAGTATAAAAAGAGATAATGCTAATGAAAAATGCTTGTAAAAAGATAGTATTGCAAAATAAGTTCTTAAAAATGTCAGGATTTAAATGATGAAAAAGTTAAGTGTTCGAAAATTATCTTTCAAAATAAAAGTTTAAATGAAAAAAAATGAGTTAAAAAAACATAATGTGAAAAATAAATTTAAATGCATAATGTTTGAAAAAAGATAATTTAAGAGTATAAAAAAGAATAATGTTTCTAAACAATGCTCGTACAAAAATAGTGATAAAAAATAATTTCTTAAGAAAAGTAAGGGCTTAAAAGATGAAATAGTTAAATGTTTGAAAATGATGTTTCAAAAAACGTTAAATAAACAAAAGGTTCAAAAAGCTTAATGTGAAAAATAAATTCAAATGAGTAATAAAAATATAATGTAAAACAAATTAGGTTTTAAAAACTTATATGTGAAAAAATAGTGTTAAAGAAATAAAATATGATGTTTAGGGTTTAGGGTTTAAATGAGTAAGGATTTAAATGATGAAAAAGTTAAATGCTCGAAAATGATGTTTCAAAGTAAGTTTAAATGAATAAAATATGAGTTAAAAAAAGTATAATGTGAAAAATAAATTTTAATAAGTAGAGTACAAATAGAATGTAAAAAAATTTATGTTTGAAATACTTTAATGTGAAAAGATAATGTGAAAGAAATAATTTTAACTGATTAGATGATAAAAAGAATGTAAGGTATAAAAAATTTTCGATGCAAAAAAATATGGTTTAAGAGTATAAAATAAGATAACGTTTGTGAACAATGCTTGTAAAAAAATAGTTTGCAAAATAAGCTCATAAAAAAGTAAGGATTTAAATGATGGAAAAATAAATGTTCCAAAACGATGTTTCAAAATAAGTATAAATGAACAAAATATAAGTTAAAAAAGATTAATGTAAAAATAAATTTAAATGAATGGTAAAAATTGAATGTAAAAAAAATTATTTGAAAAACTTTAATGTGAATAATAATGTTAAAGAAATAATTTGAAATGATTAGATAATAAAAAAAATGAAAGGTATTAAAAATTTTCAATGTGAAAAAACATGATTTAAGAGGGTAGTAAAGGATAATGTTTCTACACAATGCTCGAAAAAATAGTGTTGCAAAATAACTTTATAAAAAAAGTAATGATTTAAAACATGAAAAAGTTTAATATTCGAAAATGATGTTTCAAAATAAGTTTAAATGAACAAAATATAAGTTTAGAAAGCTTAATGTGAAAAATAAATTTAAATGCGTAATAAAAATAGAATGTAAAAAAATTTATGTTTCAAAAACTTTAATGTGAAAAAATAATTTTAAAAGTTTAGATAATTAAAAAATGAAAGGTATTAAAAATTTTCTATGCGAAAAAACATGATTTTAGAGTAGAAAAAAGGATAATGTTTCTGAGCAATGGAGGTAAAAAAACAGTATTGCAAAATAAATTCATAAAAATAATAAGGATTTAAATGATGAAAAAGTTAAAATGCTCGAACAGGATGCTTCAAAATAAGTTTAAATGAAAAAAATATGAGTTAAAAAAGCTTAATGTGAAAAAGAAATTTAAATGAGTAGTAAAAATGGAATGCAAAAAAAATTATTTGTTAAAAACTTTAAAGTGAAAAGATAATGTGAATGAAATAATTTTAAATGATTTCATGATGAAAGAAATGTAAGGTATAAAAAATTTTCAATGCAAAAAAATATGGTTTAAGAGTATAAAAAAAGATAATGTTTATGAACAATGTTTGTAAAAAAATAGTATTGCAAAATAAGTTTATAAAAAAAGTAAAGATTTAAATGATAAAAAAGTTAAATGTTGGAAAATTATCTTTCAAAATAAAAGTTTAAATGAAAAAAATGTGTTAAAAAACCTTAATGTGAAAAATAAATTTAAATGTGTAATAAAAATAGAATGTAAAATAATATATGTTTCAAAAACTTTAATGTGAAAAAATAATGTTAAAGAAATAATTTTAAAAGTTTAGATAATGATAAAATGAAAGACATTAAAAATTTTCTATGCGAGAAAACATGAGTATAAAAAAGGATAATGTTTTTAAATGGTGCTTACAAAAAAATAGTATTGCAAAATAAGTTCATAAAAAAGTAAGGATTTAAATGACGAAAAAGTTAAATGTTCGAACATGATGTTTCAAAATAAGTTTAAATAAACAAAATATGAGTTAAAAAAGCTTAATGTGAAAATCAAATTTAAATGAGTAGTAAAAGTGGAATGTAAAAAAATTTCTGTGTTAAAAACTTTAACGTGAAAAGCTAATATTAAAGAAATAATTTTAAATGATTAGTTGATGAAAAAAATATTGTTTAAGAGCATAAAAAAAGATAATGTTTCTGAACAATGCTTGTAAAAAAATAGTATTGCAAAATAAGTTCCTAAAAAAGGTAAGGATTTAAAAGATGAAAAAGTTAAATGTTTGAAAATGATATTTCAAAATAAGTTCAAATGAAAAAAAGATGAGTTAACAAAGCTTAATGTGAAAAAAAAATTTAAATGAGTAGTAAAAATATAATGTAAAAAAATTTGTGTTAAAAACTTTAACAAAAAAAGTTAATGTTAAAAAAATAATTTTAATAGATTAAATGATGAAAAAACTGTAAGGTATAAAAAATTTTCAATGCAAAAAAAATATACTTTAAGAGTATAAACAACGATAATGTTTATGAACAATTCTTGTAAAAAAATAGTATTGCAAAATAAGTTTAAAAAAAGTAAGGATTTAAACGATGAAAATGTTAAATGTTCAAAAAATGATGTTTCAAAATAATTTTAAGTGAACAAAATTTGAGTTAAAAAATTTTAATGTGAAAAAGAAATTTAAATGAGTAGTAAAAATGGAATGTAACAAAATTTATGTGTTAAAAACTTTAACGTGAAAAGATAATGTTAATCAAATAATTTTAAAGGATTAGATAATGAAAAAAATGTAAGTTATAAAAATTTTTCAATGCAAAAAAATATGGGTTAAGAGTATTAAAAAAGATAATGTTTCTGAACCATGCTTGTAAAAAATTAGTATTGCAAAATAAGTTCATAAAAAAATTAAAGATTTAAATGATGAAAAATTTAAATGTTGAAAAATTATCTTTAAAAATAAAAGTTTAAATGAAAAAAAAATGAGTTAGAAAAGCCTAATGTGAAAAATAAATTTAAATGTGTAATAAAAATAGAATGTTAAAAAATTTATGTTTCAAAAACTTTAATGTGAAAAAATAATGTTAAAGAAATAATTTTTAAAGTTTAGATAATGAAAAAATGAAAGGTATTAAAAATTTTCTACGCGAGAAAACATGATTCAAGAGTATAAAAAAGGATAATGTTTCTAAACAATGCTTATAAAAAAATAGTATTGCAAAATAAGTTCATAAAAAAAGTAAGGATTTAAATGACGAAAAAGTAAGATGTTCGAACATGAAGTTTCACAATAAGTTTAAATAAATAAAATATGAGTTAAAAAAGCTTAACGTGAAAAAAAATAAAATTAAATGACTAGTAAAAATGGAATGTAAAAAAATTTCTATCTTAAAAACTTTAACTGGAAAAGCTAATGTAAAAGAAATAATTTTAAATGATTAGGTGATGAAAAAAATGTAAGGTATAAAACATTTTCAATGCGAAAAAATATGCTTTAAGAGTATAAAAAAAGATAATGTTTCTGAACAATGCTTGTAAAAAAATATTATTGCAAAATAAGTTCATAAAAAAAGTAAAGATTTAAATAATGAATGATTAAATGTTCAAAAATCATCTTTCAGAATAAAAGTTTAAATGAAAAAAATACGAGTTAAAAAAGATTAATGTGAAAAACAAATTTAAATGAGTAGTAAAAATGGAATGTAAAAGAATTTGTGTTAAAACTTTAGCGTGAAAAGATAATTTTAAGGAAATAATTTTAAATGATTAGATGATGAAAAAAATGTAAGGTATAAAAAAATTTCAATGTGAAAAAATGTAGTTTAATAGTATAAAAAAAGATAATGTTTCTGAATAGAGCTTGTAAAAAAATAGTATTGTAAAATAAGTTCATAAAAAAGGTAAAGATTTAAATGATGAAAAAGTTAAATGTTCAAAAATTATCTTGCAAGATAAAAGTTTAAATGAAAAAATATGAGTTAAAAAAGCTTAATGTGAAAAACAAAATTCAAATGAGTAGTAAAAATGGAATGTAAAAAAATTTAGGTGTTAAAACTTTAACGTGAAAAAATAATGTTAAGGAAATAATTTTAAATGATTAGATGACAAAAAAACTGTAAGGTATAAAAATTTTCATTCTGAAAAAATATCCTTTAAGAGTATAAAAAAAAATAATGTTTCTTAACAAGGCTGGTAAAAAAATAGTATTGCAAAATAAGTTCATAAAAAAAGTAAGGATTTAAATTATGAAAAAGTTAAATGTTGAAAAATGATGTTTAAAATAAATTCAAATGAAAAAAAATATGAGTTAAAAAAGTTTAATGTGAAAAACAAAATGAAATGAGTAGTAAAAATGGAATGAAAAAAACTTACATGTTAAAACCTTCAATAAAAAAAGATAATGTTAAATAAATAATTTTAAATGATTAGATGATGAAAAAAATGTCAGGTATAAAAAATTTTCAATGCGAAAAAATATGGTTTAAGAGTGTAAAAAAATATAATGTTTTTGAACAATGCTTGTAAAAAAATAGTATTGAAAAATAAGTTTATAGAAAAAGTAAGAATTTAAATGATGAAAAAGTTAAATGTCCAAAAATGATGTTCCAAAATAAGTTTAAGTGAAAAAATTTTAGTTAAAAAATATTAATGTGAAAACAAACTTAAATGGGTAGTAAAAATGGAATGTAAAAAAAATTATGTGTTAAAAATTTTAATAAAAAAAGATATGTTAAAGAAATAATTTTAAATGATTAGATGATAAAAAAGATGTAAGGTATAAAAAATTTTCAAATGCAAAAAAATATGGTTTAAGAGTATAAAAAAATATAATGTTTCTGAACAATGCTTATAAAAAAAGTTAAATGCTCAAAAATGATCTTTCAAAATATGTTTAAATGAACAAAATATAAGTAAAAAACATTAATGTTAAAAATAAATTTGAATGAGTGGTAAAAATATAAAAATGAAGATTTAAGAATCTGCAATATGAAAAAAGTGATGTTTTTAAAAATGTAATGTCAAAAAATAATGTTAAAGAAATAATTTTAAAGGTTTAGATAATGAAAAAAATGTAGGGTATAAAAATTTTTAATGAAAAAAAAATTCAAAATCATGTTTGAAAAATATAAAAAATGGTAATCTTTATAAAAAAAGAAAAAATAAATAAAAATAAGTTGAATGCAAAAAAATAATATTAAAAAGTAACTTCTAATGTGTAACATACAAATAAAAAAGTTTTGATAATATTTGAAAACAAATGTTTAAAAAAATGTCAAAACTTTTGTAAAAATATATGTTGAGATGAATAAAAAATAATGCAACAAAATTAATATTTCAAAATTTTACAATTTTCAATGTAAAAAATAATATGAAAAAATAAATTTAAATGAGTAGGAAAATAGATTATAAATTTAGATGATGAAAAAATGTATTTTATAAAAAAAGAAAAATAAGTTGAATGTAAAAAAATAATGTTGAAAAATAACTTCTAGTGTGTAAAATATAAATAAAAAGGGTTTAGATAATGCAAAGATGGAAGCTTAAAAAGTTTTAAAATTCAACATGAAAAAATTTAATGCAAAAAAAGAAGTTGAAATGAGTAAAAAAGTAATTTAAAAAATTTTGATTAATTTTAAAAAAATAATGTGTTAGATGTGTGTAAAGTTATTGCAAAGTATTAGGGGAAAAACCTAAGAGCATATTCCTCAATAAGCAAAAAAATAAAAGCAAGTGTAGGGGGCTAAGGACGTGCTCCTAAGATGTGAAGGATTCTGTACCACTTCCTTCCTTCACACCAAAACCGAGAAACTAAGAACTATTACAAACAAAAGAGGTGACCCTTGTGGGCATCCAACACCTCTAAAAAAGGCCTTTAAATTACAAAGAATTTAAAAGGAAAAATTAAAACCAATTGGTGAAGCCTTCATCAAGTGTTTCCTCTCCAAGACTCCTTTCTTCTTCTCTTGAAGTGAATCTTCCTTAAACTTTTCAATCAACTTTGGGTTCATCCTACATAAGGGTAGTTTAAAATTTAAAAAAACTTCGATAAAAAAACTCAGAAAAACAAGGTTAAATGAGTAAAAAATAATGTTTGAAAATTTTATATTTTTCAACGTGAAAAAATAATTTAGAAAAAAATAATTTAAAAACTTAAATAAGTTCCTTTCAATTTGTCCAGCATCATAAAATTGTTTGTAAATAGGAAATAACACAAAATTTAAGCACTTAAATCAAAATGACATTCGGTTTTGAATAAGTACAAATTAAAATGGATAATGATCATGCAGTCACACAAAATAACTCAACCATGTATAAAGGGTGATGAATTGACAGTGCATAAGTCTTTTTCTCTTTCTAAAATGTCTCATTTCATGAAAGTCCTTTTGTTCATGGACAAGGAACAAAAATCAATCAAATTTGGAGCTGAAGGGCTTTGGTACCATAGCAATGCCCCAATATCTCTCAAAACCTTAATCTGTTTGGTAGAACCCTAGAAGCATATGAATGTTTTATATCTTTGGCTAGCAACTTACGCAAGCCTTCAGTAAACCAAGCATGAACCAGATAAAATAATTAAAGTTATTAATATCTTCATACAAAAAAATATTTTTAAATCTTACTATCATAATAAACTAATAAAGTTCTTTTCGCTTGAATTATAATTCCTAATAAATTCATTCTACCCATCATTGTTTCATTGGAATCATTGAATTATAAACCTTTTTTTAAGAATAATATCAATTTGGTCCTTCAAGGTTTAAAATAGATATCAAAATTATCCCATTATCATGGCCCTTTGTGAATCACAAATCTGAAAAAAAAGACATATAATCCCAACTAAGGCTACCTCGTCCACAAAGAACTAGGAAGTAATAGAGTACTGCAGAGAATTAGAATTCTTCTAAATTGTTTTTCTGAAAATTGGAAAATAAAATAATACTGCTGAGAATTAGAGTTCTTCTAAACTGTTTTTCTGTTAGTAGTTAAGGTGTCAATATATAATTAAAGAACTTATAGTTACATGAGACAAGTAAAAAAGAAATGTCACAAGTGTTGAGTCAAAACTATCCCACCAAGAAATTTCAACTTTACATTTGATGTCCAGTTAAAATATATCTCTCATTTCGTGACTCTAGTTGGAATGATTTCCTCAATACACAAGGCCATTGAAATAGAAATCATCAGAACACAAGACCTAAACTCTTATACAAAACCAATGAATCCAAAATTCAAGCTAACAACAATGTCCAACGAAAACACTTAAATTAGTTTCTTGAATCATTTTCAAATTTACATCTTCTCATCTCCTACACAAAATATAAAAAATTCAATTTTAAAATTTATAGGTGCTGCAACATGTTACTTGGGTTGAACACCCACTGTGAAACTCAAGGAGATTAAATCTTTGGTGTTTTGAAAAAAAATAGGTCCAAATTTAATTCAGATTGCCAAAGAAGTAACAAGAAAGAAAGACTTAAAAAAAACCCAAAACAGCCCATGAGCTACTCCCAACAAACAAGAAAGATATTGATCAATCCTTGCACTCTAATAAGAAAGTATAAAAAGCCTAAAACAGAAAGTCATTTTGTTATCTCCTTATACTAGACACCAGCAGTTACAGCGCAACCCAGTTTTATTGCCAACTAAACCCACCACACCAGAAAACAAGAACCAACTTTCTCCCACTAGGATTCAGGGAAATTTACAGGTCCAAAGACACAATCACTATTTTACTCCATCCCTTTAAATGTCTCAGGATTTAATTTATAAACAATCTTGTTTCATTGGTAATTTAGTAAATTAATTGAGCTTAATCCAATAATAATAACTACTGTAATAGCACGCTGAATCTTAAGTTTAGCAGAAAATTGCACTTAAACATAATTATATAGTCAATCCAACGCACAATAACAACCCATGTCCATTTAAGATTTCACAGAACAATGAAAAGAAAGACTTTCAACCAACAGTGGGGCCTCAAAATAGGAAAAGAAGATGAACTAAACCTAATTGAAAACAAGAACCAAAGGAAAAATACAAAAAACTAAAAATCAAATTAGTTGTGATATAGATGTCAACAAATTAGTTGGTAGTTTCAATTTAACACAAGAAGGATCAATCATAAAAAGAAAAATCAAATCCAATCAAATATAAGTATTTTTTACATGAAACAAGGTGGTCTAATCAAAATAATCAAGAAGGAAACCAATACCAATAATCAAAATAATCAAGCCTAAACAAAATATAAATATTTTTTTTATTTGAATATGTTATGCGTGTATTGGTTCATCAAAAAAGGTATATATATTTTGCAAAGAGCTTACAGAGGGATCTAAATTCTATACTATAACAATAGAACAACTCAATTATTCATTCAGAATATCAGGTTCGAGAAAAATGAAGCACATTCATTACTTACATTATCACTATTATCTACATAAAACATCTTAAAATAATTAAAATCTGTGTGCCTTAAATGAATAGATAAAGGAAAAATTCAGTAACTAATCAATGAAAAGTTCCAAAACATTAAGCCATACCTGATGCAAGAAGTTGTAGTCAAGATCAAAGAAAAAGTTGGCCAAATTTTTATGCCCTCACAATGCTATCCATTTTGCCGCAAGATCACCTCCTTCAACCTAAATGAATTAACAGCAGAATCTATCAAGAAAAGGTGCAAGAAAACTGGGTTTTCAAGATTCTTTTGAATTTTGCAATTTCGCTGGCCGATCAAAGGATTTACATGTGTTTGATGAGATAGAAATAATATAGAATAGAAGAGGTTGTAAGTGTGTGTTTACAGTCTAGTGGCCACTGCAATGTTGTTTTGTTTAGAGAACTGTTGCGGCTCCATTATTCTTTTTGCTCTGGTCCACAATATAGAACATTATCTGTGTAGTAATCTCCGTGTCACTGTTTTCTTTTCTTTCGGATTGACTATCCTCAGATAAGTTTCTTGGCCGAGTACCATGATCGAACGTTGTCCATCCTCCAAGAAAAACCTGTTTGGTGCCAAAGCCCTGTTTTGACAAAAACAAGATTTCAAACCCTCGCTTTTCCTTCTTCTAACCCAACTGAAGAAAAAGAAAAAGAAAAAGAAAAAGAGAGATATTGAAGGGGTTTTCTTTGTAAGAGATTCAATATATTAACAATGTTACAGTGATTGTACGAGGGAAGGGATTTTCTTACATATAATAGTTGGAGGGGACTACCTCCATCGCTACCTACGGCTGAGAGAAAGACAGAGAAAAAACAGAAAATTAAGAATTAAAATGGAATGGAATGATAGCAATTGGAGACTAAAGAGCACTATAAATTTGAAGGGCAATCGTATATATCTATATATACTAAAGCGTGGTGTCTTGGGCTTCTCATATGCAGCAAAAAGCAAACTCAAAATTCATCTTGACAAAGCAAGTAATGACAAGAAAGAAAAAAGAAAAAGATTGTTACCGAGTAGTTTCTTGGGCTTCTCCACAAGGTTCTGCTCCGTTTACAAGTGTCTTGTGGAGTCAAAGAAACCCAAATAACAGCCCATCGGCGGACGAAATCTCCCTTAAACTCTCCGTCGAACAAGAACTTGCGATCCAAGTGTTTGAACATGGGAAATGCTGAAGCCAGAACGCATAGCCTCGCTGCCTCTTTAACGAGAGAATATGTTGAGGAAGAAGGTTTTGGAAAACAGAGGGTGAGTCTCTCTCGATGGCTTCGGCCTTCTCTTCGGTCGCTGAGGTGAGGGGTGACAGAGTAGGAGCGCTTTTCTTTTCTTCCCCTAACGGTAATACCGCCACTCTCATTCTTTTATAGTTTTTCTTTTCTCATTTTATTTTAAAGATTTATTAATAACTTTTTTAATATTCAATAAATAGTAAATACTAAAAGTACATTTAAATCTTTTTAAAAATTATATTTCAAAATTAATTTTAAAGAAATGTTGAAAATTTAATTAGAAGTAAAAGTCAAACACAAAATATTTTAAAAATTCAATTGTAAAATACATATAAAAAATTATAAAGAATATAAATTTAAAAAATATACAAAAATAGTATATAAATTTTTTTAAAAATAACTAAATCAAAATTATTTTTTCTCAACATGTTTTTATTTTCAAAATAAATCTTAAAACCAAAAAGCAAAAACTCAAAATCATCTCAAATAACACCTAAGATGTTCAAGTAGCAAAAACAATATTTATGTCAAAGGAGACCATTTCTTTTTTTATGAAAAAGAGTAGTAAGCACTAGAAACAAAATTGATGCAATATTTTTATATAAAATTATATTTCATAAAAAATATAAGTTATCAAAATATATATAGAGAAATTCTATAATATTTGTGTTAATGTGGTTGCCTTCATATCGTCCTCTACTGTAGGTTGACAATAATCCTCAAATATCCAATCCTTTGCACATAGTGTTCCAATCACTAGTGTAACAACCTAAAATTTTATAATTTTATACTTTATTTTATGTTTTGGCTTAATAAAGTTTAATACTTTTATTAATTAAAATATCCTGGGAGTGAATTATTGTTAATAATATTAGTTATTATTATTATTATTACTTCATTATAATAAGAGGGGTTAAAAAAAGTTAGGATTCATTTTAATTTTCTGCCTAGCCATTTATTTAAATAAAAAAAATATAATAAAAATTATGTGAAAAATAAATTTAAATGAGTAATAAAAATATAAAAATGTAGATTTTAAAATTTTCAATGTAAAAAAAATTATGTTTTAAAAACTGTAATGTGAACAAATAATGTTAAAGTAATAACTTCAAAAGTTTAGATAATAAAAAAATATAAGGTATAATTTACATGAGTATTAAAAAAGTTCATTAAAAAAATAGTATTAAAAAATTGAATGTTCGAAAATGATAATTTACAATACAGTTTAAATGAATAAAATATAACTAAACAAATTTAATTTGAAAAATAAATTTAAATGAGTAATAAAAATATAATTTAAAAATAATTGTTTTAAAAATATATAATGCAAATATATAATGTTAAAGAAATAATTTTAAAAGTTTACATGATGAAAAAAATATAAGGTATAAAAATTTTTCAATGCAAAAAATGAGTTTTAAGAGTATAAAAAATGATAGTGTTTCTAAAATATTTCATAAAAAATAGTATTTCAAAATAAGTTTATAAAAATGTAAGCATTTAAAAGATGAAAAAGTCAAATATCTGAAAATGATGTTTCATAATAAATTTAAATGAAAAAAATATAAGTTAAAAAACTTAATGTGAAAAATAAATTCATCATGAGTGATAAAAATAGAATGTAAAAAAAATGTTCAAGAAATAATTTTAAAAGTTTAGATAATAAAAAAATGTAAAGTATAAATAACTTTCAATGCAAAAAAAATGTCTAAAGAGTATAAAAAGGATAATATTTCTAAAAAAACTCATAAAAAATAGTATTCAAAATAAGTTCATAAAAAAATAAAGGATTTAAAAGATGAAAAAGTTAAATGTTCAAAAATCATGTTTCAAAATAAGTTTAAATGAACAAAATATAAGTTAAAAAAGCTTAATGTGAAAGATAAATTTTAATGAGCGCTAAATACAGAATGTAAAAGAATGATGTTTTAAACACATTAATGCAAAAAATAATGCTAAAGAAATAAATTTAAAAGTTTTGGATAATGAAAAAATAAAAGGTATAAAAACTTTTCAATACAAAAAAACATGTTTTAATAGTATAAAAAAGGATAATATTTCCAGAAGAGGCACGTAAAAAAATAGTATTGCAAAATAAGTTCATAAAAAAAGTAAGGATTTAAAAGATGAAAAAGTTAAATGTTCAAAAATGATGTTTCAAAATAAGTTTCATTGAATAAAATATGAGTAAAAAAAACTTAATGTGAAAAATAAATTTACATCAATAATAAAAATAGAATGTAAAAAAATGTGGTTTTAAAAACTCTAAAGTGAAAGAATAATGTTAAAAAAAATTCAAAGATTAGATAATGAAAAAAATGTAAGGTATAAAACATTTTCAATGTGAAAAAACATGTTCTAAAAGTATAAAAAAAGATAATGTTTTTAACAAAAGTTTGTAAAAGAAGTAAGGATATAAAAAATGAAAATTAAATTTTCAGATATTATCTTTCAAAAAAATTTAAATGAACAAAATATAAGTTAAAAAACTTAAGGTCAAAAATAAATTTAAATGAGTGATAAAATAGAATGTAAAAATATTTATGTTTTAAAAACATTAATGTAAAAAAATAATGCTAAAGAAATAATTTTAAAAGGTTACATAATAAAAAATACGTAAAGTATAAAATTTTCAATGTGATAAAATATATTTTAAGAGTATAAAAAAGGATATTGTTTCAAAAAAAAACTGGTAAAAAAAATTATTGCAAAACAATTTCATAAAAAAAGCAAGGATTTAAAAGTTGAAAAACTCAAATGTTCGACAATGGTGTTTGAAAATAATTTTAGGTAAAACAAAATATTAGTGAAAAATTAATATAAAAATATAAAAATAAAGGTTTTAAAATTATCAATGTAAAAAAACGTTTTAAAGAATGTAATGTAAAAAATAATGTTAAATATTTAACTTTAAAAGTTTAGATCATGAAAAAAATGCAATGTATAAAAATTTTGAATGCAAAAAAAAATTCAAAACTATGTTTTAAAAGTATAAAAATAGTAATCTTAATAAAAAGACCTTAAATAAAAGCAAGGGCTTAAAAAATTAAAATATTGAATATTTGAAAACGGTCATTCATAATAAGTTTAAAGGAGTAGATGATGAAAAAAATGTAAGGTATAAAAAATTTTCAATGCGAAAAAATATTGTTTAAGAGTATAAAAAAGATAATGTTTCTGAACAATACTTTAAAAGAAATACTATTTCAAAATAAGTTCATAAAAAAAGTAAAGGATTTCAATGATGAAAAAGTTAAATGTTCGAAAATGATGTTTCAAAATAAGTTTAAATCAACAAAATATGAGTTAAAAAAGCTTATTGTGAAGAACAAATTTAAATGAGTAGTAAAAATGAAAACAAAGTTATTATTATTATTATTACTTCATTATAATAAGAGGGGTTAAACAAAGTTAGGATTCATTTTAATTTTCTGCCTAGCCATTTATTTAAATAGACAAAATATAATAAAAATTATGTGAAAAATAAATTTAAATGAGTAATAAAAATATAAAAATGTAGATTTTAAAATTTTCAATATAAAAAAAATTATGTTTTAAAAACTGTAATGTGAACAAATAATGTTAAAGTAATAACTTCAAAAGTTTAGATAATAAAAAAATATAAGGTATAAAAAATTTTCAATGCAAAAAAATTCAAAATCATGTTTTAAAAGTATAACAAAGGGTAATGTTAATAATAAAAAGCTCTTAAAAATAATTTTGCAAAATAAGTTCATAAAAAAACAAGGATTCAAAAAATTAAAAAGTTAAATATTTGAAAACAATTTTCACGGTAAGTTTAAATGAACAAAATATAAGTAAAAAAATTTAATTTGAAAAAAAAAAGTAATAGAATCTAAACATGAAGGTTTAAAACTCTTCAATATGAAAAAACATTATGTTTTAAAAAACTGTAATGTAAAAGAAATAATTTAAAGGTTTAGATAATTGAAAAAATGTAAGGTATAAAAAATTTTCAATGCGAAAATACATATTTTAAAAGTATAAAAAAGGATAATGTTTCTAAAGAAAGCTCATAAAAAAATAGTATTGCAAAATAAGTTCATAAAAATAGTAAGGATTTAAAAGATGAAAAAGTTAAATGTTAAAAAATGATGTTTCAAAATAAGTTTAAATGCACAAAATATAAGTTAAAAAAGTTTAATGTTAAAAATAAATTTAAATAAGTAATAAAAATAGAATGTATAAAAAATTATATTTTAAAAACTTTATCATGAAAAAATAATATTCAATAAATAATTTTAAAAATTTAGGCAATAAAAAATGTAAGGTATAAAAAAATTTGAATGCAACAAAACATGTCTTAAGAGTATAAAAAAGGATAATATTTCTAAAAAACTTTGTAGAAAAATAGTATTTAAAAAATAAGTTCATAAAAAAGTAAGGATTTAAAAGATGAAAAAGTTAAATATTCAAAAATGATGTTCCAAAATAAGTTTAAATGACCAAAACATAAGTTCAAAAATCTTAATGTGAAAAATAAATTTAAAGAGTAATAAAAATAGAAAGTAAAAAAATTTTGTAAATAAATCGTATTGCAAAATAAGTTCATAAAAAAAGTAAACATTTAAAAAATGAAGAAGTTAAATGTTCGATAACGATCATTCACAATAAGTTTAAATGAACAAATATAAGTAAAAGAATTTAATTTCAAAAATAAATTTAAATGAGTAATAAAATATAAACATGAAGGTTTAAAAATCTTCAATGTGAAAAAAAAAATATATTTTAAAATGTAACGAAAAAAATGTAACGTATAAAACATTTTTTATGCAAAAAAATATGTTTTAAGAGTATAAAAAAAATTATATTTCTAAAGAAAGTCCGTAAAAAAATAGTATTGCAAGATAAGTTCATAAAAAAAGTAAGGATTTAAAAGATGAAAAAGTTAAATGTTCAAAAATGATGTTTCAAAATAAGTTTGAATAAACAAAATATAAGTTAAAAAAACTTAATGTGAAAATAAATTTAATGAGTGATAAAAATAGAATGCAAAAAAAATTATGCTTTAAAAACTTTAATGTCAAAAAAATAATTTTAAAGAAATAATTTTAAAAGTTTAGATAATGAAAACATGTAAGTGTACCCTTCCTAGAGACCACCTCGGGACCCCACATCTCAGCACCACTGCCCGGGTTTATCCGTGACCCATAACTCAACCTGGTACCGATTACAGCTCGGTACGCGACAGAAGCCCAATTAGGAAGATCCATTTCTATAAAAGGTAACTTGGAAGGACGTAAATAAGGAAACTCGGAAACAAGACCTCCTTAAATATAGGAGCCCTAAACCCCCCACAGGTATCAAATCCTTCACTAAAAACTCTATCATCTTACTCTCTCACTGACTTGGGCGTCAGAGTCCCTTTTGTAGGTGCACACATGTCCCCCCAGAGCCCAGGACCACGACAGACCAAGAGGATAATTGTTCTACACGATTCTGGTAAGAACATTTGGCGCCTACCGTGGAGCCATAGAAATTCATGCACCCCCCTCTACCGTTCATCCCCTCTAAGAAGGCACCAACAACCCTGATGCACATAGAAGCATTCCTCATGCAGGTAAACCTATACTCTAATGAGGATTGAGTACTATGTAAGATATTTTCCACCTCCCTGGCCGAGGCAACCCTTAACTAGTGGTCGCAACTCCCCCAACGATCCATTGACTCCTTTGACACCCTAATAGACAAGTTCACCACCCACTACACGGCCTGCTGACCGCAGAGGACGACCACAAGCGACCTTATCAGGCTCTTCTAGAGGGACAAGGAGACACTCCGTGAGTTTACGGATCAGCTGTAAAAAATTATCACACAGATCATGGACCTCAAATCTAGCATAGCTCTGCACTCCGCAATTTGTGCCCTAAAGTCGAGATGCTTTGCAGACAGCGTCGCAAATCGTCGCCCATTAACATTAGAAGAATTCATCGAACGGCCTGCCAAATACGTCCAAATGGAAGAACCCTCCTTGCAGTGAAGGCAACAACGGGTGCCAACCACCAACAAAAAGGACCAACCTAGGCTACCGAGGAAGGATCGGGAAGAAGGGCATCACCAGCCCGTCTAGGATAGAAGTTTCAAACGACAAGGAAAACCATAACCCAGGTTCACCACTTGTACCCCATTAACAAAATCTTGGGCATGCATCTTGGAAGAAGCCTTCAGCACTAAAGTCCTACGCCTCCCCCAGCCAGCCCCCTCCGGCGACGACGCAGATCGTAGCAAACATTACAAATACCATCGCTGCTTTGGCCACACCACCAAAGAGTGTGTCGCACTCCGGGATAGGATTGAAGAACTAATCCAACAAGGAAGGCTCAAACAGTTTATCCGACGACAATAGTCGAGGCCAACAAAAGCACGGAGCCAGAGACAGCCATCACCGAAGGAAGGAGAATGCTCGCACAAACGGGATCAACACCCCTACATGTAGTCATAAAGTACTAAGAACTCTTGTAAATTTTTATTTCAATGATAAATCTAATTTTGAGTTCTTAGTTTAATTTTAGTAGTATAATACTAGACCTACAATTTAATATTTTTGTTAAATTTATTTTAAAAAGGAAACTATTCATGAAGAATAACTCCTTCACCATAGAGTTATTGCAATCATAGTTATAAAAATCGATTCAGTCTAACTAGTCATACTCGTTGGACCGGTAATCAGTTAGCTAACTAGTCTTATTTGCATTTTGGACTCAACCAACTTGATTGAACTGGTGATCAACAACTTGATCTAGTTGAATAGGATTGACGGGTTTTAATTTTTTTTAAATACAAATTTTAGTAAAAATAAATTAAAATTACACACCTAAAAATTAAATAATAAACTTGAAAATTATTCAATAGATTAACTTACCACTAAATTGTAATAATTAATTAGTAACTTATAGGTGAAAAAATAATAAGTCTAGTTTAAAGAAGTCACATAAATTTGAATTATGAATTATCAAATTATATTAGTAATATTTTTTTATAATTTTTAATATATATCGAGTCTACTAGATCACTCGTCAACTAGACTCATTAACTCACTTTCTCTTAACTAAGACAATTATCAGACTGGTTTTAATAATTATGATTAACAATACTTATTGCTAAAGAACTCTACTTATAGATTTTTTCTTTTGTGAAAGGACTCTACTTATAGATGTTTTTAACTAATTTTAGTATTTTTTAATAAATTGTGATCTTATTAGAGTTATCTCTTGTAAACAATACCTATAATAATAAATAAAAACTTGCTTAATAATTTTGAAAGTATCTTAACAAATTATAATGCAAGATAATTTTTTTTAAAAAGGGAGAATAAATTAACAAAATCCTATTTTTAAATTCTAAAATTTATGACACCATTATATAATAAATAATTTAATTTTTTATCATCAATATATACATAACATTAACTGATATTCATTAAACCAAATCCACAATTTTCATGTAATACCATAAAGATTCCATTTGTTTAAAATTATTTTTTTAAATAATATATTTTTTTAAAAAAAAATCACTTATAAGAATTTTTAAGATGTTTGTCTAAACTTTTCTCAAAAAGCAGATCAAGAGATAATCAGTTTTCTACTTTTTTTAAGAAGCAACTCAAAGTTGCTTATAAAAAAAATTTTCAATAAAAGAGAGAGAAAATCTTTAAACAACTTCTATTTTTTAAAACAAATTTATTTTCTATGATTGAAACCAAGTGGAAATTTAAGGAAATTTACTTCTGATTATACAGGAATCTCTAAAATAAAATTATTTTTTAAAATATTTTAAAAAGTACCTTTTTTATCACAAACAAACTAGCCCAAAATAGGCTTTTAATGTTTTGTGATAAAGTACTAATTTAAAGCCAATTTAAAGCCCCATAGCAAAGTGGTTTTGGCATTCTTGAAATGTGTTTGTAAACTCAAGAATGATTTTAAGGTATGTTTTGAAAAATTGGCTTAAAAGTTAGTTAAAATTTGAAAAATTAGTTGTAAGTATTTGATAAAATTATTTATATGGCTAAGATAGAGAAGAGCTTCTCTAAAAACTCTAATATGAAAAGCTCCTTTCAGATACGTTGATTTAGTGTTTGGATGATACTTATATAAAAGCTTATATAGTACAACTTATTTAAAAAGTAGTGTTCAGATGAAATTATACAAGTGCTTCTATATTAGTAATATTATAAAAAAGGCTATATAAAAATTAAATGAATTAATTTTTAAATGAAATAAAAATAAAAATAATTTTTTATTAACAAAATTATTTTTTCTTCATCCTTTCAATCTCAAATTTGGATCAAGATTTTTTTGTCTCCTAAATTTAAGAAGTTTTTTTAGTCACTAAGATAAGGTGCCCTCCTAAATTAATATTAATTTTAAGTAATTTTAATATAATTTTTATTTAAAAAATAAATTTAATTATATTTTTTGGATGTGTGATGCACTTTTTCTTCTAGCTCGTCCCCACACCTATAATAGTATGTAGGTTGTGGCACATCGCTATCAACAAACCTCTTATGCATTTTTTCCTCTAGTGGGTCCTCACACTTTTGTGGGATGTCATACATCTATATGGAAAAATCTCTGTTTCTCTTTCTTTCCACTACATCTCCCCTATTATGTGGGATATTCAACATTGATTTGAAAAAGTTCTCAATTCACTTTTCTCTTTCGATGCGTCTCCCACACCTATGTGAGATGTTTCACATTGTTGTGAAAAACCCCTTATACACTTTCTGTTTTTTCACGTATTCCACACATTTCTTTATATAACCACGTCACCACGAGAAAATCCCTTATACATTTTTTCTTTTAACATGTCTTCCACACCTATATGGACCTAACCATAGAGTTGTGATACACATCATAGTACTAATTATGAATTTTAACTTATTTTTAATTGGAGTTAGACCGATGATAATTAGGATGATTATTTAATAAACCTTTCAAGGAAAAAATAGAGATTTTTTAGTGCACAATCAAGATAAGGTAAGCAATGTATTATTACTGCATAAAAAGATAATTTTGACATACAAACAATTTATTAGTGGTCTCAACATTGAAAATTTGAATAAGGAATAATTTAATTTTTGAGTCATTAATAAACTTATTTAAGTATTATAGTTAATTTTAAAAAAAACAAAGAAATTAAATACTTGATGGAAACATAGTTTTAATTTACTCTCCGACTTGTTCAATTTGTAAAGAACTTTGAGCATTGAGTCCTGCCCAAGTGTTAGTAGCAAGGTCCACTTTGTCTTTCTATTCATCACTATCTTCATGTTCATAGTTTTCACCAAATGAATCAAGTTCTTCATCACTCCTATGATTTCTTTTGATAAAGTTATGTGAATCCCTGCAAGGAACAATAACTTCAATTTGTATCTTCAAAGAAAAAGGAGTCATATTATCCAATATCTTCCATGTCATTTTATATAAATCAAATGCACATTAAGTTGTACTTCAAAAGCTAGAATGATAATAATAAAAAACTTCAATTTGACCTTTGATTCTAGGACCCTTTTTGAAGTGTGGAAGATGGTACCTATTTTTCTTCTATGGTGCTAAAAATCCATTAAAAGTCAGGGATCCAACATCAACAAGATAATATTTCCCTAACACACAATTATATATTCTCTAAAAAATAAAATAATATCGTATATAAAGTACCTTGAGAAGGATGTGGAAAATGCAGTGTAGGCTTACATATAGCCTCCATAAATATCTTAGTATCATGCACAAAACCTTCCCAAACAATGGTGAAACACGTGTTAAAGTCACATACAACTTTGACATTAGTGGTAGCACAACCTTTTCGACCAATAAAATTTATTTGAAGATGAGGAAGAACACAAACTCGGATATGAGTACCATCTATTGCACCTATATGATCCTTAAAATAAGAAGGAACATCTCCAAATGATGGATCAATAAACTTAATTATGTCTTTTGCAAGAATACATATAACTTTTAGACATTGAAATTTATAAAATGATAAATAAGGACATCACTAATTATTATATCAATAATGAGATATTTAAAATAATTATAACATATTTTAATAATATAAAATTTCTTAATATAAATTGATTACATATTTAAATTATAAATTACTATAAATATATTTAAATTATAGTTTTTTATAATTAAATATTTAAATTTTAAAATAACTATAATTATATATTTAAATTATAAATTACTATTGTTGGAGATCTCACATTGAATAATAGTATAACCAAATAAGAGTATATAAGTGAGGCGTAAACCGCATCTTAAAAGCCTGTTTTGTTATGTTGTGTTAGGCTCAATTTCACCATTTTTAATATGGTATCAGAGTCTATCCTAACAATTTGTTATTGTCGCTGGGTCTATCGTACCACTTGCTATCAGAACATCTGCAAATGTTAAACTTCATGTTTGAGATGTTCCATCCTTGACATGAGAGGGTGTGTTGGAGATCCCACATAGACTATTGATATGACCAAATAGGAGTATATAAGTGAAGTACAAATCTCACCTTAGAAGTTGATTTTGTGAGGTTGGGTTAGGTGCAATTTCACCATTTCTAATAACTATAAATATTTACTAAAATTGGTTTATCAATTGAAAGTTTTAAAATGAAAAATTAAGATCAAAATGAAATATTTATAATAACTGCATGTTTTAATAATATAAATTGTTACATATTTAAATTACTACAATTATATATTTAAAGTATAAATTTCTATAATTACACATTTAAATTATAAATTCTATATATATATTTTAATATCTTAATATTAGATAATTATATATTTAAATTATAAAATTGTGACGCATGAGGAGAGAAAAATAGTGAGAAAATTTATTAATGAAGATAGAGTTGTAAAAAATAAAATAAACTAATGGTTAAAAATAATATTTTTTAGAAAAACTAACTAGAATTACTTTTTAGAAAAATATAGTAATTACAAAAAAAAAATTAATAATTTTTTACTTACCAAAAAGAGTTGAGACTATTTCAACTAGTTTTTCATGTAATCAGTCCAAAATGAAAATCAAACACATTATAACTAAAGTAATTTTTCACAAAAAGCTAATAACTACATTAAAAAATTACTAATTTTATTTATCAAACAAAGGTGAAACCATTTCAATTAGTCAAACACACTCTTAGTTATACGACAATGGATAAGGATTTTTTGTAAGAATAGTTCTAGTATATTAGGTTTTTCTTCTATATTAAAATAGAAAATTGGGTGAAGGACAACGAGCTATGGAAAAATGGGTTCTTCTACAACCCTGGTTCACGACACTGAAATGTGGTTCCACCATGAACATAAGAGAACAACGTTGACGTCGTTTGCACATTTTTTTCATGCGTTTTTTTATCAGTTACTTTCAAAACCAGCAATAAGACAATTTTCAGAAATTATGACAAAATAGTAGTAATTTGTGAACATTGAGAGGTTGAAAGATCTAACATGAACATTGAGAGATCTAACAACTCCAAATTGCGGAATTTCGATGCAAGCATCTAAAATATGAATTACATCCACAGGTATCCCTTCTTTCTCTCGGCCAAGAACTAAGACCTGAGTAAACAGCCAAATAATATGTTTAAACATGTATCATTGAATAGAATATTAAAAGATTTGACAAAAAGTATCATTTCAGATGGCCATTCAATAAAACCAGATGATACAATCGAAAACCAGTCAATTGGTTTAACTATGACTAGGTGACTTATTGACTCTTAATTTAGCAGGTAAATTCAATATCGACATTTCCTGTCAGATTTTCTACACATTGATATTTTAATGAAAATGCACAATTCTATATGGATAAAATCAAAACTATTGCAAGGGAAAAAATGCCACAGACCCCAGTGGTGGAGGAAGTGAGGAACCAAAGTAAAATAAGTCCAAACTTGTGAGTGTAATAAGGAGAAAATTTATTTATTATTTTGGCATCTCCTGCTGCCCAGATTATCCCTATTCATACAACAAAATTTTAAAAGAACTTGAAGGAATTGTGGATGTTAAAAAATAGAACAAATTACAAAAACCCTTCCTCAACTTTTATCAAATTACACATAACTCCACTATTCTTTATTTTTCTACACTAACCTCTCTTTAAATTTAAAAATATCACACTAACAGTTTCTATATTTATATTAACACTCTTTTCAAACCTTACACTAACATTCATTTGCGGTGCGAAAAGTAATGGTTACAAAAATAACGTGCATGTACAATTACACTAAATTTCAGAAAGTATTACTGTAATTTACTTTTAAAAAATACAAGGTCGGAATAGTTACCATTATTTGGAGAAGATATACCGATCAAGTGGTACACTATTTGCAGTTTGTTCCAAACCCAAGATAGAAAAACCTCTCTTTTTTTTTCTGCAAGTAAGCCTTTATGCTATCTACAGGGACTTCTATTATAGGAACCCACTTTTCAGCTGTCACACTACAAACAACAATCAATTTTCAGCAATTTTGACAAAACTAGTGGTACTTTGTAATTAAAACACACAGTATAAGTATAACATGATACATGCTTGTATATAGGATTTTTAATCTTCGTCTACTTTTTTTTTTGTCAGAATAAATTAGCAAGTTATCGGTGTACTTTAAAACAATATCTACTTCTACTTGCTAATGTACTCCATCTAAAAAGCAAGTATACATCAACAAACTCTTGAAACATTTGCTATCATACATAAACTTGTTTTTTAGTTAAAGTATATTTTGAAGTTTCACTCGTTTATTTTAAAATAATCTTTACTTATAACTTGTTGTTAATGTCCTTTTGTATTGCATCAGCATAGTTTATCAACAAAAGAGTACTACTATGGTCTTTACGACATTAAAACTATAGAGAAATTTATGAATTGTGTGTATTAAGTCATATACATTAATGTATTTATTTATAGTCATATGTAAAAGTTAAATAAGGAACAAAATAAAATCAAATCCTTACGATATTTTCCTATTTACATACCATCAAATAATATATTTAACATTCCTTCAAGCTAGAAAATCAACATATATGTTATATGTTCCAAACTTGTTACAAATATAATCAATACAAGACCCCTTCACAAATTTTGTAAGCACATTTGTCAATTGGTCACTTGAGTTGATAAAATTAGTAGTGATTGAGGAATTGACTTACCAAAATGACAACAAATGCGATGTCAGACCGAGTCTTTAATATCTTTTGGGTCTTTTAAATGTTCCTTGACCTGGAAGGAGCTTGACATTTAGATGCATTGCAGTTTCACTAGAATGACACTCAATCATACCAGTCTCAATGAGACTATCCAAAACATATCTTCTCTATGAGATAGCAATATCAAAGAAAGTTAGGCAACGTTAATGCCTAGAAAATATTGGAATAGGCCAAAATCCTTCATTTGAAATTGACTTTGAATGTGAAATTAAGTCGGCATATATCCTCAAAGTCATTACTAGTAAAATGACATCATCAAGGTAGACCACCACATAAATGTACAAGACCAGGTGGAGAATGGAGGAAGAAAATGAGAGATCAACTTCACAACAAGACATACCAAATTGAATAAAAGTTGAGCTTAAACGACCAAACTAGGACGGAGAGATTGCTTTAAGCCATAAAGAGAGCATCTTAGGTAACAAGCAAGATGATACCCATAAGAAGCCAATAGACTAAATTATAAGGACAGTTAGGAACATAGAAAACAAAACTTAAGTTTAAGCTAGGAGATTGGAAACTAGATTGATTCCTTGTGAAACAACTTTGAACCCATTAGCTAATGTGATAAACAATGTTATTAATGGTGGATAGTGGACCATAGTGGAAGGCAAAATTCTGCCATAAAAACACGCAATTGCGCCTTATGGCACCACCACGACGGATATTCCTTCACAAATTTTGTAAAGCGGTTGGCAAAAATTCCGCCATGCCATGGTGCAATCACCATAGCGGTTATTTAACAACACTAGTGATAATGTGAGAAAATTTAGGAAATGATATGGATGAGAACAAAGAATTATTACTAAAGATATGATCAAAAGCACCTAAGTCAACAATCCATGGACTTTGACTCTTTTCAATTTGAGATATATAGGCTGTTAAAACAGTGTTGAAGGAGATTGAGCTTGATTATTGGATTTCAACCTTAAATACTTTTGGTATTCTTCTTTTGATAATTTCCTCACCTCAGATTTTTTAGACTTAGATACATGGACATTTTTATCTGGAAAACCATGTAAGGAATGACGTTATTTATGCATGTCCCATCTTACAATAGATACATTGGAGGTGTCCATCTCTACCACCATATCCTCCTCGATTTCCAGGACCTCTCCTGGATGATATAGTAATTTTAAGTGACTACCATCATTTTTAAGGGTACGAACACAAAGGAGACGTGTCATCAAACTTTTTGTAGTGGTGTTGGAGATCCCACATCAACTAGTAATATAGTCAAACAATAGTATATAAGTAAGGTGACCTTACAAGCAAATTTTGTAAGGTTGAGTTAGGTCCAATTTCACTAATTATAATATGGTATAAGAGTCTATCCTACTGATTAGTTTCGGGCGGCTATCGTGCCATCCATTATCAAACCACCCGCAAATGTTAAACTTTACACTTGAGATGTCTAGTACTCGATGTGAGGGGGTGTGTTGGAGATCCCACATCAACTAGTGATATAACCCAACAATAGTATATAAGTGAGGTGCAAACCTCACCTTACAAGCCGGTTTTGTATGGTTAGTTAAACTCAATTTCACCATTTCTAATAAACGGGAACATAATCCATTGAAGGTTGGATTCATACCATGAATAATCAAGAGCATGTATAAGTTATCACGTCTCTAACTTACATTTTATAGAAATTCAGTTTGTTTAAGGGAAGCCAACTTCTGAACAAAATCAAATCGGCGTTGAAAATGACACAAAGTTCCATAGAGTTGGGGCATGATAAATAGCAATGATTGTTCCAACAATAGAGAGTACAAGACCTGAACTAGATCTAGTATAGGTTGAAGTAGCAATGTATAGTGTTGAAAATAGTAGAGGAAGAGGTCGAGAGAGAGAGAGATCCAGACCCACTAACCAAATGAAGACAAAGCCAAAAACTAACTACTGAGATGGACTGACTAGGTACCGACAAGACCGAGGAAGTACGTCTGTGAGATTCTAATAGCAAGATGACAATACGTGGCTTACATATGCCAATCAAATCTGTTAACCAAACCAGCGCATGAGGGAGCGTAAAAGCTCCTTTGCCTTTGGTATTTTGGAGTTATGCCACACTTAGTGAGGAACCCTAGATGGTGGTGTTGCCAAAGGTATAGTCATTAGTGTCGACAAAGATATGGCTAAAGAGACATAGGATGGTAGTTTTTACAGAAAGCACGAAGAGCGGGATCGAACCTACTATGATACCAACTTAAGAATATTAATGATTTGCTTGGGTTGCTTAACCACCTCAACTCAACTTCATATCATTATATATTGTTAAATTAAAAAAGTGTAAACAAGCAAAAGGGGGGTGCAGTTTGAGAAGCCCCTTTAAAACTATGGCTATAGCTAAGAAAATAAAATATACATGACAATACAGCCACTCAGATTCCAAACCTTACCCACCATCACATAAACCCCAAAATTTGATTTCAAAATAGAATTGATGTGAGCAGCTTCTTGCTTAGTTTCTTGTTGTGTAGCATATGTATGCAAATTTTCATTTAAAGAATCATTCGTTATTCATTTGGCTTGCTTTGGCCCCTTTGCCTTCTCCCTTGTCATTGTTTGGATTCTCAAGGCCTTTGCTCCTCTCATGCAAACCTTAACTCTAAAGCTTCAATTTGGAGTATGGAAATAGAAGAAGCATTGCTATCTTTCTTTCATACTTTTAAGTGTAAAAATGTTTCCTTAATACTTTGCTGACCAGTTTAGGCTTCAATCTATTTTTGGCCATTTTTTGTTTGTAATTTTTCTCACATCAGTATACAAAAAATTTATTCTATTCATAATATTTTTCTTTTGTAATTGTTTTCTAAGTCAACTCATTCTGGTGGATACCACATATGATTTTGCAGGACAACTAAAGATCACTTGGATCACTATTGTTTTCAACTATGTACATTGATTAGGATAAATAGGAGTATGTTGTACTCATTCATCAACTTTTCATTTGAATTTTTCAATCCATTCAATGAGCTACTTCTATGAAACTCCTATTTTTTTAGCTCTATGACGTGTAGCCACATGAAGTAAAAAACATGGAAACTCACCAGAGGTCATGGTGGAATATCACATAAATTTTTTTTTTCTGCTATAGTCACTTTTTAGTTTAAAGCCACATATAAGAAACCACTGGTATGTGACATCTCTTGTTCTCTAAAGTTTAAGTATTTCAAATGATTAGCAATCCAAAAGTATTTCCCTTTTGACATTTAAGAAGAAGCCAAATAGTATGTCCACTTAAAGTTTGTGACATCCATAAATATATAAAGCCTAAAAAAAAAGTTCTATCATCAAAACCTGATTAGTTGGAACTGTTTGTCATTTATGATTTTTTTTATCAGCAATGGCCAGTCCTGATGCTTTAAATACCTATTTTACACAAAAATAGGAATAAATAAAATGAAGTTTTTCTCTAGAAAAAAGAAAGTTAGACAATGGTATAGATAAGATTGACAAATGGAGCAGAAGGAGTAACTTACCTCATATATACGTGCCAAACCAGCAAGACTGGGTACGCGATCAAGTAATGATGCAACAAGGATGAAATTATGTCGACTTGCTTTTTGACAATCTAGAAATGATCTTCTTGAATGCAATAATTGATCAAGAAGGAGATCATCCCTTTCTATATCTGCCATGTTGATCTTGGAATTAAATAATGGAAGAGACAAAACCATAAATCACATACAAATATAGAAGTATTAGGAAAGAAATTCAAGTCCTACATCAGCTAGAGATAGTACCGAAAATCCAAAATACAGTCTATAAGTGAGGAACAACCCTCATCCCATAAGCTAGCTTTTAGGGTTGAGTTCGGCCCAAATACACCATTTCAAAGATGGTATAAGAGTTATTATCCTAGATCCATTAAAATGGGTCATCCACTATATTATTCCACTATATTATTCACGCATCAAACCCACTGGGCATGAAGGAGTGTATTAAGAAAGAAATTCAAGTCCCACATTGACTAAATATAGTGCCAAAATACAAAATATAACTGTAGAACAACTCTCACACTTTGAGCTAAATTTTGGAGTTGAATTAGATCCAAATCCACCATTTTTATGACAAAGAAAGACAACTTACACAATTACAAAGTCATAATGACAACCAAAACATCATTAGATTATGAGTTCCTTTTCATTCCTTTATTAGTTGTTGAGAAAATTCAAACATACCAGCCATTTTTTGGTAGGTTTCATCATTGCCATAAAGGAAGCCTGCTTCATTGTCCCCCTTGTCATGTTTGGTAGAAGTAACTTTTTTATGGAAATCTGAAGACATATCTGTAAGCATGCTTCCTTCAATACCACCAGATAAATTTTCCATACAATTCTTATCCCCATTGAAATTTAGAGTCTCATTCCTGATTGTCACCACATCCTTGGCCATCAAACACTGGAGATCTTCCTTGGCATCCTATAACAAAAAAGAGGAAAACTTACAACTTCAAATTTAAAATATAGCCTCTCTTTTAGATAAGTATGGAAAAGTACTTACATTTAAAAATTTCAGAACCTACTCCATGAGAGATACCAGAACACATTCAAAATTATCCTCCTTTACACATTAAAAAGATAGAATAAACAAATATATCATAAAAGTAGAAACATAAGCTCATTTATATTGATCATAAACATTGAAATAGATTCATTTTATTAGAGAGATGATTTTATCTTAAGTCATTACAAGTTACAACCATCTTTGTCAGCTGAAATGAGTAATTGGCAAATGTTTACACTAATCAATGTGAGGTCCTAGGGTAGGCTACAAAAGAAACAAGCTTGACGCATATGATCTGAATTCTCAGGCTTGAACAAAGTGTTTAGAAACAATGCAAATAAGGTCACTATCTTGTACAGTGATATGTAATTAACAAGGGTAACTATAAATCATTGTAGATATTATTTTCATCATAAATACTATTCAATATTCATAGCTATGTAATTCAAAATTTCAGAAATCTATTTCACCACATCTCACTTATCTTGTCTCTTAACATCAAAGCCTGCCAAAGATAACCATAATCCATGAACAGAGTGTTTAGAAACAATACAAATAGGGTCACTATCTTGTACAATGATATGTATTAAAAATGGTAACTATAAATAATTGTAGATATTATTTTCATCATAAATACTATTCAATATTCACAGTTATGTAATTCAAAATTTCAGAAATCGATTTCACCACGTTTCACTTATCTTGTCTCTTAACATCAAAGCCTGCCAAAGATAACCATAATCCATGAACACTATAATTATCAATTCCAAACACTAGATGCATAACTGTGAATATCCTAAGATGGTGCATGCCTGTGAGACAAACAAAACACAGGTTGAAGGCATGCTTTAGAGCTCAAAGCATAGAAAGGTGGGATGATTCCCATCAGAATTCCTATTGGAGGTGGGTGGGTGTTGGTTTCTCAGTGTGGAAATCACATAGAACAGAAAAGTACAGTGAAACATTTATTTTTTTAAGAGAAACACTATTTTGACCATGATTGAAGTTGTGGTAGCCACTATTCGAAAACATAGTTGACCATGGCCACTCCACATATCTATCTTGCTATAATGCTATATCAATAACTGGACAATACCTAGTAGATCCACTTCCACCAATGAGGAGTATTTTAGTTGCAAGATCAAGTACAGAGATAGAATTAGGGATATAACTCAAGAGTAGAAGTGTTAAAATGGGACCGACTTGAGCCACCACGTGTTTGGGCCGGGCTGGCTAGAAAAAAAACATGTTTCACAAATTGACCATACTTATGTAACCTTCGGCCCACTGGACATGCGAGTTTGTTGGGTTGAGACTGGACAAGCCCACTAACCCCTCACAAAAAAATTTAACTTTTTTTTTCACTTATATCAGTATCAGCACATGCATCTTTTCTCTAATTTCATTTTCCTTTTCGATCTTCCCCCCAAATGTGAAACCCCTAATACTGCCAAAACTAAACTTTCTTTGAAATCTGAAAGTGAAACCCCTAATTTGCATGTTGTTTTAATATTATATATTATGTTGTTTTAATATTATTTATAATTTGCATGTTGATGACATGAATCCATTATGTATGTTTTTCTAATATTATGTATAATTTGCATTTTTAAAAAAAAAATCTTACTTAAAAGAGGAAAAATCAGAAACTAAATTTAATAATTTTTTTTTTGCAAGTATGGTGGGCCAACCCACCTAACCCACCAACCTAAGGTGGGTTGACCTGACCTGACCTGACCAGTTTATTTTGCAACCAATGCTGGGTAAGCCGTCTGGGTCGACCTGACCCGTTTTGATATCTCTACTCAAGGGGACATTTTGTAAAGTTTGATATCTAGTGTCATTTGAACTTGTCCATAAGTGTGCGTGTAGCTGGCTAGGTGATAAACATGTCAAGATCGCCTAGGCAATATGACCACACCTAACATGTGCCTGACTGAACCAAAACTTGACTAAAATAATTAAATATTAACTACCTCATTTTATGATTGATATTTCTAATTTTCTATTCAAAGGTAGCAGTTGTATAATTGTCTATATGCATGTTATTCACCAACACAGACCCTCACCTCAACTCGGTTGACAAAAAATCCAGCAGGTGTGACACAACTACTTAGGTCATAAGCATGAAGAGATCCTTCCATTAATGCTCTTAAGCTGAAAATTTTGTAAATTCATGAGTTTAGTACAATAGTGACAACGCTTTTCACAATTAAACATTCCTCCAATACTTTAAGAAATCGAATACAAAATATAGAGACAACCTAATGTACATATAAGGAAAAAGGAATATGAACTAATGAAAAAATGATATTGGACTGATTTCGTAGTATAAAATGCAAGAAATTACCACGTATCATACTAATAATTAGGCTAGGTACTAGTGCTACTTTTGCACCATAACATAAGCCCAACTCCAATCATTAATCATTATACAATAAAATTAGGAACAATCAAAATTAGAACAACATATTCTACACACTGGAAGCTTTACGATATAGACCATGTAATCTAATACACATATGGATATTTTATTTAAATTAATTACATATATTCAAACTATATACAAGGAGACGATTTACTTATAGATAGTAATTTATAATTTGCATACAAAGTGGATAATTAAACTGCAGCAGCCTTCAGTTATTTGTAGATATAGCAATGGTTAAGTTGCAACAGTGGGTTCCTTTCAGATAGGAGTTGGAGTTCTGTTAGAAGTTAGTATCTCAGAAGATGCATAATTCAACCATGGAAACAGTTTATGCAGAATTTGATATGCAAGTAACTGTAACAACAATCACACATATCATGACCCATTTGTTTGTGATATATATATATATATATAAAGAGAGAGAAGGACTCAAGTTACTCCAAGAGTACCTTTTCAAAGAGTTACTCCTAATCCCCCACTCTTTATTTTCTTCTAATCTAATGGTTCTAATGAGTGACTAGCGTGTAATGGTTAAATTTAAAAGAAAATGAAAGGTAGGAATGGCAGAGTTACTCTTGAAGTATATATATGCATGTTTAGTGTTTCAAATGAAAAAACGAGAACAAAAAGCATTAACTTTGGATAAAAATAATATATTGAGATTAAATCACTTAAAATTCAAATTGAAATTTTATTTAACCATCAAATCTTGAAATGGTTTATCAAACAAAAATTATCATAAAATATTTCAATTATCATATCATAACATCTCAATTATCATCATCACAACTATTATCACCACCGCCAATATGATTGGCACCATCACCACCCTGACCATCATCATTGTTGGTTGTGGCAGCAACTATGGTCATGTTTGTAGTGACAGTGATAGCAATAATGATAGTAGCAGCAATGGTCATAGTGATGACAATAGTAGTGGCATTGATTTTTTAGTGGCAATGGGGTGATAATAATTGGGCAATGGCGATATCAATAATCATTATGGTCATGATGGTGGCATGGTAACAACAAAAACATGGTGGTGGTAGCAATGTGATAGCATTGACGACCATGGTGGTGGCAATAGCAAGAATAATGATGGTCATGCCAACAACAATGCTGCCAATCACGGTAATGGTAATGGTGCCAATCATGGTGGTGGGTCATGACAATGATGATAATTGAGATATTTAATAAATTTCATTTTTTTCATAAATCTTTAAAAGATTTGATGGTTGAATGCAATTTAATTTCAAGAGTCTGCTATTTTTAATCTCAACCTAAGGTTAATATTATTTGTTCTAATTTTCAATTTTTAAAAGTGATCTATTTTAAACACCTTATATGTGTATGTGTGTCTATCTAGTGAGATATTAACACCATAAATGACAAACCTGGTAAAACCACCTAAGCTGTGATGATGTGATGTTAACAATGGAACTAGAGGAGGAAACAAATCATCCAAATGACTAGATTGAACAACTTTAGATGAATTGAGAATGACATTAGCAACTATGAATACATATGAAGATAGAGCTTGCATTTTAAGAATAAAATTAGAAGGCTTCCAATAAGCATAAAGCAAAGTTTGAAAAACTTATGATATATATTATATCTATAATTTATTTATCCTTTTTTATGTAAAAAACATGCAGTAGTAGAAAAATTTCCTAGACATCAAACATAATAAACTAAGATAATAAACAAAATGGTGTGTCAAACTCATAATGAATGTGCAACTACAGGATAGTAAATTACAAGTTGAGCAATTTGACTCAAGTGTGTTGGAAATGATAAGAGTGATTAATATGTCTTTGGAAACTATGGCTCTGGTAGTTAATATATCCTTGCAAAGATTATTGTCAAAGAAAACAGTCATTATTATTCTTGTTATCCTTCATTAATATTTAGAGACTCTTGAGAAAGTTATGGGGAGTCAAAAATAGAGAGAAAAACTGAGGGAGTAAAAGGAAAATGAGTGTCATTCAGAAATGTCCCTAATGATTATTCATTATCAACTCAAATGTCATTCAGAAAGTTATGGAGCAGTGGTCCAACTAACATTTGAAATGAATTTCAATTTCATTAGAGAATATATTCCTTCAAAATATCACTACTAAACTTGTCAACTGAAATAACCAGCAAGCAAATCTTTTCCTTTTCACTAAGGGAAAGGGTCCATTCAATCAAAGAACATAATTAAGCAAATACTTACATAATTTGTGTACAAATTGTTTCTATAAGATAATATTTTGCAAGACAATTCAGGAATGTAGGCAAAGTCAGTGAATACTGGTAGAAATATAACATTGCAAGATAGTTGGAATATCTATCTGCCTAAGAAAATTTACAGCTACCAAAGTAAGTTCCAACTTTCTTAAAACCAACATTTGGGGACTTCAAACCAATATTGTTTAAATGGAGAAGCATGCTAAAAATGGACAGCATCAGGTAGGCAACTGGAAAGTTCTTCACCGAAAGATGAGTGGCAAGCAGAAGGCAATGGAAAACATGTTAAAAAAGAATGACAGCATGATAGATGGTGAGACTAATGAAGAAGCAAAAGGTGGTTAAACAACTGGCAAAAACCTCAAAGAACATTGATTGTGTGGATCACGATTGAAAAAGTAACAACTAACGACAGCAAGTGGCAGTGGTCACCGAAAAAGTCGTCGAAGGCAATTGGCGAAAAATGCACCAAAAAAGAAAATATGAGAAAACTACTCGAAAGAAGGGAAAAGGTTTAAGAAGAAGAGGTAACAAACAAAAAAAGCTCATTGGGGGCAGTGGCATCCCAATGAGAAATGAGGAATAGCAGAATGAAACATTATGTTTGAATATACAGTTGAAACATGTTTATATAGATTTATTTCGTAACTTACACATGAATATAGAAGATAATATGTCTATATACTATATTTAAAATCAAGATAATATACCTGATTCTCAACAACTTTTACAATAATCATTCATAGAAGGACCCTTTTTATTAAGGTTTTTAGCAAAAGTATAAACTATAGGGTAGGACTAATGTCAAAAGGAAATGGTCCATTTTGACATTAACCTGGCTGTCCCAAAAGAAAATGGGTGAAGTCAACCCAGCCCATTTTAAGGTAGGTTAGCAAGTTAACCCACCTAACAAAATAAAGAAAAGGGCAAAAGTATTTTAAATGTGAAAAAATAAAAATAAGAAATAATAAATTGGTACAACTATGACAAATTTAATTGACAATATTTAAATCAAGAACATAAAATAGTAATAAAGTGACATATTTTAATTTGTTACAAAATTAAAAAAAAACACACAAGTACAAAACCCAACAGTTTCAACATGCCCTAATATGTCCCTACATATTTTGGATATGGGTGGAGCAAGGCAAGTTAAGCAAGTTAATGGATTCTAAAACCCAACCCAACCCACAAAACACAAGTTGTATAGGACAACCCGTCAAGTAGGACCTGTTTTGCCAATGCTACTACAAAATGCTTTTATGTACGAGCAAAAAGCAGAAAATGAGATGTTAAATAGAAGCAAGGCAGTAGTGCTTTTCCTAAAAAACAAAAGCAGAAAATCTTCCATTTTTTATATTATCTACTTATCTAGAACTTAAAAGGAAATTTTATCACTATCTTATCCCCTACCTTTAGTAGGATTTCTCTCCTTGACATGAACTTCAATATTTATTCCCAAATTATAAAAATAAAATCTAGTTGCAACTTGTGAATGAATATGGGCATAAATATAAAGAGGAAATGACAAGACAAAAAAGTAAAATACGAAGGCCTTACAAGAGATGGAAACCTCAACTAAATGTTGATTGCAAATGTCTTTAAGTATTGACGAATAGCAGGTAAATTATTTCTCTGCACGAGAACAAAAGAGATAGATATAGTAATTAGCGAGAGTACAAAACATGTATATAATTGATAATTAAATATATAGAATTTGGTAATTTGGTATAAGCAATTTTTCTTTTATTGGTCAAAAGTGATTTCTATTTAAATAAAATACAATGTAAACAAAATTACACACTAACAGAAAGTAAGTATTCTTCACACACATACATAGAAAGAGGAGGGAAGCAAAACATAATAATTGCTTAAAATTGAATGAAGGACATAATGCTATAACAAAAATACTTCTAATAAAACATTTAAACAAAATTTAAATAGAAAAAAACTTAACATATGTATGCTTACATGAGATCACAAATATATGCATTCAATACAATTAAATACACAGCATATTAACAATGTCTGATGCCCAATCAAAATCGCAAAGGGCCCTTATGGAGAAAGGTTGAGATAAGGCAATTGGTTTCAGGTGTAGACCAAAGAGCATAGTACCTTAAGATACCTAAGAATCCTTTTTACTGCAGTCCAGTGAGATTCTAATGGGTTAGCCATAAATTGACAGACTTTGTTTATTGAAAAGCTAATTTCAAGCCTTGTAATTGTTAGGTATTGCAAAGCACCCACTATCGACCTATAGAGAGTAAGATCAGAGAAAAAATCAGCTCCTGAATTGGATAATTTGCAGCTTGACGTCATGGGAGAGCCTATACTCTGAGCTTCTGTCATCTGGTAGCTGTTTCACTTCAATTCTGAAAAAATAGTCTAAATGGCCAAGTTGCTTGAGGGAGAAATTTTCAAGAAGTTTAGAGGTTAATTGTTGAACTAAAGCATTATAATTGCTAGTGATAATGATATCATCTACATACACCAGTAAATAAACAGTCTGAGAGTTAGACTTGTAGATGAAGAGAGAAGCGTCACACTTGCTGGTAGCAAAACCACTATCTAGTGGCCTACTTGATCCCATAAAGAGCTTTGTTCGGTTTACGCACTAAAGGATGATTACCAACTTCAAATCTTGGAGGTTGAATCATGTAAATTGTTTCAAAGGGATGTCCATTAAGAAACACATTGTTAACATCTAATTGAAAAAGAGTCCACTTATTTGTGAGAGTAAGGGAGGATGAGTTAACAGTAACAAGTTTGCCACAGGAGAAAATGTTTCATTGAAATCAAATCCAGGGATTTGATTGTATCTTTTGGCTACCGATCTTGTTTTGAATTTGTTGATAGAACCATCATCATTTTCCTTAATTCTGAATACCCATTTGCTTCCAATGGCTTTTCTGTTTGGTGGAAAAGGAACAAGATCCCAAGTTCTATTTGCTATTAATGCATCATATTCAACTTTCATAGCAAAGAACCAAGTAGGATCAAAGATAGCTTGTTTAACACTCTTGGGTTCAAAGTCAGTTAGGAATAGGGATCGATGAATTCTATGTTGAATAATGCCAGATTTGGACCTAGTTTGCATAGGGTGAACATTGGTTGGCCTATCAGGTAAAGGAGAGGAGCTAGTTCCAGTGTTAACAGGTTCAGTGGAGGTGGATAGTGATTTTAGTAAAGAAGCAGGTTGTGTGGATTCAGTAGCAGGAATAGGTTAATTTTTCGTGTGGATGGGTTCAAGAGAGGGTGAAGGTAAGTTATTAACAAGAGGAATGCCAATGCTGATAAAAAAATAGTATTGCAAAATAAGTTCATAATAAAAGTAATGATTTCAATGATGAAAAAGTTAAATGTTCGAAAATGATGTTCCAAAATTAGTTTAAATGAACAAAATATGAGTTAAAAAAGCTTAATGTGAAAAACAAATTTAAATGAGTATTAAAATAAAATGTAAAAAACTTTGTTTTAAAAACTTTAGTGTGAAAAGATAATGTTAAGGAAATAATTTTAAACGATTAGATTATGAAAAAAAAAGTAAGGTATAAAGAATTTTCAATGGGAAAAGATATGGTTTAGGAGTATAAAAAAAGATAATGTTTCTAAACAATGTTTGTAAAAAATATTATTGCAAAAGAAGTTCATAAAAAACGTAAAGATTTAAATGATGAAAAAGCTAAATGTTAAAAAATCATCTTTCAAAATAAAGTTAAAATGAAAAAAAAAATATGAGTTAAAAAAGCATAATGTGAAAAACAAATTTAAATGAGTAGTAAAAAAGGAATGTAAAAACATTTATGTGTTAAAAACTGTAAACTGAAAAGATAATGTTAAAGAAATAATTTTAAATGATTAGATTATGAAAAAAATGTAATGTATAAAAAAAAACTCAATAAAAAATATATGGTTTAAGAGTATAAAAAAAGATAATGTTTATGAAGGATGTTTGTAAAAAAATAGTATTGTAATTTAAGTTCATTAAAAAAGTAATGATTTAAATGATGAAAAATTTAAATTTTTGAAAATAATGTTTCAAAATAAGTTTAAATGAATAAAATATGAGTTAAAAAAGCATAATGAGAAACACAAATTTAAATGAGTAGTAAAAATAGAATGTAAAAAAATTATGTATTAAAAAATTTAGCATGAAAAGATAATGTCAAAGAAATAATTTTAAATGATTAGATGATAAAAAAATTTAAGGTATAAAGAATTTTCAATGCGAAAAAATATGGTTTGACAATATTAAAAAAGATAATTTTTCTGAACAATGCTTATAAAAATATAGTATTGCAAAATAGGTTCATAATAAAAGTAATGATTTCAATGATGAAAAAGCTAAACGTTCGAAAATGATGTTCCAAAATAAGTTTAAATGAACAAAATATGAGTTAAAAAAGATTAATGTGAAAAACAAATTTAAATCAGTAGCAAAAATAAAATGTAAAAAAATTTATATGTTAAAAACTTTAGCGTGAAAAAATAATGTTAAGGAAATAATTTTAAATGATTAGATGATGAAAAAAATGTAAGGTATAAAGAACTTCCAATGCGAAAAAATATGGTTTGAGAGTATAAAAAAACATCTTTCTCAACAATGTTTGTAAAAAATAGTATTGCAAAAAAAGTTCATAAAAAAAGTAAAGATTTAAATGATGAAAAAGTTAAATTTTCGAAAATGATGTTTCAAAATAATTTTAAATGAACAAAATATGAGTTAAAAAAGTTTAATGTGAAAAACAAATTTAAATGAGTAGTAAAAATTAAATGTAAAAAAATTTATGTGTTAAAAAGGTTAGTGTGAAACGATAATGTTAAAGAAATAATTTTAAACGATTAGATTATGAAAAAAATGTAAGGTATAAAGAATTTTGAATGCGAAAAAATATGGTTTAGGAGTATAAAAAAAGATAATGTTTACGAACAATGCTTATAAAAAAATAGTATTGCAAAATTGTTTATAAAAAAAGTAATGATTTAAATGAGGAAAAAGTTAAATGTTCGAAAATGATGTTTCAAAATAAGTTCACATGAAAAAAATATGAGTTAAAAAAGCTTAATATGAAAAGCAAATTTAAATGAGTAGTAAAATTGGAATGTAAAAACATTTATGTGTTAAAACCTTTAACAAAAAAAAATAATGTTAAAGAAATAATTTTAAATGATTACATGATGAAAAAAATGAAAGGTATAAAATATTTTCAATGCAAAAAAGCATGGTTTAAGAGTATAAAAAAAGATAATATTTCTGAACAATGCTTGTAAAAAAATAGTATTGCAAAATAAGTGCATAAAAAAACAAAGGATATAAATTATGATAAAGTTAAATGTTCGAAAATGATATTTCAAAATAAGTGTAAGTGAACAAAATTTGAGTTAAAAAATATTAATGTGAAAAACTAATTTAAATGAGTAGTAAAAATGGAATGTAACAAATTTATGTGTTAAAACCTTTAACAAAAAAAGATAATGTTAAAGAAATAATTTTAAATGATTAGATGATGAAAAAAATGTAAGGTATAAAATATTTTCAATGCGAAAAAATATGGTTTAGGAGTATGAAAAAAGATAATGTTTCTGAACAATGTCTATGAAAAAATAGTATTGCAAAATAAGTTCATAAAAAAACTAAGGATATGAACAATGATCAAGTTCAATGTTCGAAAATTATGTTTCAATATAAGTTTAAGTGAACAAAATTTGAGTTAAAAAATCTTAATGTGAAAAACTAATTTAAATGAGTAGTAAAAATGGAATGTAAAAAAATTTGTGTTAAAACCTTTAACAAAAAAAGATAATGTTAAAGAAATAATTTTAAATGATTAGATGATGAAAAAAATGTAAGGTATAAAATATTTTCAATTCAAAAAAATATAGTTTAAGAGTAAAAAACAAAGATAATGTTTCTGAACAATCCTTGTAAAAAAATAGTATTTCAAAATAATGTTTCAAAATAAGTTCAAATTAAAAAAATATGAGTTAAAAAAGCTTAATGTGAAAAACAAATTCAAATGAGTAGTAAAAATGGAATGTAAAAACATATATGTGTTCAAGAAATAATTTTAACCAAAAAATATAATGTTAAAGAAATAATTTTAAATGATTAGATGATGAAAGAAATGTAAGGTATAAAATATTTTCAATGCGAAAAAATATGGTTTAAGAGTAAAAAAAAAAAAGAGATAATGTTTCTGAACAATGCATATGAAAAAATACTATTACAAAATAAGTTCATAAAAAAACTAAGGATATAAACGATGATCAAGTTCAATGTTCGAAAATGATGTTTCAAAATAAGTTTAAGTGAACAAAATGGATAATATTTATTAGAAAAGAAAGTTTTCAAAAGTAGAAAATTTAAATGTTCAAGGATAATATTTAAAAATAAGTTTAAATGAGAAAAATAGAAGTAAACAATTTTAATGCAAAAAATAAATTTAAATGAGTAGTAAAAATATAAAAATGAAAGTTTTAAATTGTTCAATGTGGGAAAAGAGTGATGTGAAAAAATAATGTTAAAGAAACAATTTTAAAAGCTTAGATGATGAAAAAGATTTAACGTATAAAAAATTTTCAATACCAAAAAGTAATTCAAAATCATGTCTGAAAAGTATAAAAATTGATAATTATTATAAAAAAATGCTCATAAAAAAAGAATATTGCATAATAAGTTTATAAGAAAAGTAAGGATTTAAAAAAAAGAAAAGCTAGATGTTTGAAAATGATATTTCAAAATAAATTTAAATGATAAAAATATAAGTAAAAAATTTTAATGCAAAAAATAAATTCAAAGAGTAGTAAAAATATAAAAAATAAGGTTTTAAAATGTTCAATGTGGAAAAAAAGTGGTGTGTTCAAAACTGTGATGTGGAAAAATAATTTTAAAGAAACAATTTTAAAAGCTTAGATGATGAAAAAGATGTAAGCTATAAAAAAATTTTAATGTTAAAAAATAATTCAAAATAAATCCTGAAAAGTATAAAAACTGATAATGGTTATAGAAAATGCTCATAAAAAAGAATATTACAAAATAAGTTTATAAAAGAAGGAAGGATTTAAAAAAATAAGAAAGTTAGATCTCTGAAAATGATATTTTAAAATAAGTTTAAATAAAAATATAAGTAAAACAATTTAATGTGAAAAATAATTTAAGTGAGTAGTAAAAATATAAAAATGAAGGTTTTAAAATTTTTAGTGTGAAAAAAAGTGATGTTTTCAAAACTCTAATTTGAAAAAATAACATTAAAGAAATAATTTTAGAAGTTCAGATGATGATGAAAATGTAAGGTATAAAACAATTTTGAATGTAAAAAAATATTTGAAATCAAGTTTAAAAAGTGTAAAAATGGATAATATTTATAAAAAATCTTGTCAAAATAAAATATTGTAAAATAAGTTTATTAGAAAAGAAAGATTTCAAATGTAGAAAATTTAAATGTTCAAAAATGATATTTAAAAATATGTTTAAATGAGCAAAATATAAGTAAAAAATTTTAACACAGAAAGTAAATTTAAATGAGTAGTAAAAATATAAAAGTTAAGGTTTTAAAATGTTCAGTGTGGAAAAAAAGTGATGTTTTGAAATCTCTAATGTGAAAATTTTAGATGATGAAAAAAATGTAAGGTATAAAAACTTTTGAATGCAAAAACAAATTCAAAATCACGTTTAAAAAGTATAAAAATGGCTAATATTTATAAAAAAACACTTGTAAAAATAAAATATTGTAAAAATAGAATATTGTAAAATAAGTTTATTAGAAAAGTAGGGTTTAAAAAATAGAAAATTTAAATGTTCGAAGATTATATTTCAAAATAAGTTTACATGAGCAAAATATAAGTAAAAACGTTTAATGAAAAAAAAAATTAAATGAGCTGTGAAAATATAAAAATGAAGGTTTTAAAATCTTCAACGCGAGAAGAAAGTTGATCTTTTCAAAACTGTTATGTAATAAAATAATGTTTAAGAAATATTTTTAAAAGTTTAGATAATTAAAAAAATGAAAGCTATAAAAGATTTTCAATGAAAAAAATAATTCAAAACCAGGTTTAAAAAGTATAAAAATGGATAATGTTTATAAAAGAAAGCTGGTAAACAAATAATAATGCAAAATAAGTTGATAGAAAAAGCAAGAATTTAAAAGCTAGAAAAGTTAGATCTTTAAAAATAATATTTCAAAATAAGTTTAAATGATAAAAACATAAGTAAAAAATTTTAATGCCAAAAAAAAAATTTAAATCAGTAGTAAAAATGTCAAAATAAAAGTTGTAAAATTTTTATTGTGAAAAAATTTATGTTTTCAAAACTCTATTATGAAAAAATAATGTTAAAGAAATAATTTTGAAAAGTTTAGATGGTGAAAAAAATGTAAGGTATAAAAACTTTTGAATGCAAAAAAAAATTCAAAATCACGTTTAAAAACTATAAAAATGGCTAATATTTATAAAAACACTTGTAAAAATAGAATATTATAAAATAAGTTTATTAGAAAAGTAGGGTTTAAAAAATAGAAAAGTTAAATGTTTAAAAATGATATTTCAAAATAAGTTCAAATGATAAAAATATAAGTAAAAAAATTTAATGTGAAAAATAAATTTAAATGAGTAGTAAAAATATAAAAATGAAGATTTTAACATTTTCAGTGTGATAAAAGTGATGTTTTGAAAACTCTAATGTGAAAAAATAATGTAAAAAAAATAATATTTAAAAGTGTAGATAATGAAAAAAATGTAAGGTATAAAAATCTTTTTAATGCGAAAAAAATTCAAAATCATGTTTAAAAAGTATAAAAATGGATAATATTTACAAACAACGCTTTGTAAAAATAGAATATTGTAAAATAGGCTTATTAGAAAAGTAAGATTTAAAAAATAGAAAATCTAAATGTTCCAAGATGATATTTCAAAATAAGTTTAAATGAGCAAAATATAAGTAAAAAAATTTAATGCAAAAATAAATTCAAATGAGTAGTAAAAATATAAGAATGAACGTTTTAAAGTATTCAACGTGAAAAAAAAAGTGATGTTTTCAAAATTGTTATGTGATAAAATAATCTTTATAAAAAATGCTTGTAAAAATAGAATATTGTAAAATAAGTTTATTAGAAAAGTAGGGTTTAAAAAATAGAAAAGTTAAATGTTTGAAAATGATATTTCAAAATAAGTTCAAATGATAAAAATATAAGTAAAAAAGTTTAACGCAAAAAATAAATTTAAATGAGTAGTAAAAATATAAAAATGAAGGCTTTCAAATTTTCAATGTGAAAAAAGTGATGTTTTGAAAATTCTATTGCGAAAAAAAAATGTTAAAAAAATAATTTAAAAAGTTTCAATGGTGAAAAAAATTTGAGGTATAAAAAAATTTTAATGCAAAAAAAATTCAAAATGATGTTTAAAAAGTATAAAAATGTATAATATTTATAAAAAAAGCTTGTAAAAATAGAGTATTATAAAATAGGTTTATTAGAAAATTAAGATTTAAAAAATAGAAATTTGACTTGTTCGAATATGATATTTCAAAATAAGCTTAAATTCGCAAAATATAAGTAAAAAAGTTTAATGCAAAAAATAAATTTAAATTAGTAGTAAAAATGTAAAAATGAAGGTTTTAAAATGTTCAACGTGAAAAAAATGTGATGTTTTCAAAACTATTATGTGATAAAATAATGTTAAAGAAATATTTTTAAAAGTTTAGATGATTAAAAAAATGAAAACTATAAGAGATTTTCAATGCAAAAAAAAATTCAAAACCATTTTTAAAAAGTTTAAAAGTTGATAATGTGCTGGTAAACAAATAATAATTTAAAAGAAGTTTATAAAAAAATAGAAAAGTTAAATGCTTAAAAATGATATTTCAAAAAAAATTTAAATAATAAAAATATAAGTAAAAAAAATTAATGTGAAAAATACATTTAAATGATTACTAAAAATATAAAAATGAATATTTTAAAATGTTGAACGTGGAAAAAAGTGATGTGTACAAAGCTGTGATGCACAAATAATGTTTAAGAAACAATTGTAAAAGCTTAGATGATGAACAAGAGTAAGGTATAAAACATTTTCAATGCAAAAAAAGAATTCAAGATCATGTCTGAAAAGTATAAAAACTGATCATGGTTATAAAAAATGCTCGTAAAAAAGAATATTGCAAAATAAGTTTATATAAAAGTAAGATTTGAAAAACTAGAAACATAAGATTTAAAAAATAGAAAATTTAAATGTTTAAAGATGATATTTTAAAATAAGTTTAAATAAGAAAAATATAAGTAAAAAATTTTAATGCAAAAAATAAATTTAAATGAGTATTAAAAATATAAAAATGAAGGTTTTAAAATGCTCAATGTGAAAAAAAGGTGACGTTTTCAAAATTTTTATGTGATAAAACAATGTTTAAGAAATATTATTAAAAGTTTAGATAATTTAAAAAATGAAAGGTATAAAAGATTTTCAATGCAAAATAATTCAAAACCGTGTTTAAAAAGTATAAAAACAGATAATGTTTACAAAAAAAACTGGTAAAATTTAAATGTTTGAAAATAATAAAAATATAAGTAAAAAAATTAATGGAAAAATAAATTTAAATGCATAGTAAAATTATAAAAATAAATGTTTTAAACTATTCAATGTGGAAAAAAAGTGATGCGTTCAAAACTGTACTGTGAAAAGATAAATTTTAAAAGCTTAGATGACGAAAAAGATTTCACGTATACAAATTTTTCAATGCAAAAAATAATTCAAAATCATGTCTGGAAAGTATAAAAACTGGTAATGGTTATAAAAAATTAAAGGTATTTAAAATTTTCTATGCAAAAAAACATGATTTAAGAGTATAAAAAAAGAGGATGTTTCTAAACAATGCTTGTAAAAAAACAGTATTGCAAAATAACTTCGTAAAATTAGTAAGGATTTAAATGAAAAAGTTAAATGCTCAAAATGATGTTTCAAAATAAGTTTAAATGAACAAAACATAAGTTTAGAAAGCTTAATGTGAAAAATAAATTTAACTGCATAATAAAAATAGAATGTAAAAAAATTTATGTTTCAAAAACTTTAATGTGAAAAAATAATTTTAAAAGTTTAGATAATGAAAAAATGAAAGGTATTAAAAATTTTCTATGTGAAAAAACATGATTTTAGAGTATAAAAAAGATAATGTTTCTAAACAATGCTTGTAAAAGAATAGTATTGGAAAATAAGTTCATAAAAAGATTAAATATTTAAATGGTGAAAAAGTTAAATGTTTGAAAATTATCTTTCAAAATAAAAGTTGAAATGAAAAAAATATGAGTTAAAAAAGCTTAATGTGAAAAACAAATTTAAATGCACTTTAAAAATAGAATGTAAAAAGATTTATGTTTCAAAAAGTTTAATGTGAAAAAATAATGTTAAATGATTAGATCATGAAAAAAATGTAAGGTATAAAAATTTTAAATGCAAAAAAATACGGTTTAAGAGTATAAAAAAAGATAATGTTAATGAAAAATGCTTGTAAAAAGATAGTATTGCAAAATAAGTTCGTAAAAATGTCAGGATTTAAATGATGAAAAAGTTAAGTGTTCGAAAATTATCTTTCAAAATAAAAGTTTAAATGAAAAAAAATGAGTTAAAAAACATAATGTGAAAAATAAATTTAAATGTGTAATGTTTGAAAAAAGACGATTTAAGAGTATAAAAAAGAATAATGTTTCTAAACAATGCTCGTAAAAAAATAGTCATAAAAAATAATTTCTTAAAAAAAGTAAGGGCTTAAAAGATGAAATAGTTAAATTTTTGAAAATGATGTTTCAAAAAACGTTAAATAAACAAATGGTTCAAAAAGCTTAATGTGAAAACTAAATTCAAATGAGTAATAAAAATATCATGTAAAAAAAATTATGTTTTAAAAACTTATATGTGAAAAAATAGTGTTAAAGAAATAATTTAAAGTTTGGATAATGAAAAAATTAAAGGTATTTAAAATTTTCTATGCAAAAAAACATGATTTAAGAATATAAAAAAAGATGATGTTTCTAAACAATGCTTGTAAAAAAACAGTATTGCAAAATAACTTCGTAAAATTAGTAAGGATTTAAATGATGAAAAAGTTAAATGCTCAAAATGATGTTTCAAAATAAGTTTAAATGAACAAAACATAAGTTTAGAAAGCTTAATGTGAGAAATGAGTTTAAATGCGTAATAAAAATAGAATGTAAAAAAATTTATGCTTCAAAAACTTTAATGTGAAAAAATAATTTTAAAAGTTTAGCTAATGAAAAAATGAAAGGTATTAAAAATTTTCTATGCGAAAAAACATGATTTTAGAGTATAAAAAAGATAATGTTTCTAAACAATGCTTGTAAAAGAATAGTATTGGAAAATAAGTTCATAAAAAGAGTAAATATTTAAATGGTGAAAAAGTTAAATGTTTGAAAATTATCTTTCAAAATAAAAGTTGAAATGAAAAAAATATGAGTTAAAAAAGCTTAATGTGAAAAACAAATTTAAATGCACTTTAAAAATAGAATGTAAAAAGGTTTATGTTTCAAAAAGTTTAATGTGAAAAAATAATGTTAAATGATTAGATCATGAAAAAAATGTAAGGTATAAAAATTTTAAATGCAAAAAAATATGGTTTAAGAGTATAAAAAAAGATAATGTTAATGAAAAATGCTTGTAAAAAGATAGTATTGCAAAATAAGTTCGTAAAAATGTCAGGATTTAAATGATGAAAAAGTTAAGTGTTCGAAAATTATCTTTCAAAATAAAAGTTTAAATGAAAAAAAATGAGTTAAAAAAACATAATGTGAAAAATAAATTTAAATGTGTAATGTTTGAAAAAAGACGATTTAAGAGTATAAAAAAGAATAATGTTTCTAAACAATGCTCGTAAAAAAATAGTGATAAAAAATAATTTCTTAAAAAAAGTAAGGGCTTAAAAGATGAAATAGTTAAATTTTTGAAAATGATGTTTCAAAAAATGTTAAATAAACAAATGGTTCAAAAAGCTTAATGTGAAAAATAAATTCAAATGAGTAATAAAAATATCATGTAAAAAAAATTATGTTTTAAAAACTTATATGTGAAAAAATGGTGTTAAAGAAATAATTTAAAGTTTGGATAATGAAAAAATTAAAGGTATTTAAAATTTTCTATGCAAAAAAACATGATTTAAGAGTATAAAAAAAGATGATGTTTCTAAACAATGCTTGTAAAAAAACAGTATTGCAAAATAAATTCGTAAAATTAGTAAGGATATAAATGATGAAAAAGTTAAATGCTCAAAATGATGTTTCAAAATAAGTTTAAATGAACAAAACATAAGTTTAGAAAGCTTAATGTGAGAAATGAGTTTAAATGCGTAATAAAAATAGAATGTAAAAAAATTTATGCTTAAAAAACTTTAATGTGAAAAAATAATTTTAAAAGTTTAGCTAATGAAAAAATGAAAGGTATTAAAAATTTTCTATGCGAAAAAACATGATTTTAGAGTATAAAAAAGATAATGTTTCTAAACAATGCTTGTAAAAGAATAGTATTGGAAAATAAGTTCATAAAAAGAGTAAATATTTAAATGGTGAAAGAGTTAAATGTTTGAAAATTATCTTTCAAAATAAAAGTTGAAATGAAAAAAATATGAGTTAAAAAAGCTTAATGTGAAAAACAAATTTAAATGCACTTTAAAAATAGAATGTAAAAAGATTTATGTTTCAAAAAGTTTAATGTGAAAAAATAATGTTAAATGATTAGATCATGAAAAAAATGTAAGGTATAAAAATTTTAAATGCAAAAAAATATGGTTTAAGAGTATAAAAAAAGATAATGTTAATGAAAAATGCTTGTAAAAAGATAGTATTGCAAAATAAGTTCGTAAAAATGTCAGGATTTAAATGATGAAAAAGTTAAGTGTTCGAAAATTATCTTTCAAAATAAAAGTTTAAATGAAAAAAAATGAGTTAAAAAAACATAATGTGAAAAATAAATTTAAATGTGTAATGTTTGAAAAAAGACGATTTAAGAGTATAAAAAAGAATAGTGTTTCTAAACAATGCTCGTAAAAAAATAGTGATAAAAAATAATTTCTTAAAAAAAGTAAGGGCTTAAAAGATGAAATAGTTAAATTTTTGAAAATGATGTTTCAAAAAACGTTAAATAAACAAATGGTTCAAAAAGCTTAATGTGAAAAATAAATTCAAATGAGTAATAAAAATATCATGTAAAAAAAATTAGGTTTTAAAAACTTATTTGTGAAAAAATAGTGTTAAAGAAATAATTTAAAGTTTGGATAATGAAAAAATTAAAGGTATTTAAAATTTTCTATGCAAAAAAACATTATTTAAGAGTATAAAAAAAGAGGATGTTTCTAAACAATACTTGTAAAAAAACAGTATTGCAAAATAACTTGGTAAAATTAGTAAGGATTTAAATGATGAAAAAGTTAAATGCTTAAAATGATGTTTCAAAATAAGTTTAAATGAACAAAACATAAGTTTAGAAAGCTTAATGTGAGAAATGAATTTAAATGCGTAATAAAAATAGAATGTAATAAAATTTATGTTTCAAAAACTTTAATGTGAAAAAATAATTTTAAAAGTTTAGATAATGAAAAAATGAAAGGTATTAAAAATTTTCTATGCGAAAAAACAAGATTTTAGAGTATAAAAAAGATAATGTTTCTAAAGAATGCTTGTAAAAGAATAGTATTGGAAAATAAGTTCATAAAAAGAGTAAATATTTAAATGGTGAAAAAGTTAAATGTTTGAAAATTATATTTCAAAATAAAAGTTGAAATGAAAAAAATATGAGTTAAAAAAGCTTAATGTGAAAAACAAATTTAAATGCACTTTAAAAATAGAATGTAATAAAATTTATGTTTCAAAAACTTTAATGTGAAAAAATAATTTTAAAAGTTTAGATAATGAAAAAATGAAAGGTATTAAAATTTTTCTATGCGAAAAAACAAGATTTTAGAGTATAAAAAAGATAATGTTTCTAAACAATGCTTGTAAAAGAATAGTATTGGAAAATAAGTTCATAAAAAGATTAAATATTTAAATGGTGAAAAAGTTAAATGTTTGAAAATTATCTTTCAAAATAAAAGTTGAAATGAAAAAAATATGAGTTAAAAAAGCTTAATGTGAAAAACAAATTTAAATGCACTTTAAAAATAGAATGTAAAAAGATTTATGTTTCAAAAAGTTTAATGTGAAAAAATAATGTTAAATGATTAGATCATGAAAAAAATGTAAGGTATAAAAATTTTAAATGCAAAAAAATACGGTTTAAGAGTATAAAAAAAGATAATGTTAATGAAAAATGCTTGTAAAAAGATAGTATTGCAAAATAAGTTCGTAAAAATGTCAGGATTTAAATGATGAAAAAGTTAAGTGTTCAAAAATTATCTTTCAAAATAAAAGTTTAAATGAAAAAAAATGAGTTAAAAAAACATAATGTGAAAAATAAATTTAAATGTGTAATGTTTGAAAAAAGACGATTTAAGAGTATAAAAAAGAATAATGTTTCTAAACAATGCTCGTAAAAAAATAGTGATAAAAAATAATTTCTTAAAAAAAGTAAGGGCTTAAAAGATGAAATAGTTAAATTTTTGAAAATGATGTTTCAAAAAACGTTAAATAAACAAATGGTTCAAAAAGCTTAATGTGAAAAATAAATTCAAATGAGTAATAAAAATATCATGTAAAAAAAATTATGTTTTAAAAACTTATATGTGAAAAAATAGTGTTAAAGAAATAATTTAAAGTTTGGATAATGAAAAAATTAAAGGTATTTAAAATTTTCTATGCAAAAAAACATGATTTAAGAATATAAAAAAAGATGATGTTTCTAAACAATGCTTGTAAAAAAACAGTATTGCAAAATAACTTCGTAAAATTAGTAAGGATTTAAATGATGAAAAAGTTAAATGCTCAAAATGATGTTTCAAAATAAGTTTAAATGAACAAAACATAAGTTTAGAAAGCTTAATGTGAGAAATGAGTTTAAATGCGTAATAAAAATAGAATGTAAAAAAATTTATGCTTCAAAAACTTTAATGTGAAAAAATAATTTTAAAAGTTTAGCTAATGAAAAAATGAAAGGTATTAAAAATTTTCTATGCGAAAAAACATGATTTTAGAGTATAAAAAAGATAATGTTTCTAAACAATGCTTGTAAAAGAATAGTATTGGAAAATAAGTTCATAAAAAGAGTAAATATTTAAATGGTGAAAAAGTTAAATGTTTGAAAATTATCTTTCAAAATAAAAGTTGAAATGAAAAAAATATGAGTTAAAAAAGCTTAATGTGAAAAACAAATTTAAATGCACTTTAAAAATAGAATGTAAAAAGATTTATGTTTCAAAAAGTTTAATGTGAAAAAATAATGTTAAATGATTAGATCATGAAAAAAATGTAAGCTATAAAAATTTTAAATGCAAAAAAATATGGTTTAAGAGTATAAAAAAAGATAATGTTAATGAAAAATGCTTGTAAAAAGATAGTATTGCAAAATAAGTTCGTAAAAATGTCAGGATTTAAATGATGAAAAAGTTAAGTGTTCGAAAATTATCTTTCAAAATAAAAGTTTAAATGAAAAAAAATGAGTTAAAAAAACATAATGTGAAAAATAAATTTAAATGTGTAATGTTTGAAAAAAGACGATTTAAGAGTATAAAAAAGAATAGTGTTTCTAAACAATGCTCGTAAAAAAATAGTGATAAAAAATAATTTCTTAAAAAAAGTAAGGGCTTAAAAGATGAAATAGTTAAATTTTTGAAAATGATGTTTCAAAAAACGTTAAATAAACAAATGGTTCAAAAAGCTTAATGTGAAAAATAAATTCAAATGAGTAATAAAAGTATCATGTAAAAAAAATTAGGTTTTAAAACATTTAAATGGTGAAAAAGTTAAATGTTTGAAAATTATCTTTCAAAATAAAAGTTGAAATGAAAAAAATATGAGTTAAAAAAGCTTAATGTGAAAAACAAATTTAAATGCACTTTAAAAATAGAATGTAAAAAAATTTATGTTTCAAAAAGTTTAATGTGAAAAAAATAATGTTAAATGATTAGATCATGAAAAAACTGTCAGGTATAAAAATTTTAAATGCAAAAAAATACGGTTTAAGAGTATAAAAAAAGATAATGTTAATGAAAATGCTTGTAAAAAGATAGTATTGCAAAATAAGTTCGTAAAAATGTCAGGATTTAAATGATGAAAAAGTTAAGTGTTCGAAAATTATCTTTCAAAATAAAAGTTTAAATGAAAAAAAATGAGTTAAAAAAACATAATGTGAAAAATAAATTTAAATGTGTAATGTTTGAAAAAAGATGATTTAAGAGTATAAAAAAGAATAATGTTTCTAAACAATGCTCGTAAAAAAATAGTGATAAAAAATAATTTCTTAAAAAAAGTAAGGGCTTAAAAGATGAAATAGTTAAATTTTTGAAAATGATGTTTCAAAAAACGTTAAATAAACAAATGGTTCAAAAAGCTTAATATGAAAAATAAATTCAAATGAGTAATAAAAATATCATGTAAAAAACTTATATGTGAAAAAATAGTGTTAAAGAAATAATTTAAAGTTTGGATAATGAAAAAATTAAAGGTATTTAAAATTTTCTATGCAAAAAAACATGATTTAAGAGTATAAAAAAAGAGGATGTTTCTAAACAATGCTTGTAAAAAAACAGTATTGCAAAATAACTTCGTAAAATTAGTAAGGATTTAAATGATGAAAAGTTAAATGCTCAAAATGATGTTTCAAAATAAGTTTAAATGAAGAAAACATAAGTTTAGAAAGCTTAATGTGAGAAATAAATTTAAATGCGTAATAAAAATAGAATGTAAAAAAATTTATGTTTCAAAAACTTTAATGTGAAAAAATAATTTTAAAAGTTTAGATAATGAAAAAATGAAAGGTATTAAAAATTTTCTATGTGAAAAAACATGATTTTAGAGTATAAAAAAGATAATGTTTCTAAACAATGCTTGTAAAAGAATAGTATTGGAAAATAAGTTCATAAAAAGAGTAAATATTTAAATGGTGAAAAAGTTAAATGTTTGAAAATTATCTTTCAAAATAAAAGTTGAAATGAAAAAAATATGAGTTAAAAAAGCTTAATGTGAAAAACAAATTTAAATGCACTTTAAAAATAGAATGTAAAAAGATTTATGTTTCAAAAAGTTTAATGTGAAAAAATAATGTTAAATGATTAGATCATGAAAAAAATGTAAGGTATAAAAATTTTAAATGCAAAAAAATACGGTTTAAGAGTATAAAAAAAGATAATGTTAATGAAAAATGCTTGTAAAAAGATAGTATTGCAAAATAAGTTCGTAAAAATGTCAGGATTTAAATGATGAAAAAGTTAAGTGTTCAAAAATTATCTTTCAAAATAAAAGTTTAAATGAAAAAAAATGAGTTAAAAAAACATAATGTGAAAAATAAATTTAAATGTGTAATGTTTGAAAAAAGACGATTTAAGAGTATAAAAAAGAATAATGTTTCTAAACAATGCTCGTAAAAAAATAGTGATAAAAAATAATTTCTTAAAAAAAGTAAGGGCTTAAAAGATGAAATAGTTAAATTTTTGAAAATGATGTTTCAAAAAACGTTAAATAAACAAATGGTTCAAAAAGCTTAATGTGAAAAATAAATTCAAATGAGTAATAAAAGTATCATGTAAAAAAAATTAGGTTTTAAAACATTTAAATGGTGAAAAAGTTAAATGTTTGAAAATTATCTTTCAAAATAAAAGTTGAAATGAAAAAAATATGAGTTAAAAAAGCTTAATGTGAAAAACAAATTTAAATGCACTTTAAAAATAGAATGTAAAAAAATTTATGTTTCAAAAAGTTTAATGTGAAAAAAATAATGTTAAATGATTAGATCATGAAAAAACTGTAAGGTATAAAAATTTTAAATGCAAAAAAATACGGTTTAAGAGTATAAAAAAAGATAATGTTAATGAAAATGCTTGTAAAAAGATAGTATTGCAAAATAAGTTCGTAAAAATGTCAGGATTTAAATGATGAAAAAGTTAAGTGTTCGAAAATTATCTTTCAAAATAAAAGTTTAAATGAAAAAAAATGAGTTAAAAAAACATAATGTGAAAAATAAATTTAAATGTGTAATGTTTGAAAAAAGATGATTTAAGAGTATAAAAAAGAATAATGTTTCTAAACAATGCTCGTAAAAAAATAGTGATAAAAAATAATTTCTTAAAAAAAGTAAGGGCTTAAAAGATGAAATAGTTAAATTTTTGAAAATGATGTTTCAAAAAACGTTAAATAAACAAATGGTTCAAAAAGCTTAATATGAAAAATAAATTCAAATGAGTAATAAAAATATCATGTAAAAAACTTATATGTGAAAAAATAGTGTTAAAGAAATAATTTAAAGTTTGGATAATGAAAAAATTAAAGGTATTTAAAATTTTCTATGCAAAAAAACATGATTTAAGAGTATAAAAAAAGAGGATGTTTCTAAACAATGCTTGTAAAAAAACAGTATTGCAAAATAACTTCGTAAAATTAGTAAGGATTTAAATGATGAAAAGTTAAATGCTCAAAATGATGTTTCAAAATAAGTTTAAATGAAGAAAACATAAGTTTAGAAAGCTTAATGTGAGAAATAAATTTAAATGCGTAATAAAAATAGAATGTAAAAAAATTTATGTTTCAAAAACTTTAATGTGAAAAAATAATTTTAAAAGTTTAGATAATGAAAAAATGAAAGGTATTAAAAATTTTCTATGTGAAAAAACATGATTTTAGAGTATAAAAAAGATAATGTTTCTAAACAATGCTTGTAAAAGAATAGTATTGGAAAATAAGTTCATAAAAAGAGTAAATATTTAAATGGTGAAAAAGTTAAATGTTTGAAAATTATCTTTCAAAATAAAAGTTGAAATGAAAAAAATATGAGTTAAAAAAGCTTAATGTGAAAAACAAATTTAAATGCACTTTAAAAATAGAATGTAAAAAGATTTATGTTTCAAAAAGTTTAATGTGAAAAAATAATGTTAAATGATTAGATCATGAAAAAAATGTAAGGTATAAAAATTTTAAATGCAAAAAAATACGGTTTAAGAGTATAAAAAAAGATAATGTTAATGAAAAATGCTTGTAAAAAGATAGTATTGCAAAATAAGTTCGTAAAAATGTCAGGATTTAAATGATGAAAAAGTTAAGTGTTCAAAAATTATCTTTCAAAATAAAAGTTTAAATGAAAAAAAATGAGTTAAAAAAACATAATGTGAAAAATAAATTTAAATGTGTAATGTTTGAAAAAAGATGATTTAAGAGTATAAAAAAGAATAATGTTTCTAAACAATGCTCGTAAAAAAATAGTGATAAAAAATAATTTCTTAAAAAAAGTAAGGGCTTAAAAGATTAAATAGTTAAATTTTTGAAAATGATGTTTCAAAAAACGTTAAATAAACAAATGGTTCAAAAAGCTTAATGTGAAAAATAAATTCAAATGAGTAATAAAAATATCATGTAAAAAAAATTAGGTTTTAAAAACTTATATGTGAAAAAATAGTGTTAAAGAAATAATTTAAAGTTTGGATAATGAAAAAATTAAAGGTATTTAAAATTTTCTATGCAAAAAAACATGATTTAAGAGTATAAAAAAAGAGGATGTTTCTAAACAATGCTTGTAAAAAACAGTATTGCAAAATAACTTCGTAAAATTAGTAAGGATTTAAATGATGAAAAAGTTAAATGCTCAAAATGATGTTTCAAAATAAGTTTAAATGAACAAAACATAAGTTTAGAAAGCTTAATGTGAGAAATAAATTTAAATGCGTAATAAAAATAGAATGTAAAAAAATTTATGTTTCAAAAACTTTAATGTGAAAAAATAATTTTAAAAGTTTAGATAATGAAAAAATGAAAGGTATTAAAAATTTTCTATGTGAAAAAACATGATTTTAGAGTATAAAAAAGATAATGTTTCTAAACAATGCTTGTAAAAGAATAGTATTGGAAAATAAGTTCATAAAAAGAGTAAATATTTAAATGGTGAAAAAGTTAAATGTTTGAAAATTATCTTTCAAAATAAAAGTTGAAATGAAAAAAATATGAGTTAAAAAAGCTTAATGTGAAAAACAAATTTAAATGCACTTTAAAAATAGAATGTAAAAAGATTTATGTTTCAATAAGTTTAATGTGAAAAAATAATGTTAAATGATTAGATCATGAAAAAAATGTAAGGTATACAAATTTTAAATGCAAAAAAATATGGTTTAAGAGTATAAAAAAAGATAATGTTAATGAAAAATGCTTGTAAAAAGATAGTATTGCAAAATAAGTTCGTAAAAATGTCAGGATTTAAATGATGAAAAAGTTAAGTGTTCGAAAATTATCTTTCAAAATAAAAGTTTAAATGAAAAAAAATGAGTTAAAAAAACATAATGTGAAAAATAAATTTAAATGTGTAATGTTTGAAAAAAGACGATTTAAGAGTATAAAAAAGAATAATGTTTCTAAACAATGCTCGTAAAAAAATAGTGATAAAAAATAATTTCTTAAAAAAAGTAAGGGCTTAAAAGATGAAATAGTTAAATTTTTGAAAATGATGTTTCAAAAAACGTTAAATAAACAAATGGTTCAAAAAGCTTAATGTGAAAAATAAATTCAAATGAGTAATAAAAATATCTTGTAAAAAAATTTATGTTTTAAAAACTTATATGTGAAAAAATGGTGTTAAAGAAATAATTTAAAGTTTGGATAATGAAAAAATTAAAGGTATTTAAAATTTTCTATGCAAAAAAACATGATTTAAGAGTATAAAAAAAGATGATGTTTCTAAACAATACTTGTAAAAAAACAGTATTGCAAAATAACTTGGTAAAATTAGTAAGGATTTAAATGATGAAAAAGTTAAATGCTTAAAATGATGTTTCAAAATAAGTTTAAATGAACAAAACATAAGTTTAGAAAGCTTAATGTGAGAAATGAATTTAAATGCGTAATAAAAATAGAATGTAATAAAATTTATGTTTCAAAAACTTTAATGTGAAAAAATAATTTTAAAAGTTTAGATAATGAAAAAATGAAAGGTATTAAAAATTTTCTATGAGAAAAAACAAGATTTTAGAGTATAAAAAAGATAATGTTTCTAAAGAATGCTTGTAAAAGAATAGTATTGGAAAATAAGTTCATAAAAAGAGTAAATATTTAAATGGTGAAAAAGTTAAATGTTTGAAAATTATATTTCAAAATAAAAGTTGAAATGAAAAAAATATGAGTTAAAAAAGCTTAATGTGAAAAACAAATTTAAATGCACTTTAAAAATAGAATGTAATAAAATTTATGTTTCAAAAACTTTAATGTGAAAAAATAATTTTAAAAGTTTAGATAATGAAAAAATGAAAGGTATTAAAATTTTTCTATGCGAAAAAACAAGATTTTAGAGTATAAAAAAGATAATGTTTCTAAACAATGCTTGTAAAAGAATAGTATTGGAAAATAAGTTCATAAAAAGAGTAAATATTTAAATGGTGAAAAAGTTAAATGTTTGAAAATTATCTTTCAAAATAAAAGTTGAAATGAAAAAAATATGAGTTAAAAAAGCTTAATGTGAAAAACAAATTTAAATGCACTTTAAAAATAGAATGTAAAAAGATTTATGTTTCAAAAAGTTTAATGTGAAAAAATAATGTTAAATGATTAGATCATGAAAAAAATGTAAGGTATAAAAATTTTAAATGCAAAAAAATACGGTTTAAGAGTATAAAAAAAGATAATGTTAATGAAAAATGCTTGTAAAAAGATAGTATTGCAAAATAAGTTCGTAAAAATGTCAGGATTTAAATGATGAAAAAGTTAAGTGTTCGAAAATTATCTTTCAGAATAAAAGTTTAAATGAAAAAAAATGAGTTAAAAAAACATAATGTGAAAAATAAATTTAAATGTGTAATGTTTGAAAAAAGACGATTTAAGAGTATAAAAAAGAATAATGTAAACAATGCTCGTAAAAAAATAGTGATAAAAAATAATTTCTTAAAAAAAGTAAGGGCTTAAAAGATGAAATAGTTAAATTTTTGAAAATGATGTTTCAAAAAACGTTAAATAAACAAATGGTTCAAAAAGCTTAATGTGAAAAATAAATTCAAATGAGTAATAAAAATATCATGTAAAAAAAATTATGTTTTAAAAACTTATATGTGAAAAAATAGTGTTAAAGAAATAATTTAAAGTTTGGATAATGAAAAAATTAAAGGTATTTAAAATTTTCTATGCAAAAAAACATGATTTAAGAGTATAAAAAAAGAGGATGTTTCTAAACAATGCTTGTAAAAAAACAGTATTGCAAAATAACTTCGTAAAATTAGTAAGGATTTAAATGATGAAAAAGTTAAATGCTCAAAATGATGTTTCAAAATAAGTTTAAATGAACAAAACATAAGTTTAGAAAGCTTAATGTGAAAAATAAATTTAAATGTGTAATAAAAATAGAATGTAAAAAAATTTATGTTTCAAAAACTTTAATGTGAAAAAATAATTTTAAAAGTTTAGATCATGAAAAAATGAAAGGTATTAAAAATTGTCTATGCGAAAAAACATGATTTTAGAGTATAAAAAAGATAATGTTTCTAAACAATGCTTGTAAAAGAATAGTATTGGAAAATAAGTTCATAAAAAGAGTAAATATTTAAATGGTGAAAAAGTTAAATGTTTGAAAATTATCTTTCAAAATAAAAGTTGAAATGAAAAAAATATGAGTTAAAAAAGCTTAATGTGAAAATGCACTTTAAAAATAGAATGTAAAAAAATTTATGTTTCAAAAAGTTTAATGTGAAAAAATAATGTGAAATGATTAGATCATGAAAAAAATGTAAGGTATAAAAATTTTAGATGCAAAAAAATATGGTTTAAGAGTATAAAAAAAGATAATGTTAATGAAAAATGCTTGTAAAAAGATAGTATTGCAAAATAAGTTCGTAAAAATGTCAGGATTTAAATGATGAAAAAGTTAAGTGTTCGAAAATTATCTTTCAAAATAAAAGTTTAAATGAAAAAAAATGAGTTAAAAAAACATAATGTGAAAAATAAATTTAAATGTGTAATGTTTGAAAAAAGATGATTTAAGAGTATAAAAAAGAATAATGTTTCTAAACAATGCTCGTAAAAAAATAGTGATAAAAAATAATTTCTTAAAAAAGTAAGGGCTTAAAAGATGAAATAGTTAAATTTTTGAAAATGATGTTTCAAAAAACGTTAAATAAACAAATGGTTCAAAAAGCTTAATGTGAAAAATAAATTCAAATGAGTAATAAAAATATCATGTAAAAAAAATTAGGTTTTAAAAACTTATATGTGAAAAAATAGTGTTAAAGAAATAATTTAAAGTTTGGATAATGAAAAAATTAAAGGTATTTAAAATTTTCTATGCAAAAAAACATGATTTAAGAGTATAAAAAAAGAGGATGTTTCTAAACAATGCTTGTAAAAAAACAGTATTGCAAAATAACTTCGTAAAATTAGTAAGGATTTAAATGATGAAAAAGTTAAATGCTCAAAATGATGTTTCAAAATAAGTTTAAATGAAGAAAACATAAGTTTAGAAAGCTTAATGTGAAAAATAAATTTAAATGCGTAATAAAAATAGAATGTAAAAAAATTTATGTTTCAAAAACTTTATTGTGAAAAAATAATTTTAAAAGTTTAGATCATGAAAAAATGAAAGGTATTAAAATTTTTCTATGCGAAAAAACATGATTTTAGAGTATAAAAAAGATAATGTTTCTAAACAATGCTTGTAAAAGAATAGTATTGGAAAATAAGTTCATAAAAAGAGTAAATATTTAAATGGTGAAAAAGTTAAATGTTTGAAAATTATCTTTCAAAATAAAAGTTGAAATGAAAAAAATATGAGTTAAAAAAGCTTAATGTGAAAAACAAATTTAAATGCACTTTAAAAATAGAATGTAAAAAAATTTATGTTTCAAAAAGTTTAATGTGAAAAAATAATGTGAAATGATTAGATCATGAAAAAAATGTAAGGTATAAAAATTTTAGATGCAAAAAAATATGGTTTAAGAGTATAAAAAAAGATAATGTTAATGAAAAATGCTTGTAAAAAGATAGTATTGCAAAATAAGTTCGTAAAAATGTCAGGATTTAAATGATGAAAAAGTTAAGTGTTTGAAAATTATCTTTCAAAATAAAAGTTTAAATGAAAAAAAATGAGTTAAAAAAACATAATGTGAAAAATAAATTTAAATGTGTAATGTTTGAAAAAAGATGATTTAAGAGTATAAAAAAGAATAATGTTTCTAAACAATGCTCGTAAAAAAATAGTGATAAAAAATAATTTCTTAAAAAAAGTAAGGGCTTAAAAGATGAAATAGTTAAATTTTTGAAAATGATGTTTCAAAAAACGTTAAATAAACAAATGGTTCAAAAAGCTTAATGTGAAAAATAAATTCAAATGAGTAATAAAAATATCATGTAAAAAAAATTAGGTTTTAAAAACTTATTTGTGAAAAAATAGTGTTAAAGAAATAATTTAAAGTTTGGATAATGAAAAAATTAAAGGTATTTAAAATTTTCTATGCAAAAAAACATGATTTAAGAGTATAAAAAAGAGGATATTTCTAAACAATGCTTGTAAAAAAACAGTATTGCAAAATAACTTTGTAAAATTAGTAAGGATTTAAATGATAAAAAAGTTAAATGCTCAAAATGATGTTTCAAAATAAGTTTAAATGAACAAAACATAAGTTTAGAAAGCTTAATGTGAAAAATAAATTTAAATGCGTAATAAAATAGAATGTAAAAAAATTTATGTTTCAAAAACTTTAATGTGAAAAAATAATTTTAAAAGTTTAGATCATGAAAAAATGAAAGGTATTAAAAATTTTCTATGCGAAAAAACATGATTTTAGAGTATTAAAAAGATAATGTTTCTAAACAATGCTTGTAAAAGAATAGTATTGGAAAATAAGTTCATAAAAAGAGTAAATATTTAAATGGTGAAAAAGTTAAATGTTTGAAAATTATCTTTCAAAATAAAAGTTGAAATGAAAAAAATATGAGTTAAAAAAGCTTAATGTGAAAATGCACTTTAAAAATAGAATGTAAAAAAATTTATGTTTCAAAAAGTTTAATGTGAAAAAATAATGTGAAATGATTAGATCATGAAAAAAATGTAAGGTATAAAAATTTTAGATGCAAAAAAATATGGTTTAAGAGTATAAAAAAAGATAATGTTAATGAAAAATGCTTGTAAAAAGATAGTATTGCAAAATAAGTTCGTAAAAATGTCAGGATTTAAATGATGAAAAAGTTAAGTGTTCAAAAATTATCTTTCAAAATAAAAGTTTAAATGAAAAAAAATGAGTTAAAAAAACATAATGTGAAAATTAAATTTAAATGTGTAATGTTTGAAAAAAGATGATTTAAGAGTATAAAAAAGAATAATGTTTCTAAACAATGCTCGTAAAAAAATAGTGATAAAAAATAATTTCTTAAAAAAAGTAAGGGCTTAAAAGATGAAATAGTTAAATTTTTGAAAATGATGTTTCAAAAAACGTTAAATAAACAAATGGTTCAAAAAGCTTAATGTGAAAAATAAATTCAAATTTGTAATAAAAATATCATGTAAAAAAAATTAGGTTTTAAAAACTTATATGTGAAAAAATAGTGTTAAAGAAATAATTTAAAGTTTGGATAATGAAAAAATTAAAGGTATTTAAAATTTTCTATGCAAAAAAACATGATTTAAGAGTATAAAAAAAGAGGATGTTTCTAAACAATGCTTGTAAAAAAACAGTATTGCAAAATAACTTCGTAAAATTAGTAAGGATTTAAATGATGAAAAAGTTAAATGCTCAAAATGATGTTTCAAAATAAGTTTAAATGAACAAAACATAAGTTTAGAAAGCTTAATGTGAAAAATAAATTTAAATGCGTAATAAAAATAGAATGTAAAAAAATTTATGTTTCAAAAACTTTAATGTGAAAAAATAATTTTAAAAGTTTAGATCATGAAAAAATGAAAGGTATTAAAAATTTTCTATGCGAAAAAAACATGATTTTAGAGTATAAAAAAGATAATGTTTCTAAACAATGCTTGTAAAAGAATAGTATTGGAAAATAAGTTCATAAAAAGAGTAAATATTTAAATGGTGAAAAAGTTAAATGTTTGAAAATTATCTTTCAAAATAAAAGTTGAAATGAAAAAAATATGAGTTAAAAAAGCTTAATGTGAAAATGCACTTTAAAAATAGAATGTAAAAAAATTTATGTTTCAAAAAGTTTAATGTGAAAAAATAATGTGAAATGATTAGATCATGAAAAAAATGTAAGGTATAAAAATTTTAGATGCAAAAAAATATGGTTTAAGAGTATAAAAAAAGATAATGTTAATGAAAAATGCTTGTAAAAAGATAGTATTGCAAAATAAGTTCGTAAAAATGTCAGGATTTAAATGATGAAAAAGTTAAGTGTTCAAAAATTATCTTTCAAAATAAAAGTTTAAATGAAAAAAAATGAGTTAAAAAAACATAATGTGAAAATTAAATTTAAATGTGTAATGTTTGAAAAAAGATGATTTAAGAGTATAAAAAAGAATAATGTTTCTAAACAATGCTCGTAAAAAAATAGTGATAAAAAATAATTTCTTAAAAAAAGTAAGGGCTTAAAAGATGAAATAGTTAAATTTTTGAAAATGATGTTTCAAAAAACGTTAAATAAACAAATGGTTCAAAAAGCTTAATGTGAAAAATAAATTCAAATGAGTAATAAAAATATCATGTAAAAAAAATTAGGTTTTAAAAACTTATATGTGAAAAAATAGTGTTAAAGAAATAATTTAAAGTTTGGATAATGAAAAAATTAAAAGTATTTAAAATTTTCTATGCAAAAAAACATGATTTAAGAGTATAAAAAAAGAGGATGTTTCTAAACAATGCTTGTAAAAAAACAGTATTGCAAAATAACTTCGTAAAATTAGTAAGGATTTAAATGATGAAAAAGTTAAATGCTCAAAATGATGTTTCAAAATAAGTTTAAATGAAGAAAACATAAGTTTAGAAAGCTTAATGTGAAAAATAAATTTAAATGCGTAATAAAAATAGAATGTAAAAAAATTTATGTTTCAAAAACTTTAATGTGAAAAAATAATTTTAAAAGTTTAGATCATGAAAAAATGAAAGGTATTAAAAATTGTCTATGCGAAAAAACATGATTTTAGAGTATAAAAAAGATAATGTTTCTAAACAATGCTTGTAAAAGAATAGTATTGGAAAATAAGTTCATAAAAAGAGTAAATATTTAAATGGTGAAAAAGTTAAATGTTTGAAAATTATCTTTCAAAATAAAAGTTGAAATGAAAAAAATATGAGTTAAAAAAGCTTAATGTGAAAAACAAATTTAAATGCACTTTAAAAATAGAATGTAAAAAAATTTATGTTTCAAAAAGTTTAATGTGAAAAAATAATGTGAAATGATTAGATCATGAAAAAAATGTAAGGTATAAAAATTTTAGATGCAAAAAAATATGGTTTAAGAGTATAAAAAAAGATAATGTTAATGAAAAATGCTTGTAAAAAGATAGTATTGCAAAATAAGTTCGTAAAAATGTCAGGATTTAAATGATGAAAAAGTTAAGTGTTCGAAAATTATCTTTCAAAATAAAAGTTTAAATGAAAAAAAATGAGTTAAAAAAACATAATGTGAAAAATAAATTTAAATGTGTAATGTTTGAAAAAAGATGATTTAAGAGTATAAAAAAGAATAATGTTTCTAAACAATGCTCGTAAAAAAATAGTGATAAAAAATAATTTCTTAAAAAAAGTAAGGGCTTAAAAGATGAAATAGTTAAATTTTTTAAAATGATGTTTCAAAAGACGTTAAATAAACAAATGGTTCAAAAAGCTTAATGTGAAAAATAAATTCAAATGAGTAATAAAAATATCATGTAAAAAAAATTAGGTTTTAAAAACTTATATGTGAAAAAATAGTGTTAAAGAAATAATTTAAAGTTTGGATAATGAAAAAATTAAAGGTATTTAAAATTTTCTATGCAAAAAAACATGATTTAAGAGTATAAAAAAAGAGGATGTTTCTAAACAATGCTTGTAAAAAAACAGTATTGCAAAATAACTTCAAATGATTTAAATGATGAAAAAGTTAAATATTAAAAAATGATGTTTAAAATAAGTTCAAATGAAAAAAATATGAGTTAAAAAAGTTTAATGTGAAAAACAAAATGAAATGAGTAGTAAAAATGGAATGAAAAAAACTTACATGTTAAAACCTTCAATAAAAAAAGAGAATGTTAAATAAATAATTTTAAATGATTAGATGACGAAAAAAATGTAAGGTATAAAAAATTTTTAATGCGAAAAAATTTGGTTTAAGAGTGTAAAAAAATATAATGTTTTTGAACAATGCTTGTAAAAAAGTAGTATTGAAAAATAAGTTCATAGAAAAAGTAAGAATTTAAATGATTAAAAATTTAAATGTCCAAAAATGATGTTTCAAAATAAGTTTAAGTGAAAATATTTGAGTTAAAAAATCTTAATGTGAAAACAAACTTAAATGGGTAGTAAAAATGAAATGTAAAAAAAATTATGTGTTAAAAATTTTAATAAAAAAAGATATGTTAAAGGAATAATTTTAAATGATTAGATGATAAAAAAGATGTAAGATATAAAAAATTTTCAAATGCAAAAAAAAATATGGTTTAAGAGTATAAAAAAATATAATGTTTCTGAACAATGCTTATAAAAAAAGTTAAATGCTCAAAAATGATCTTTCAAAATATGTTTAAAATGAACAAAATATAAGTAAAAAAAATTAATGTTAAAAATAAATTTGAATGAGTGGTAAAAATATAAAAATGAAGATTTAAGAATCTGCAATATGAAAAAAGTGATGTTTTTAAAAATGTAATGTCAAAAAATAATGTTAAATAAATAATTTTAAAGGTTTAGATAATGAAAAAAATGTAGGGTATAAAAATTTTTAATGAAAAAAAAATTCAAAATCATGTTTAAAAAATATAAAAAATGGTAACCTTTATAAAAAAAGAAAAAATAAATAAAAATAAGTTGAATGCAAAAGAATAATATTAAAAAGTAACTTCTAATGTATAACATAGAAATAAAAAAGTTTTGATAATATTTGAAAACAAATGTTTAAAAAAATGTCAAAACTTTTGTAAAAAAATGTATTTTTGAAATATATGTTGAGATGAATAAAAAATAATGCAACAAAATTAATATTTCAAAATTTTACAATTTTCAATGTAAAAAGTAATATGAAAAAATAAATTTAAATGAGTAGGAAAATAGATTATAAATTTAGATGATGAAAAAATGTATTTTATAAAAAAAGAAAAATAAGTTGAATGTAAAAAAATAATGTTGAAAAATAACTTCTAGTGTGTAAAATATACATAAAAAGGGTTTAGACAATGCAAAGATGGAAGCTTAAAAAGTTTTAAAATTCAACATGAAAAAATTTAATGCAAAAAACTAATGTGGAAAAAGAAGTTGAAACGAGTAAAAAAGTAATTTAAAAAATTTTGATTATTTTAAAAAAGTAATGTGTTAGATGTGTGTAAAGTTATTGCAAAGTATTAGGGGAAAAACCTAAGAGCATATTCCTCAATAAGCAAAAAAATAAAAGCAAGTGTAGGGGGCTAAGGACGTGCTCCTAAGATGTGAAGGATGGTGTACCACTTCCTTCCTTCACACTAAAACCGAGAAACTAAGAACTATTACAAACAAAAGAGGTGACCTTTGTGGGCATCCAACACCTCTAAAAAAGGCCTTTAAATTACAAAGAATTTAAAAGGAAAAATTAAAACCAATTGGTGAAGCCTTCATCAAGTGTTTCCTCTCCAAGACTCCTTTCTTCTTCTCTTGAAGTGAATCTTCCTTAAACTTTTCAATCAACTTTGGGTTCATCCTGCATAAGGGTAGTTTAAAATTTAAAAAAACTTCAATAAAAAAACTCAGAAAAACAAGGTTAAATGAGTAAAAAATAATGTTTGAAAATTTTATATTTTTCAACGTGAAAAAATAATTTAGAAAAAAATTATGTAAAAAAATAATTTAAAAACTTAAATAAGTTCCTTTCAATTTCTCCAGCATCATAAAATTGTTTGTAAATAGGAAATAACACAAAATTTAAGCACTTAAATCAAAATGACATTCGGTTTTGAAAAGTACAAATTAAAATGGATAATGATCATGCAGTCACACAAAATAACTCAACCATGTATAAAGGGTGATGAATTGACAGTGCATAAGCCTTTTTCTCTTTCTAAAATGTCTCATTTCATGAAAGTCCTTTTGTTCATGGACAAGGAACAAAAATCAATCAAATTTGGAGCTGAAGGGCTTTGGTACCATAGCAATGCCCAATATCTCTCAAAACCTTAATCTGTTTGGTAGAACCCTAGAAGCATATGAATGTTTTATATCTTTGGCTAGCAACTTACGCAAGCCTTCAGTAAACCAAGCATGAACCAGATAAAATAATTAAAGTTATTAATATCTTCATACAGAAAAAAATATTTTTAAATCTTACTATCATAATAAACTAATAAAGTTCTTTTCGCTTGAATTATAATTCCTAATAAATTCATTCTACCCATCATTGTTTCATTGGAATCATTGAATTATAAACCTTTTTTAAGAATAATATCAATTTGGTCCTCCAATGTTTAAAATAGATATCAAAATTATCCCATTATCATGGCCCTTTGTGAATCACAAATCTGAAAAAAAAGACATATAATCCCAACTAAGGCTACCTCGCCACATAGAACTAGGAAGTAATAGAGTACTGCAGAGAATTAGAATTCTTCTAAACTGTTTTTCTGAAAACTGGAAAATAAAATAATACTGCTGAGAATTAGAGTTCTTCTAAACTGTTTTTCTGTTAGTAGTTAAGGTGTCAATATATAATTAAAGAACTTATAGTTACATGAGACAAGTAAAAAAGAAATGTCACAAGTGTTGAGTCAAAACTATCCCACCAAGAAATTTCAACTTTACATTTGATGTCCAGTTAAAATATATCTCTCATTTCGTGACTCTAGTTGGAATGATTTCCTCAATACACAAGGCCATTGAAATAGAAATCATCAGAACACAAGACCTAAACTCTTATACAAAACCAATGAATCCAAAATTCAAGCTAACAACAATGTCCAACGAAAACACTTAAATTAGTTTCTTGAATCATTTTCAAATTTACATCTCCTCATCTCCTACACAAAATATAAAAAATTCAATTTTAAAATTTATGGGTGCTGCAACATGTTACTTGGGTTGAACACCCACTGTGAAACTCAAGGAGATTAAATCTTTGGTGTTTTGAAAAAAAAATAGGTCCAAATTTAATTCAGATTGCCAAAGAAGTAACAAGAAGGAAAGACTTAAAAAAAACCCAAAACAGCCCATGAGCTACTCCCAACAAACAAGAAAGATTTTGATCAATCCTTGCACTCTAATAAGAAAGTATAAAAAGCCTAAAACAGAAAGTCATTTTGTTATCTCCTTATACTAGACACCAGCAGTTACAGCGCAACCCAGTTTTATTGCCAACTAAACCCAGTTTTATCAAATTAGTTGTGATATAGATGTCTACAAATTAGTTGGTAGTTTCAATTTAACACAACAAGGATCAATCATAAAAAGAAAAATCAAATCCAATCAAATATAAGTATTTTTTACATGAAACAAGGTGGTCTAATCAAAATAATCAAGAAGGAAACCAATACCAATAATCAAAATAATCAAGCCTAAACAAAATATAAATATTTTTTTTATTTGAATATGTTATGCCTGTATTGGTTCATCAAAAAAGGTATATATATTTTGCAAAGAGCTTACAGAGGGATCTAATTCTATACTATAACAATACAACAACTCAATTATTCATTCAGAATATCAGGTTCGAGAAAAATGAAGCACATTCATTACTTACATTATCACTATTATCTATATAAAACATCTTAAAATAATTAAAATCTGTGTGCCTTAAATGAATAGATAAAGGAAAAATTCAGTAACTAATCAATGAAAATTTCCAAAACATTAAGCCATACCTGATGCAAGAAGTTGTAGTCAAGATCAAAGAAAAAGTTGGCCAAATTTTTATGCCCTCACAATGCTATCCATTTTGCCGCAAGATCACCTCCTTCAACCTAAATGAATTAACAGCAGAATCTATCAAGAAAAGGTGCAAGAAAACTGGGCTTTCAAGATTCTTTTGAATTTTGCAATTTCGCTGGCCGATCAAAGGATTTACATGTGTTTGATGAGATAGAAATAATATAGAATAGAAGAGGTTGTAAGTGTGTGTTTACAGTCTAGTGGCCACTGCAATGTTGTTTTGTTTAGAGAACTGTTGCGGCTCCATTATTCTTTTTGCTCTGGTCCACAATATAGAACATTATCTGTGTAGTAATCTCCGTGTCACTGTTTTCTTTTCTTTCGGATTGACTATCCTCAGATAAGTTTCTTGGCCGAGTACCATGATCGAACGTTGTCCATCCTCCAAGAAAAACCTGTTTGGTGCCAAAGCCCTGTTTTGACAAAAACAAGATTTCAAACCCTCGCTTTTCCTTCTTCTAACCCAACTTAAGAAAAAGAAAAAGAAAAAGAAAAAGAGAGATATTGAAGGGGTTTTCTTTGTAAGAGATTCAATATATTAACAATGTTACAGTGATTGTACGAGTGAAGGGATTTTCTTACATATAATAGTTGGAGGGGACTACCTCCATCGCTACCTACGGCTGAGAGAAAGACAGAGAAAAAACAGAAAATTAAGAATTAAAATGGAATGGAATGATAGCAATTGGAGACTAAAGAGCACTATAAATTTGAAGGGCAATCGTATATATCTATATATACTAAAGCGTGGTGTCTTGGGCTTCTCATATGCAGCAAAAAGCAAACTCAAAATTCATCTTGACAAAGCAAGTAATGACAAGAAAGAAAAAAGAAAAAGATTGTTACCGAGTAGTTTCTTGGGCTTCTCCACAAGGTTCTGCTCCGTTTACAAGTGTCTTGTGGAGTCAAAGAAACCCAAATAACAGCCCATCGGCGGACGAAATCTCCCTTAAACTCTCCGTCGAACAAGAACTTGCGATCCAAGTGTTTGAACATGGGAAATGCTGAAGCCAGAACGCATAGCCTCGCTGCCTCTTTAACGAGAGAATATGTTGAGGAAGAAGGTTTTGGAAAACAGAGGGTGAGTCTCTCTCGATGGCTTCGGCCTTCTCTTCGGTCGCTGAGGTGAGGGGTGACAGAGTAGGAGCGCTTTTCTTTTCTTCCCCTAACGGTAATACCGCCACTCTCATTCTTTTATAGTTTTTCTTTTCTCATTTTATTTTAAAGATTTATTAATAACTTTTTTAATATTCAATAAATAGTAAATACTAAAAGTACATTTAAATCTTTTTAAAAATTATATTTCAAAATTAATTTTAAAGAAATGTTGAAAATTTAATTAGAAGTAAAAGTCAAACACAAAATATTTTAAAAATTCAATTGTAAAATACATATAAAAAATTATAAAGAATATAAATTTAAAAAATATACAAAAATAGTATATAAATTTTTTTAAAAATAACTAAATCAAAATTATTTTTTCTCAACATGTTTTTATTTTCAAAATAAATCTTAAAACCAAAAAGCAAAAACTCAAAATCATCTCAAATAACACCTAAGATGTTCAAGTAGCAAAAACAATATTTATGTCAAAGGAGACCATTTCTTTTTTTATGAAAAAGAGTAGTAAGCAGTAGAAACAAAATTGATGCAATATTTTTATATAAAATTATATTTCATAAAAAATATAAGTTATCAAAATATATATAGAGAAATTCTATAATATTTGTGTTAATGTGGTTGCCTTCATATCGTCCTCTACGGTAGGTTGACAATAATCCTCAAATATCCAATCCTTTGCACATAGTGTTCCAATCACTAGTGTAACAACCTAAAATTTTATAATTTTATACTTCATTTTATGTTTTGTCTTAATAAAGTTTAATACTTTTATTAATTAAAATATGCTGGGAGTGAATTATTATTAATAATATTAGTTATTATTATTATTATTACTTCATTATAATAAGAGGGGTTAAACAAAGTTAGGATTCATTTTAATTTTCTGCCTAGCCATTTATTTAAGTAGACAAAATATAATAAAAATTATGTGAAAAATAAATTTAAATGAGTAATAAAAATATAAAAATGTAGATTTTAAAATTTTCAATGTAAAAAAAATTATGTTTTAAAAACTGTAATGTGAACAAATAATGTTAAAGTAATAACTTCAAAAGTTTAGATAATAAAAAAATATAAGGTATAAAAAAACAGATTTTTAAAATATTCAATGTGAAAATAAAAAACTGATGTTTTCAAACCGGTTATATGATAAAATAATGTTAAAGAAATATTTTTAAAAGTTTAGATGATTCAAAAAAATGAAAAGTAAAACAGATTTTCAATACAAAAAAATAATTCAAAACCATGTTCAAAAGTTATAAAAATGGATAATGTTTATAAAAAAGGTTGGTTAACAAATAATACAAAATAAGTTCGACCCATTTATTTATAAGTTCAAAAAATATGGTTTAAGAGTATAAAAAAAGATAATATTTCCCAAAGTATTGCAAAATAATGTTTATAAAAAGTAAGGATTTAAAAGACAAAAAGTTAAATGTTCGAAAATGATGTTTCAAAATAAGTTTAAATGAACAAAATATAAGTTAAAAAAACTTAATGTGAAAAATAAATTTAAATGAGTAATAAAAATAGAATGCAAAAAAAATTATGGTGTGAAAACTTTAATGTGAGAAAATAATGTTAAATAAATACTTCTAAAATGTAAGTTATAAAATTTTTTCAATGCAAAAAAACATGTCTTAAGAGTATAAAAAAGGATAATGTTTATAAGCAATGCTCGTAAAAAATTAGTATTACAAAATAAGTTTATAAAAAAACTGATGTTTTAAAAACTTTAATGTGGAAATTTAAATGAATAATAAAAATACAATGTAAGAAAACTTATGTTTTAAAAGCTTTATGTGAAAAAATAATGTTAAAAAAATAATTTTAAAAGTTTAGATAATGAAAAAAATGTAAGGTATAAAAAATTTTCAATGCCAAAAAACATGTTTTAAGATTATAAAAAAGGATAGTGTTTCTAAAAAAAGTTCATTAAAAAAATAGTATTAAAAAATTGAATGTTCGAAAATGATAATTTACAATACAGTTTAAATGAATAAAATATAACTAAACAAATTTAATTTGAAAAATAAATTTAAATGAGTAATAAAAATATAATTTAAAAATAATTGTTTTAAAAATATTTAATGCAAATATATAATGTTAAAGAAATAATTTTAAAAGTTTACATGATGAAAAAAAATATAAGGTATAAAAATTTGTCAATGCAAAAAATGAGTTTTAAGAGTACAAAAAATGATAGTGTTTCTAAAATATTTCATAAAAAATAGTATTTCAAAATAAGTTTATAAAAATGTAAGCATTTAAAAGATGAAAAAGTCAAATATCTGAAAATGATGTTTCAAAATAAGTTTAAATAAATTAAATATAATTTAAAAAACATGGTGAAAAATAAATTTAAATGAGCAATAAAAATATAAAGTGGAAGGTTTTAAAATTTTCTATGTGAAAATAATTATGTTTTAAAAATTGTAATGTGAACAAATAATGTTAAAGTAATAACTTTAAAAGTTTAGATAATAAACAAAAGTAAGGTATAAAAAATTTTCAATGAAAAAAACTGATTCAAAACCATGTTTTAAAAGTATAAAAAGGGTAATGTTACTAAAATAAGCTCGTAAAAAATAATTTTGCAAAATAAGTTTATATACAACTTAGGATTTAAAAAATGTAAAAAGTTAAATGTTCAAAAACAATCCTTCACAATAAGCTTAAAAGAACCAAATATAAGTAAAAAAAAATGAATTTGAAAAAAAATTAAATGAACAATAAAATATAAACATGAAGGTTTAAAACTCTTCAATGCAAAATAATAATGTTTTAAAAAATGCAATGTGAAAAAATAATGTGAAAAAAGATTTTAAAAGTTTAGATAACAAAAAATTGTAAGGTACAAAAATTTTCAATGCAAGACAATATGTTTTAAGAGTATAAAAAAGATGATGTTTCCAAAGAAAGCTCATAAAAAAATAGTATTTCAAAATAATTTCATAAAAAAAAGTAAGGATTTAAAACATGAAAAAGTTAAATATTCGAAAATGGATTTTCAAAGTGAGTTTAAATGAACAAGATATAAGTTAAAAAAGCTTTATGTAAAAAATAAATTTAAATGAGTAATAAAAATATAATATAAAAAAATTATGTTTTTATAACTTTAATGTGAAAAAATAATGGTAAATAAATTATTTTAAAAGTTTTGGATAATGAAAAAATAAGGATTTTAAAAACTTTTCAATGCAAAAAAAAAACATGTTTTAAGAGTGTAAAAAAGGATAATATTTCTAAAAAAAGCACGTAAAAAAATAGTATTGAAAAATAAGTTCATAAAAAAAGGTAAGGATTTAAAAGATGAAAAATTTAAATGTTCAAAAATCACCATTCAAAATAAGTTTAAATGAAAAAAATATAAGTTCAAAAACCTTAATGTGCATGATAAAAATAGAGTGTAAAAGAATGATGTTTTGAAAACATTAATGCAAAAAAATAAAATTAAAAGTTCTAGATAATGAAAAAATATAAGGTATAAAAACTTTTCAATGCACAAAATCATGTTTTAAGAGTATAAAAAAGTATCATGTTTCTAAAAAAGGCACGTAAAAAAATTGTATTACAAAATAAGGTCATAAAAAAATTAAGGATTCAAAACATGAAAAAGAATAAATTTAAATGAAAAAAATATAAGTTAAAAATTCTTAATGTGAAAAATAAATTTAAAGGAGTAATAAAAATAAAATGTAAAAAAAATTGTTTTAAAAACTTTAATCTGAAATAATAATGTTAAAGAAACAATTTTAAAAGTTTTGGATGATGAAAATATAAGGTATAAGAACTTCTCAATATAAAAAAAAACATGTTTTAAAACAATAGTATTGCAAAATAGTATAATGTTTCTAAAAAATGTTCGATAACAAAAATATTATTGCAAAATATTATTGAAAAATGTTCGATAACAAAAAAAAACATGTTTTAAAACAATAGTATTTCAAAAAACGTATGAAAAAGGATAATGTTTCTAAAAAAAGCACGTAAAAAAATAGTATTGCAAAATAAGTTCACAAAAATGTAAGAATTAAAAGATGAAAAAGTTAAATGTTCAAAAAGTAAGTTTCAAAATAAGTTTAAATGAACAAAGTATAACTTAAGACTTAATGTTAAAAATAAATTTAAATGAGTGATAAAAATCGAATGTAAAAAAATTATGTTGTAAAAACATTAATGCAAAAAACTAATGTTAAAGAAATAATTTTAAAAGTTTAGATAATGAAAAAAATATAAGGTATAAAAAATTTGCAATCTGAGAAAACATGTTTTAAGAGTTTAAAAAGGGATAATGTTTCTAAAAAAAGTTTGAAAAAATCGTATTGCGAGATATGTTCATAAAAAAGGTAAGGATTTAAAAGTTGAAAATGTTAAATTTTTCAAAAATGATGTTTCATAATAAATTTAAATGAAAAAAATATAAGTTAAAAAATTTAATGTGAAAAATAAATTCATCATGAGTGATAAAAATAGAATGTAAAAAAAATGTTCAAGAAATAATTTTAAAAGTTTAGATAATAAAAAAATGTAAAGTATAAATAACTTTCAATGCGAAAAAAATGTCTAAAGAGTATAAAAAGGATAATATTTCTAAAAAAACTCATAAAAAATAGTATTCAAAATAAGTTCATAAAAAAATAAAGGATTTAAAAGATGAAAAAGTTAAATGTTCAAAAATCATGTTTCAAAATAAGTTTAAATGAACAAAATATAAGTTAAAAAAGCTTAATGTGAAAGATAAATTTTAATGAGCGCTAAATACAGAATGTAAAAGAATGATGTTTTAAACACATTAATGCAAAAAATAATGCTAAAGAAATAAATTTAAAAGTTTTGGATAATGAAAAAATAAAAGGTATAAAAACTTTTCAATACAAAAAAACATGTTTTAATAGTATAAAAAAGGATAATATTTCCAGAAGAGGCACGTAAAAAAATAGTATTGCAAAATAAGTTCATAAAAAAAGTAAGGATTTAAAAGATGAAAAAGTTAAATGTTCAAAAATGATGTTTCAAAATAAGTTTCATTGAACAAAATATGAGTAAAAAAAAATTAATGTGAAAAATAAATTTACATCAGTAATAAAAATAGAATGTAAAAAAATGTGGTTTTAAAAACTCTAAAGTGAAAGAATAATGTTAAAAAAAATTCAAAGATTAGATAATAAAAAAATGTAAGGTATAAAACATTTTCAATGTGAAAAAATATGTTCTAAAAGTATAAAAAAAGATAATGTTTTTAACAAAAGTTTGTAAAAGAAGTAAGGATATAAAAAATGAAAATTAAATTTTCAGATATTATCTTTCAAAAAAATTTAAATGAACAAAATATAAGTTAAAAAACTTAAGGTCAAAAATAAATTTAAATGAGTGACAAAATATAATGTAAAAATATTTATGTTTTAAAAACATTAATGTAAAAAAATAATGCTAAAGAAATAATTTTAAAAGGTTACATAATAAAAAATACGTAAAGTATAAAATTTTCAATGTGATAAAAAATATTTTAAGAGTATAAACAAGGATATTGTTTCGAAAAAAAAACTGGTAAAAAAAATTATTGCAAAACAATTTCATAAAAAAAGCAAGGATTTAAAAGTTGAAAAACTCAAATGTTCGACAATGGTGTTTGAAAATAATTTTAAGTAAAACAAAATATTAGTGAAAAATTAATATAAAAATATAAAAATAAAGGTTTTAAAATTATCAATGTAAAAAAACGTTTTAAAGAATGTAATGTAAAAAATAATGTTAAATATTTAACTTTAAAAGTTTAGATCATGAAAAAAATGTAATGTATAAAAATTTTGAATGCAAAAAAAAATTCAAAACTATGTTTTAAAAGTATAAAAATAGTAATCTTAATAAAAAGACCTTAAAGAAAAGCAAGGGCTTAAAAAATTAAAATATTGAATATTTGAAAATGGTCATTCATAATAAGTTTAAAGGAGTAGATGATGAAAAAAATGTAAGGTATAAAAAATTTTCAATGCGAAAAAATATTGTTTAAGAGTATAAAAAAGATAATGTTTCTGAACAATACTTTAAAAGAAATACTATTTCAAAATAAGTTCATAAAAAAAGTAAGGATTTCAATGATGAAAAAGTTAAATGTTCGAAAATGATGTTTCAAAATAAGTTTAAATCAACAAAATATGAGTTAAAAAAGCTTATTGTGAAGAACAAATTTAAATGAGTAGTAAAAATGAAAACAAAGTTATTATTATTATTATTATTACTTCATTATAATAAGAGGGGTTAAACAAAGTTAGGATTCATTTTAATTTTCTGCCTAGCCATTTATTTAAATAGACAAAATATAATAAAAATTATGTAAAAAATAAATTTAAATGAGTAATAAAAATATAAAAATGTAGATTTTAAAATTTTCAATATAAAAAAAATTACGTTTTAAAAACTGTAATGTGAACAAATAATGTTAAAGTAATAACTTCAAAAGTTTAGATAATAAAAAAATATAAGGTATAAAAAATTTTCAATGCAAAAAAATTCAAAATCATGTTTTAAAAGTATAACAAAGGGTAATGTTAATAATAAAAAGCTCTTAAAAATAATTTTGCAAAATAAGTTCATAAAAAAAAAGGATTCAAAAAATTAAAAAGTTAAATATTTGAAAACAATTTTCACGGTAAGTTTAAATGAACAAAATATAAGTAAAAAAATTTAATTTGAAAAAAAAAGTAATAGAATCTAAACATGAAGGTTTAAAACTCTTCAATATGAAAAAACATTATGTTTTTAAAAACTGTAATGTAAAAGAAATAATTTAAAGGTTTAGATAATTGAAAAAATGTAAGGTATAAAAAATTTTCAATGCGAAAATACATATTTTAAAAGTATAAAAAAGGATAATGTTTCTAAAGAAAGCTCATAAAAAAATAGTATTGCAAAATAAGTTCATAAAAATAGTAAGGATTTCAAAGATGAAAAAGTTAAATGTTAAAAAATGATGTTTCAAAATAAGTTTAAATGCACAAAATATAAGTTAAAAAAGTTTAATGTTAAAAATAAATTTAAATAAGTAATAAAAATAGAATGTATAAAAAATTATATTTTAAAAACTTTAACGTGAAAAAATAATATTCAATAAATAATTTTAAAAATTTAGGCAATAAAAAATGCAAGGTATAAAAAAATTTGAATGCAAAAAAACATGTCTTAAGAGTATAAAAAAGGATAATATTTCTAAAAAACTTTGTAGAAAAATAGTATTTAAAAAATAAGTTCATAAAAAAGTAAGGATTTAAAAGATGAAAAAGTTAAATATTCAAAAATGATGTTCCAAAATAAGTTTAAATGACCAAAACATAAGTTCAAAAATCTTAATGTGAAAAATAAATTTAAAGAGTAATAAAAATAGAAAGTAAAAAAATTTTGTAAATAAATCGTATTGCAAAATAAGTTCATAAAAAAAGTAAACATTTAAAAAATGAAGAAGTTAAATGTTCGATAGCGATCATTCACAATAAGTTTAAATGAACAAATATAAGTAAAATAATTTAATTTCAAAAATAAATTTAAATGAGTAATAAAAAATAAACATGAAGGTTTAAAAATCTTCAATGTGAAAAAAAAATATATTTTAAAATGTAACGAAAAAAATGTAACGTATAAAACATTTTTTATGCAAAAAAATATGTTTTAAGAGTATAAAAAAAATTATATTTCTAAAGAAAGTCCGTAAAAAAATAGTATTGCAAGATAAGTTCATAAAAAAAGTAAGGATTTAAAAGATGAAAAAGTTAAATGTTCAAAAATTATGTTTCAAAATAAGTTTGAATAAACAAAATATAAGTTAAAAAAACTTAATGTGAAAATAAATTTAATGAGTGATAAAAATAGAATGCAAAAAAAATTATGCTTTAAAAACTTTAATGTCAAAAAAATAATTTTAAAGAAATAATTTTAAAAGTTTAGATAATGAAAACATGTAAGTGTACCCTTCCTAGAGACCACCTCGGGACCCCACATCTCAGCACCACTGCCCGGGTTTATCCGTGACCCATAACTCAACCTGGTACCGATTACAGCTCGGTACGCGACAGAAGCCCAATTAGGAAGATCCATTTCTATAAAAGGTAACTTGGAAGGACGTAAATAAGGAAACTCGGAAACAAGACCTCCTTAAATATAGGAGCCCTAAACCCCCCACAGGTATCAAATCCTTCACTAAAAACTCTATCATCTTACTCTCTCACTGACTTGGGCGTCAGAGTCCCTTTTGTAGGTGCACACATGTCCCCCCAGAGCCCAGGACCACGACAGACCAAGAGGATAATTGTTCTACACGATTCTGGTAAGAACATTTGGCGCCTACCGTGGAGCCATAGAAATTCATGCACCCCCCCTCTACCGTTCATCCCTAATGGTGTAGACGCGCGAAGGACCCCGTCCCTCGGCCACCAAGCAAGCGGGAGAAGTGGACCTACTGGAGGAGATAAGGAAATCGCCAGGAAACATGAGTCGACTTGCTTCTACTTAGAGAAGAAAAGGCAACCATAAGGACAATCATCTAGGGACTGCAGGGCAGGCAACTCGAGGACGACCCGAATGATGATAACAGCGACAATGATGTAAGAAGTCATCACCTTGATAGGAACACCCAGAGCACCCGCCATGGGGAGAAAGATAGGGAAGCGTCCGAAGGGGACCCGTCCATCGGACAACACTCATCATCCACCTGAGGAGTCCAAGGGCACTGTGTAAGGACCAACGACGGCCTGAGCGTATCTCACACACCAGCATGCACGATAAGTAGGAGGCACCCCTTCGTGGATGGGATTCTCGACCACCCCGTGCCGTGGGGATGGAGGCCCCTAGCAATCAAACTCTAAGAAGGCACCAACAACCCTAATGCACATAGAAGCATTCCTCATGCAGGTAAACCTATACTCTAATGAGGATTGAGTACTATGTAAGATATTTTCCACCTCCCTGGCCGAGGCAACCCTTAACTAGTGGTCGCAACTCCCCCAACGATCCATTGACTCCTTTGACACCCTAGTAGACAAGTTCACCACCCACTACACGGCCTGCTGACCGCAGAGGACGACCACAAGCGACCTCATCAGGCTCTTCTAGAGGGACAAGGAGACACTCCGTGAGTTTATGGATCAGCTGTAAAAAATTATCACACAGATCATGGACCTCAAATCTAGCATAGCTCTGCACTCCGCAATCTGTGCCCTAAAGTCAGGATGCTTTGCGGACAGCGTCGCAAATCGTCGCCCATTAACATTAGAAGAATTCATGGAACGGCCTGCAAAATACGTCCAAATGGAAGAACCCTCCTTGCAGTGAAGGCAACAACGGGTGCCAACCACCAACAAAAAGGACCAACCTAGGCTACCGAGGAAGGATCGGGAAGAAGGGCATCACCAGCCCGTCTAGGACAGAAGTTTCAAACGACAAGGAAAACCATAACCCAGGTTCACCATTTATACCCCATTAACAAAATCTTGGGCATGCATCTTGGAAGAAGCCTTCAGCACTAAAGTCCTATGCCTCCCCCAGCCAGCCCCCTCCGGCGACGACGCAGACGTAGCAAACATTACAAATACCATCGCTGCTTTGGCCACACCACCGAAGAGTGTGTCGCACTCCGGGATAGGATTGAAGAACTAATCCAACAAGGAAGGCTCAAACAGTTTATCCGACGACAATAGTCGAGGCCAACAAAAGCACGGAGCCAGAGACAGCCATCACCGGAGGAAGGAAAATGCTCGCACAGACAGGATCAACACCCCTACATGTAGTCATAAAGTACTAAGAACTCTTGTAAATTTTTATTTCAATGATAAATCTAATTTTGAGTTCTTAGTTTAATTTTAGTAGTATAATACTAGACCTACAATTTAATATTTTTGTTAAATTTATTTTAAAAAGGAAACTATTCATGAAGAATAACTCCTTCACCATAGAGTTATTGCAATCATAGTTATAAAAATCGATTCAGTCTAACTAGTCATACTCGTTGGACCGGTAATCAGTTAGCTAACTAGTCTTATTTGCATTTTGGACTCAGCCAACTTGATTGAACTGGTGATCAACAACTTGATCTAGTTGAATAGGATTGACGGGTTTTAATTTTTTTTAAATACAAATTTTAGTAAAAATAAATTAAAATTACACACCTAAAAATTAAATAATAAACTTGAAAATTATTCAATAGATTAACTTACCACTAAATTGTAATAATTAATTAGTAACTTATAGGTGAAAAAATAATAAGTCTAGTTTAAAGAAGTCACATAAATTTGAATTATGAATTATCAAATTATATTAGTAATATTTTTTTATAATTTTTAATATATATCGAGTCTACTAGATCACTCGTCAACTAGACTCATTAACTCACTGTCTCTTAACTAAGACAATTATCAGACTGATTTTAATAATTATGATTAACAATGCTTATTGCTAAAGAACTCTACTTATAGATTTTTTTCTTTTGTGAAAGGACTCTACTTATAGATTTTTTTAACTAATTTTAGTATTTTTTAATAAATTGTGATCTTATTAGAGTTATCTCTTGTAAACAATACCTATAATAATAAATAAAAACTTGCTTAATAATTTTGAAAGTATCTTAACAAATTATAATGCAAGATAATTTTTTTTAAAAACGGAGAATAAATTAACAAAATCCTATTTTCAAATTCTAAAATTTATGACACCATTATATAATAAATAATTTAATTTTTTATCATCAATATATACATAACATTAACTGATATTCATTAAACCAAATCCACAATTTTCATGTAATACCATAAAGATTCCATTTGTTTAAAATTATTTTTTTAAATAATATATTTTTTTTAAAAAAATCACTTATAAGAATTTTTAAGATGTTTGTCTAAACTTTTCTCAAAAAGCAAATCAAGAGATAATCAGTTTTCTACTTTTTTTAAGAAGCAACTCAAAGTTGCTTATAAAAAAAAATTTCAATAAAAGAGAGAGAAAATCTTTAAACAACTTCTATTTTTTAAAACAAATTTATTTTCTATGATTGAAACCAAGTGGAAATTTAAGGAAATTTACTTCTGATTATACAGGAATCTCTAAAATAAAATTATTTTTTAAAATATTTTAAAAAGTACCTTTTTTATCACAAACAAACTAGCCCAAAATAGGCTTTTAATTTTTTGTGATAAAGTACTAATTTAAAGCCAATTTAAAGCCCCATAGCAGAGTGGTTTTGGCATTCTTGAAATGTGTTTGTAAACTCAAGAATGATTTTAAGGTATGTTTTGAAAAATTGGCTTAAAAGTTAGTTAAAATTTGAAAAATTAGTTGTAAGTATTTGATAAAATTATTTATATGGCTAAGATGGAGAAGAGCTTCTCTAAAAACTCTAATATGAAAAGCTCCTTTCAGATACGTTGATTTAGTGTTTGGATGATACTTATATAAAAGCTTATATAGTACAACTTATTTAAAAAGTAGTGTTCAGATGAAATTATACAAGTGCTTCTATATTAGTAATATTATAAAAAAGGCTATATAAAAATTAAATGAATTAATTTTTAAATGAAATAAAAATAAAAATAATTTTTTATTAAAAAAATTATTTTTTCTTCATCCTTTCAATCTCAAATTTGGATCAAGATTTTTTTGTCTCCTAAATTTAAGAAGTTTTTTTAGTCACTAAGATAAGGTGCCTCCTAAATTAATATTAATTTTAAGTAATTTTAATATAATTTTTATTTAAAAAATAAATTTAATCATATTTTTTGGATGTGTGATGCACTTTTTCTTCTAGCTCGTCCCCACACCTATAATAGTATGTAGGTTGTGGCACATCGCTATCAACAAACCTCTTATGCATTTTCTCCTCTAGTGGGTCCTCACACTTTTGTGGGATGTCATACATCTATATGGAAAAATCTCTGTTTCTCTTTCTTTCCACTACATCTCCTCTATTATGTGGGATATTCAACATTGATTTGAAAAAGTTCTCAATTCACTTTTCTCTTTCGATGCGTCTCCCACACCTATGTGAGATGTTTCACATTGTTGTGAAAAACCCCTTATACACTTTCTGTTTTTTCACGTATTCCACACATTTGTTTATATAACCACGTCACCACGAGAAAATCCCTTATACATTTTTTCTTTTAACATGTCTTCCACACCTATATGGACCTAACCATAGAGTTGTGATACACATCATAGTACTAATTATGAATTTTAACTTATTTTTAATTGGAGTTAGACCGATGATAATTACGATGATTATTTAATAAACCTTTCAAGGAAAAAATAGAGATTTTTTAGTGCACAATCAAGATAAGGTAAGCAATGTATTATTACTGCATAAAAAGATAATTTTGACATACAAACAATTTATTAGTGGTCTCAACATTGAAAATTTGAATAAGGAATAATTTAATTTTTGAGTCATTAATAAACTTATTTAAGTATTATAGTTAATTTTAAAAAACAAAGAAATTAAATACTTGATGGAAACATAGTTTTAATTTACTCTCCGACTTGTTCAATTTGTAAAGAACTTTGAGCATTGAGTCCTGCCCAAGTGTTAGTAGCAAGGTCCACTTTGTCTTTCTATTCATCACTATCTTCATGTTCATAGTTTTCACCAAATGAATCAAGTTCTTCATCACTCCTATGATTTCTTTTGATAAAGTTATGTGAATCCCTGCAAGGAACAATAACTTCAATTTGTATCTTCAAAGAAAAAGGAGTCATATTATCCAATATCTTCCATGTCATTTTATATAAATCAAATGCACATTCAGTTGTACTTCAAAAGCTAGAATGATAATAATAAAAAACTTCAATTTGACCTTTGATTCTAGGACCCTTTTTGAAGTGTGGAAGATGGTACCTATTTTTCTTCTATGGTGCTAAAAATCCATTAAAAGTCAGGGATCCAACATCAACAAGATAATATTTCCCTAACACACAATTATATATTCTCTAAAAAATAAAATAATATCGTATATAAAGTACCTTGAGAAGGATGTGGAAAATGCAGTGTAGGCTTACATATAGCCTCCATAAATATCTTAGTATCATGCACAAAACATTCCCAAACAATGGTGAAACACGTGTTAAAGTCACATACAACCTTGACATTAGTGGTAGCACAACCTTTTCGACCAATAAAATTTATTTGAAGATGAGGAAGAACACAAACTCGGATATGAGTACCATCTATTGCACCTATATGATCCTTAAAATAAGAAGGAACATCTCCAAATGATGGATCAATAAACTTAATTATGTCTTTTGCAAGAATACATATAACTTTTAGACATTGAAATTTATAAAATGATAAATAAGGACATCACTAATTATTATATCAATAATGAGATATTTAAAATAATTATAACATATTTTAATAATATAAAATTTCTTAATATAAATTGATTACATATTTAAATTATAAATTACTATAAATATATTTAAATTATAGTTTTTTATAATTAAATATTTAAATTTTAAAATAACTATAATTATATATTTAAATTATAAATTACTATTGTTGGAGATCTCACATTGAATAATAGTATAACCAAATAAGAGTATATAAGTGAGACGTAAACCGCATCTTAAAAGCCTGTTTTGTTATGTTGTGTTAGGCTCAATTTCACCATTTTTAATATGGTATCAGAGTCTATCCTAATAATTTGTTATTGTCGCTGGGTCTATCGTACCACTTGCTATCAGAACATCTGCAAATGTTAAACTTCATGTTTGAGATGTCCCATCCTTGACATGAGAGGGTGTGTTGGAGATCCCACATAGACTATTGATATGACCAAATAGGAGTATATAAGTGAAGTACAAATCTCACCTTAGAAGTTGATTTTGTGAGGTTGGGTTAGGTGCAATTTCACCATTTCTAATAACTATAAATATTTACTAAAATTGGTTTATCAATTGAAAGTTTTAAAATGAAAAATTAAGATCAAAATGAAATATTTATAATAACTGCATGTTTTAATAATATAAATTGTTACATATTTAAATTACTACAATTATATATTTAAAGTATAAATTTCTATAATTACACATTTAAATTATAAATTCTATATATATTTTAATATCTTAATATTAGATAATTATATATTTAAATTATAAAATTGTGACGCATGAGGAGAGAAAAATAGTGAGAAAATTTATTAATGAAGATAGAGTTGTAAAAAATAAAATAAACTAATGGTTAAAAATGATATTTTTTAGAAAAACTAACTAGAATTACTTTTTAGAAAAATATAGTAATTACAAAAAAAGAATTAATAATTTTTTACTTACCAAAAAGAGTTGAGACTATTTCAACTAGTTTTTCATGTAATCAGTCCAAAATGAAAATCAAACACATTATAACTAAAGTAATTTTTCACAAAAAGCTAATAACTACATTAAAAAATTACTAATTTTATTTATCAAACAAAGGTGAAACCATTTCAATTAGTCAAACACACTCTTAGTTATACAACAATGGATAAGGATTTTTTGTAAGAATAGTTCTAGTATATTAGGTTTTTCTTCTATATTAAAATAGAAAATTGGGTGAAGGACAACGAGCTATGGAAAAATGGGTTCTTCTACAACCCTGGTTCACGACACTGAAATGTGGTTCCACCACGAACATAAGAGAACAACGTTGACATCGTTTGCACATTTTTTTCATGCGTTTTTTTATCAGTTACTTTCAAAACCAGCAATAAGACAATTTTCAGAAATTATGACAAAATAGTAGTAATTTGTGAACATTGAGAGGTTGAAAGATCTAACATGAACATTGAGAGATCTAACAACTCCAAATTGCGGAATTTCGATGCAAGCATCTAAAATATGAATTACATCCACAGGTATCCCTTCTTTCTCTCAGCCAAGAACTAAGACCTGAGTAAACAACCAAATAATATGTTTAAACATGTATCATTGAATAGAATATTAAAAGATCTGACAAAAAGTACCATTTCAGATGGCCATTCAATAAAACCAGATGATACAATCGAAAACCAGTCAATTGGTTTAACTATGACTAGGTGACTTATTGACTCTTAATTTAGCAGGTAAATTCAATATCGACATTTCCTGTCAGATTTTCTACACATTGATATTTTAATGAAAATGCACAATTCTATATGGATAAAATCAAAACTATTGCAAGGGAAAAAATGCCACAGACCCCAGTGGTGGAGGAAGTGAGGAACCAAAGTAAAATAAGTCCAAACTTGTGAGTGTAATAAGGAGAAAATTTATTTATTATTTTGGCATCTCCTGCTGCCCAGATTATCCCTATTCATACAACAAAATTTTAAAAGAACTTGAAGGAATTGTGGATGTTAAAAAATAGAACAAATTACAAAAACCCTTCCTCAACTTTTATCAAATTACACATAACTCCACTATTCTTTATTTTTCTACACTAACCTCTCTTTAAATTTAAAAATATCACACTAACAGTTTCTATATTTATATTAACACTCTTTTCAAACCTTACACTAACATTCCTTTGCGGTGCGAAAAGTAATGGTTACAAAAATAACGTGCATGTATAATTACACTAAATTTCAGAAAGTATTACTGTAATTTACTTTTAAAAAATACAAGGTCAGAATAGTTACCATTATTTGGAGAAGATATACCGATCAAGTGGTACACTATTTGCAGTTTGTTCCAAACCCAAGATAGAAAAACCTCTCTTTTTTTTCTGCAAGTAAGCCTTTATGCTATCTACAGGGACTTCTATTATAGGAACCACTTTTCAGCTGTCACACTACAAACAACAATCAATTTTCAGCAATTTTGACAAAACTAGTGGTACTTTGTAATTAAAACACATAGTATAAGTATAACATGATACATGCTTGTATATAGGATTTTTAATCTTCGTCTACTTTTTTTTTTGTCAGAATAAATTAGCAAGTTATCGGTGTACTTTAAAACAATATCTACTACTACTTGCTAATGTACTCCATCTAAAAAGCAAGTATACATCAACAAACTCTTGAAACATTTGCTATCATACATAAACTTGTTTTTTAGTTAAAGTATATTTTGAAGTTTCACTCGTTTATTTTAAAATAATCTTTACTTATAACTTGTTGTTAATGTCCTTTTGTATTGCATCAGCATAGTTTATCAACAAAAGAGTACTACTATGGTCTTTACAACATTAAAACTATAGAGAAATTTATGAATTGTGTGTATTAAGTCACATACATTAATGTATTTATTTATAGTCATATGTAAAAGTTAAATAAGGAACAAAATAAAATCAAATCCTTACGATATTTTCCTATTTACATACCATCAAATAATATATTTAACATTCCTTCAAGCTAGAAAATCAACATATATGTTATATGTTCCAAACTTGTTACAAATATAATTAATACAAGACCCCTTCACAAATTTTGTAAGCACATTTGTCAATTGGTCACTTGAGTTGATAAAATTAGTAGTGATTGAGGAATTGACTTACCAAAATGACAACAAATGCGATGTCAGACCGAGTCTTTAATATCTTTTGGGTCTTTTAAATGTTCCTTGACCTGGAAGGAGCTTGACATTTAGATGCATTGGAGTGTCACTAGAACGACACTCAATCATACCAGTCTCAATGAGACTATCCAAAACATATCTTCTCTATGAGATAGCAATATCAAAGAAAGTTAGGCAACGTTAATGCCTAGAAAATATTGGAATAGGCCAAAATCCTTCATTTGAAATTGACTTTGAATGTGAAATTAAGTCGGCATATATCCTCAAAGTCATTACTAGTAAAATGACGTCATCAAGGTAGACCACCACATAAATGTACAAGACTAGGTGGAGAATGGAGGAAGAAAATGAGAGATCAACTTCACAACAAGACATACCAAATTGAATAAAAGTTGAGCTTAAACGACCAAACTAGGACGAAGAGATTGCTTTAAGCCATAAAGAGAGCATCTTAGGTAACAAGCAAGATGATACCCATAAGAAGCAAATAGACTAAATTATAAGGACAGTTAGGAACATAGAAAACAAAACTTAAGTTTAAGCTAGGAGATTGGAAACTAGATTGATTCCTTGTGAGACAACTTTGAACCCATTAGCTAATGTGATAAACAATGTTATTAATGGTGGATAGCGGAACATAGTGGAAGGCAAAATTCTGCCATAAAAACACGCAATTGCGCCTTATGGCACCACCACGACGGACATTCCTTTACAAATTTTGTAAAGCGGTTGGCAAAAATTCCGCCATGCCATGGTGCAATCACCATAGCGGTTATTTAACAACACTAGTGATAATGTGAGAAAATTTAGGAAATGATATGGATGAGAACAAAGAATTATTACTAAAGATATGATCAAAAGCACCTAAGTCAACAATCCATGGACTTTGACTCTTTTCAATTTGAGATATATAGGCTGTTAAAACAGTGTTGAAGGAGATTGAGCTTGATTATTGGATTTCAACCTTAAATACTTTTGGTATTCTTCTTTTGATAATTTCCTCACCTCAGATTTTTTAGACTTAGATACATGGACATTTTTATCTGGAAAACCATGTAAGGAATGACGTTATTTGTGCATGTCCCATCTTACGATAGATACATTGGAGGTGTCCATCTCTACCACCATATCCTCCTCGATTTCCAGGACCTCTCCTGGATGATATAGTAATTTTAAGTGACTACCATCATTTTTAAGGGTAGGAACACAAAGGAGACGTGTCATCAAACTTTTTGTAGTGGTGTTGGAGATCCCACATCAACTAGTAATATAGTCAAACAATAGTATATAAGTAAGGTGACCTTACAAGCAAATTTTGTAAGGTTGAGTTAGGTCCAATTTCACTAATTATAATATGGTATAAGAGTCTATCCTACTGATTATTTTCGGGCGGCTATCGTGCCATCCATTATCAAACCACCCGCAAATGTTAAACTTTACACTCGAGATGTCTAGTACTCGATGTGAGGGGGTGTGTTGGAGATCCCACATCAACTAGTGATATAACCCAACAATAGTATATAAGTGAGGTGCAAACCTCACCTTACAAGCCGGTTTTGTATGGTTAGTTAAACTCAATTTCACCATTTCTAATAAACAGGAACATAATCCATTGAAGGTTGGATTCATACCATGAATAATCAAGAGCATGTATAAGTTATCACGTCTCTAACTTACATTTTATAGAAATTCAGTTTGTTTAAGGGAAGCCAACTTCTGAACAAAATCAAATCAGCGTTGAAAATGACACAAAGTTCCATAGAGTTGGGGCATGATAAATAGTTTTTACCATTGAATTTCTCTGTGGTAACAATGATTGTTCCAACAATAGAGAGTACAAGACCTGAACTAGATCTAGTATAGGTTGAAGTAGCGATGTATAGTGTTGAAAATAGTAGAGGAAGAGGTCGAGAGAGAGAGAGATCCAGACCCACTAACCAAATGAAGACAAAGCCAAAAACTAACTACTGAGATGGACTGACTAGGTACCGACAAGACCAAGGAAGTACGTCTGTGAGATTCTAATAGCAAGATGACAATACGTGGCTTACACATGCCAATCAAATCCGTTAACCAAACCAGCGCGTGAGGGAGCGTAAAAGCTCCTTTGCCTTTAGTATTTTGGAGTTATGCCACACTTAGTGAGGAACCCTAGATGGTGGTGTTGCCAAAGGTATAGTCATTAGTGTTGACAAAGATATGGCTAAAGAGACATAGGATGGTAGTTTTTACAGAAAGCACGAAGAGCGGGACCGAACCTACTATGATACCAACTTAAGAATATTAATGATTTGCTTGGGTTGCTTAACCACCTCAACTCAACTTCATATCATTATATATTGTTAAATTAAAAAAGTGTAAACAAGCAAAAGGGGGGTGCAGTTTGAGAAGCCCCTTTAAAACTATGGCTATAGCTAAGAAAATAAAATATACATGACAATACAGCCACTCAGATTCCAAACCTTACCCACCATCACATAAACCCCAAAATTTGATTTCAAAATAGAATTGATGTGAGCAGCTTCTTGCTTAGTTTCTTGTTGTGTAGCATATGTATGCAAATTTTCATTTCAAGAATCATTCGTTATTCATTTCGCTTGCTTTGGCCCCTTTGCCTTCTCCCTTGTCATTGTTTGGATTCTCAAGGCCTTTGCTCCTCTCATGCAAACCTTAACTCTAAAGCTTCAATTTGGAGTGTGGAAATAGAAGAAGCATTGCTATCTTTCTTTCATACTTTTAAGTGTAAAAATGTTTCCTTAATACTTTGCTGACCAGTTTAGGCTTCAATCTATTTTTGGCCATTTTTTGTTTGTAATTTTTCTCACATCAGTATACAAAAAATTTATTCTATTCATAATATTTTTCTTTGGTAATTGTTTTCTAAGTCAACTCATTCTGGTGGATACCACATATGATTTTGCAGGACAACTAAAGATCACTTGGATCACTATTGTTTTCAACTATGTACATTGATTAGGATAAATAGGAGTATGTTGTACTCATTCATCAACTTTTCATTTGAATTTTTCAATCCATTCAATGAGCTACTTCTATGAAACTCCTATTTTTTTAGCTCTATGACGTGTAGCCACATGAAGTAAAAAACATGGAAACTCACTAGAGGTCATGGTGGAATATCACATAAATTTTTTTTTCTGCTATAGTCACTTTTTAGTTTAAAGCCACATATAAGAAACCACTGGTATGTGACATCTCTTGTTCTCTAAAGTTTAAGTATTTCAAATGATTAGCGATCCAAAAGTATTTCCCTTTTGACATTTAAGAAGAAGCCAAATAGTAAGTCCACTTAAAGTTTGTGACATCCATAAATATATAAAGCCTAAAAAAAAAGTTCTATCATCAAAACCTGATTAGTTGGAACTGTTTGTCATTTATGATTTTTTTTATCAGCAATGGCCAGTCCTGATGCTTTAAATACCTATTTTACACAAAAATAGGAATAAATAAAATGAAGTTTTTCTCTAGAAAAAAGAAAGTTAGACAATGGTATAGATAAGATTGACAAATGGAGCAGAAGGAGTAACTTACCTCATATATACGTGCCAAACCAGCAAGACTGGGTACGCGATCAAGTAATGATGCAACAAGGATGAAATTATGTCGACTTGCTTTTTGACAATCTAGAAATGATCTTCTTGAATGCAATAATTGATCAAGAAGGAGATCATCCCTTTCTATATCTGCCATGTTGATCTTGAAATTAAATAATGGAAGAGACAAAACCATAAATCACATACAAATATAGAAGTATTAGGAAAGAAATTCAAGTCCTACATCAGCTAGAGATAGTACCGAAAATCCAAAATACAGTCTATAAGTGAGGAACAACCCTCATCCCATAAGCTAGCTTTTAGGGTTGAGTTAGGCCCAAATACACCATTTCAAAGATGGTATAAGAGTTATTATCCTAGATCCATTAAAATGGGTCATCCACTATATTATTCCACTATATTATTCACGCATCAAACCCACTGGGCATGAAGGAGTGTATTAAGAAAGAAATTCAAGTCCCACATTGACTAAATATAGTGCCAAAATACAAAATATAACTGCAGAACAACTCTCACACTTTGAGCCAAAATTTTGGAGTTGAATTAGATCCAAATCCACCATTTTTATGACAAAGAAAGACAACTTACACAATTACAAAGTCATAATGACAACCAAAACATCATTAGATTGTGAGTTCCTTTTCATTCCTTTATTAGTTGTTGAGAAAATTCAAACATACCAGCCATTTTTTGGTAGGTTTCATCATTGCCATAAAGGAAGCCTGCTTCATTGTCCCCCTTGTCATGTTTGGTAGAAGTAACTTTTTTCTGGAAATCTGAAGACATATCTGTAAGCATGCTTCCTTCAATACCACCAGATAAATTTTCCATACAATTCTTATCCCCATTGAAATTTAGAGTCTCATTCCTGATTGTCACCACATCCTTGGCCATCAAACACTGGAGATCTTCCTTGGCATCCTATAACAAAAAAGAGGAAAACTTACAACTTGAAATTTAAAATATAGCCTCTCTTTTAGATAAGTATGGAAAAGTACTTACATTTAAAATTTTCAGAACCTACTCCATGAGAGATACTGGAACACATTCAAAATTATCCTCCTTTACACATTAAAAAGATAGAATAAACAAATATATCATAAAAGTAGAAACATAAGCTCATTTATATTGATCATAAACATTGAAATAGATTCATTTTATTAGAGAGATGATTTTATCTTAAGTCATTACAAGTTACAACCATCTTTGTTAGCTGAAATGAGTAATTGGCAAATGTTTACACTAATCAATGTGAGGTCCTAGGGTAGGCTACAAAAGAAACAAGCTTAACGCATATGATCTGAATTCTCAGGCTTGAACAGAGTGTTTAGAAACAATGCAAATAAGGTCACTATCTTGTACAGTGATATGTAATTAACAAGGGTAACTATAAATCATTGTAGATATTATTTTCATGATAAATACTATTCAATATTCATAGCTATGTAATTCAAAATTTCAGAAATCGATTTCACCACATCTCACTTATCTTGTCTCTTAACATCAAAGCCTGCCAAAGATAACCATAATCCATGAACAGAGTGTTTAGAAACAATGCAAATAGGGTCACTATCTTGTACAATGATATGTATTAAAAATGGTAACTATAAATAATTGTGGATATTATTTTCATCATAAATACTATTCAATATTCACAGTTATGTAATTCAAAATTTCAGAAATCGATTTCACCACGTTTCACTTATCTTGTCTCTTAACATCAAAGCCTGCCAAAGATAACCATAATCCATGAACACTATAATTATCAATTCCAAACACTAGATGCATAACTGTGAATATCCTAAGATGGTGCATGCCTGTGAGACAAACAAAACACAGGTTGAAGGCATGCTTTAGAGCTCAAAGCATAGAAAGGTGGGATGATTCCCATCAGAATTCCTATTGGAGGTGGGTGGGTGTTGGTTTCTCAGTGTGGAAATCACATAGAACAGAAAAGTACAGTGAAACATTTATTTTTTTAAGAGAAACACTATTTTGACCATGATTGAAGTTGTGGTAGCCACTATTCGAAAACATAGTTGACCATGCTCACTCCACATATCTATCTTGCTATAATGCTATATCAATAACTGGACAATACCTAGTGGATCCACTTCCACCAATGAGGAGTATTTTAGTTGCAAGATCAAGTACAGAGATAGAATTAGGGATATAACTCAAGAGTAGAAGTGTTAAAATGGGACCGACTTGAGCCACCACGTGTTTGGGCCGGGCTGGCCAGAAAAAAAACATGTTTCACAAATTGACATACTTATGTAACCTTCGGCCCACTGGACATGCGAGTTTGTTGGGTTGAGACTGGACAAGCCCACTAACCCCTCACAAAAAAATTTAACTTTTTTTTTCACTTATATCAGTATCAGCACATGCATCTTTTCTCTAATTTCATTTTCCTTTTCGATCTTCCCCCCAAATGTGAAACCCCTAATACTGCCAAAACTAAACTTTCTTTGAAATCTGAAAGTGAAACCCCTAATTTGCATGTTGTTTTAATATTATATATTATGTTGTTTTAATATTATTTATAATTTGCTTGTTGATGACATGAATCCATTATGTATGTTTTTCTAATATTATGTATAATTTGCATTTTTTAAAAAAAATCTTACTTAAAAGAGGAAAAATCAAAAACTAAATTTAATAATTTTTTTTTTGCAAGTATGGTGGGCCAACCCAGCTAACCCACCAACCTAAGGTGGGTTGACCTGACCTGACCTGACCAGTTTAGGTATCATTATTCTGGTGGGTCGAGCTGACCTGACCAGTTTATTTTGCAACCAATGCTGGGTAAGCCGTCTAGGTCGACCTGACCCGTTTTGATATCTCTACTCAAGGGGACATTTTGTAAAGTTTGATATCTAGTGTCATTTGAACTTGTCCATAAGTGTGCGTGTAGCTGGCTAGGTGATAAACATGTCAAGATCGCCTAGGCAATATGACCACACCTAACATGTGCCTGACTGAACCAAAACTTGACTAAAATAATTAAATATTAACTACCTCATTTTATGATTGATATTTCTAATTTTCTATTCAAAGGTAGCAGTTGTATAATTGTCTATATGCATGTTATTCACCAACACAGACCCTCACCTCAACTCGGTTGACAAAAATTCCAGCAGGTGTGACACAACTACTTAGGTCATAAGCATGAAGAGATCCTTCCATTAATGCTCTTAAGCTGAAAATTTTGTAAATTCATGAGTTTAGTACAATAGTGACAACGCTTTTCACAATTAAACATTCCTCCAATACTTTAAGAAATCGAATACAAAATATAGAGACAACCTAATGTACATATAAGGAAAAAGGAATATGAACTAATGAAAAAATGATATTGGACTGATTTCATAGTATAAAATGCAAGAAATTACCACGTATCATACTAATAATTAGGCTAGGTACTAGTGCTACTTTTGCACCATAACATAAGCCCAACTCCAATCATTAATCATTATACAATAAAATTAGGAACAATCAAAATTAGAACAACATATTCTACACATTGGAAGCTTTACGATATAGACCATGTAATCTAATACACATATGGATATTTTATTTAAATTAATTACATATATTCAAACTATATAGAAGGAGACGATTTACTTATAGATAGTAATTTATAATTTGCATACAAAGTGGATAATTAAACTGCAGCAGCCTTCAGTTATTTGTAGATATAGCAATGGTTAAGTTGCAACAGTGGGTTCCTTTCAGATAGGAGTTGGAGTTCTGTTAGAAGTTAGTATCTCAGAAGATGCATAATTCAACCATGGAAACAGTTTATGCAAAATTTGATATGCAAGTAACTGTAACAACAATCACACATATCATGACCCATTTGTTTGTGATATATATATATATATATATATATATATATATAAAGAGAGAGAGAAGGACTCGAGTTACTCCAAGAGTACCTTTTCAAAGAGTTACTCCTAATCCCCCACTCTTTATTTTCTTCTAATCTAATGGTTCTAATGAGTGACTAGCGTGTAATGGTTAAATTTAAAAGAAAATGAAAGGTAGGAATGGCAGAGTTACTCTTGAAGTATATATATGCATGTGTAGTGTTTCAAATGAAAAAACGAGAACAAAAAGCATTAACTTTGGATAAAAATAATATATTGAGATTAAATCACTTAAAATTCAAATTGAAATTTTATTTAACCATCAAATCTTGAAATGGTTTATCAAACAAAAATTATCATAAAATATTTCAATTATCATATCATAACATCTCAATTATCATATCATAACATCTCAATTATCATCACCACAACTATTATCACCACCGCCAATATGATTGGCACCATCACCACCCTGACCATCATCATTGTTGGTTGTGGCAGCAACTATGGTCATGTTTGTAGTGACAGTGATAGCAATAATGATAGTAGCAGCAATGGTCATAGTGATGACAATAGTAGTGGCATTGATTTTTATAGTGGCAATGGGGTGATAATAATTGGGCAATGGCGATATCAACAATCATTATGGTCATGATGGTGGCATGGTAACAACAAAAACATGGTAGTGGTAGCAATGTGATAGCATTGACGACCATGGTGGTGGCAATAGCAAGAATAATGATGGTCATGCCAACAACAATGCTGCCAATCACGGTAATGGTAATGGTGCCAATCATGGTGGTGGGTCATGACAATGATGATAATTGATATATTTAATAAATTTCATTTTTTTCATAAATCTTTAAAAGATTTGATGGTTGAATGCAATTTAATTTCAAGAGTCTGATATTTTTAATCTCAACCTAAGGTTAATATTATTTGTTCTAATTTTCAATTTTTAAAAGTGTTATCTTTTTAAAAGTGATCTATTTTAAACACCTTATATGTGTATGTGTGTCTATCTAGTGAGATATTAACACCATAAATGACAAACCTGGTAAAACCACCTAAGTTGTGATGATGTGATGTTAACAATGGAACTAGAGGAGGAAACAAATCATCCAAATGACTAGATTGAACAACTTTAGATGAATTGAGAATGACATTAGCAACTATGAATACATATGAAGATAGAGCTTGCATTTTAAGAATAAAATTAGAAGGCTTCCAATAAGCATAAAGCAAAGTTTGAAAAACTTATGATATATATTATATCTATAATTTATTTATCCTTTTTTTATGTAAAAAACATGCAGTAGTAGAAAAATTTCCTAGACATCAAACATAATAAACTAAGATAATAAACAAAATGGTGTGTCAAACTCATAATGAATGTGCAACTACAGGATAGTAAATTACAAGTTGAGCAATTTGACTCAAGTGTGTTGGAAACGATAAGAGTGATTAATATGTCTTTGGAAACTATGGATCTGGTAGTTAATATATCCTTGCAAAGATTATTGTCAAAGAAAACAGTCATTATTATTCTTGTTATCCTTCATTAATATTTAGAGACTCTTGAGAAAGTTATGGGGAGTCAAAAATAGAGAGAAAAACTGAGGGAGTAAAAGGAAAATGAGTGTCATTCAGAAATGTCCCTAATGATTATTCATTATCAACTCAAATGTCATTCAGAAAGTTATGGAGCAGTGGTCCAACTAACATTTGAAATGAATTTCAATTTCATTAGAGAATATATTCCTTCAAAATATCACTACTAAACTTGTCAACTGAAATAACCAGCAAGCAAATCTTTTCCTTTTCACTAAGGGAAAGGGTCCATTCAATCAAAGAACATAATTAAGCAAATACTTACATAATTTGTGTACAAATTGTTTCTATAAGATAATATTTTGCAAGACAATTCAGGAATGTAGGCAAAGTCAGTGAATACTGGTAGAAATATAACATTGCAAGATAGTTGGAATATCTATCTGCCTAAGAAAATTTACAGCTACCAAAGTAAGTTCCAACTTTCTTAAAACCAACATTTGGGGACTTCAAACCAATATTGTTTAAATGGAGAAGCATGCTAAAAATGGACAGCATCAGGTAGGCAACTGGAAAGTTCTTCACCGAAAGATGAGTGGCAAGCAGAAGGCAATGGAAAACATGTTAAAAAAGAATGACAGCAGGATAGATGGTGAGACTAATGAAGAAGCAAAAGGTGGTTAAACAACTGGCAAAAACCTCAAAGAACATTGATTGTGTGGATCACGATTGAAAAAGTAACAACTAACGACAGCAAGTGGCAGTGGTCACCGAAAAAGTCGTCGAAGGCAGTTGGCGAAAAATGCACCAAAAAAGAAAATATGAGAAAACTACTCGAAAGAAGGGTAAAGGTTTAAGAAGAAGAGGTAACAAACAAAAAAAGCTCATCGGGGGCAGTGGCATCCCAATGAGAAATGAGGAATAGCAGAATGAAACATTATGTTTGAATATACAGTTGAAACATGTTTATATAGATTTATTTCATAACTTACACATGAATATAGAAGATAATATGTCTATATACTATATTTAAAATCAAGATAATATACCTGATTCTCAACAACTTTTACAATAATAATTCATAGAAGGACCCTTTTTATTAAGGTTTTTAGCAAAAGTATAAACTATACGGTAGGACTAATGTCAAAAGGAAATGGTCCATTTTGACATTAACCTGGCTGTCCCAAAAGAAAATGGGTGAAGTCAACCCAGCCCATTTTAAGGTAGGTTAGCAAGTTAACCCACCTAACAAAATAAAGAAAAGGGCAAAAGTATTTTAAATGTGAAAAAATAAAAATGAGAAATAATAAATTGGTACAACTATGACAAATTTAATTGACAATATTTAAATCAAGAACATAAAATAGTAATAAAGTGACATATTTTAATTTGTTACAAAATTAAAAAAAAACACACAAGTACAAAACCCAACAGTTTCAACATGCCCTAATATGTCCCTACATATTTTGGATATGGGTGGAGCAAGGCAAGTTAAGCAGGTTAATGGATTCTAAAACCCAACCCAACCCACAAAACACAAGTTGTATAGGACAACCCGTCAAGTAGGACCTGTTTTGCCAATGCTACTACAAAATGCTTTTATGTACGAGCAAAAAGCAGAAAATGAGATGTTAAATAGAAGAAAGGCAATAGTGCTTTTCCTAAAAAACAAAAGCAGCAAATCTTCCATTTTTTATATTATCTACTTATCTAGAACTTAAAAGGAAATTTTATCACTATCTTAGCCCCTACCTTTAGTAGGATTTCTCTCCTGGACATGAACTTCAATATTTATTCCCAAATTATAAAAATAAAATCTAGTTGCAACTTGTGAATGAATATGGGCATAAATATAAAGAGGAAATGACAAGACAAAAAAGTAAAATAAGAAGGCCTTACAAGAGATGGAAACCACAACTAAATGTTGATTGCAAATGTCTCTAAGTATTGACGAATAACAGGTAAATTATTTCTCTGCACGAGAACAAAAGAGATAGATATAGTAATTAGCGAGAGTACAAAACATGTATATAAATGATAATTAAATATATAGAATTTGGTAATTTGGTATAAGCAATTTTTCTTTTATTGGTCAAAAGTGATTTCTATTTAAATAAAATACAATGTAAACAAAATTACACACTAACAGAAAGTAAGTATTCTTCACACACATACATAGAAAGAGGAGGGAAGCAAAACATAATAATTGCTTAAAATTGAATGAAGGACATGATGCTATAACAAAAATACTTCTAATAAAACATTTAAACAAAATTTAAATAGAAAAAAACTTAACATATGTATGCTTACATGAGATCACAGATATATGCATTCAATACAATTAAATACACAGCATATTAACAATGTCTGATGCCCAATCAAAATCGCAAAGGGCCCTTATGGAGAAAGGTTGAGATAAGGCAATTGGTTTCAGGTGTAGACCAAAGAGCATAGTACCTTAAGATACCTAAGAATCCTTTTTACTACAGTCCAGTGAGATTCTAATGGGTTAGCCATAAATTGACAGACTTTGTTTATTGAAAAGCTAATTTCAAGCCTTGTAATTGTTAGGTATTGCAAAGCACCCACTATCGACCTATAGAGAGTAAGATCAGAGAAAAAATCAGCTCCTGAATTGGATAATTTGCAGCTTGACGTCATGGGAGAGCCTATACTCTGAGCTTCTGTCATCTGGTAGCTGTTTCACTTCAATTCTGAAAAAATAGTCTAAATGGCCAGGTTTCTTGAGGGAGAAATTTTCAAGAAGTTTAGAGGTTAATTGTTGAACTAAAGCATTATAATTGCTAGTGATAATGATATCATCTACATACACCAGTAAATAAACAGTCTGAGAGTTAGACTTGTAGATGAAGAGAGAAGCGTCACACTTGCTGGTAGCAAAACCACTATCTAATGGCCTACTTGATCCCATAAAGAGCTTTGTTCGGTTTACGCACTAAAGGATGATTACCAACTTCAAATCTTGGAGGTTGAATCATGTAAATTGTTTCAAAGGGATGTCCATTAAGAAACACATTGTTAACATCTAATTGAAAAAGAGTCCACTTATTTGTGAGAGCAAGGGAGGATGAGTTAACAGTAACAAGTTTGCCACAGGAGAAAATGTTTCATTGAAATCAAATCCAGGGATTTGATTGTATCCTTTGGCTACCGATCTTGTTTTGAATTTGTTGATAGAACCATCATCATTTTCCTTAATTCTGAATACCCATTTGCTTCCAATGGCTTTTCTGTTTGGTGGAAAAGGAACAAGATCCCAAGTTCTATTTGCTATTAATGCATCATATTCAACTTTCATAGCAAAGAACCAAGTAGGATCAAAGATAGCTTGTTTAACACTCTTGGGTTCAAAGTCAGTTAGGAATAGGGATCGATGAATTCTATGTTGAATAATGCCAGATTTGGACCTAGTTTGCATAGGGTGAACATTGGTTGGCCTATCAGGTAAAGGAGAGGAGCTAGTTCCAGTGTTAACAGGTTCAGTGGAGGTGGATAGTGATTTTAGTAAAGAATCAGGTTGTGTGGATTCAGTAGCAGGAATAGGTTAATTTTTCGTGTGGATGGGTTCAAGAGAGGGTGAAGGTAAGTTATTAACAAGAGGAATGCCAATGCTGATAAAAAAATAGTATTGCAAAATAAGTTCATAATAAAAGTAATGATTTCAATGATGAAAAAGTTAAATGTTCGAAAATGATGTTCCAAAATTAGTTTAAATGAACAAAATATGAGTTAAAAAAGCTTAATGTGAAAAACAAATTTAAATGAGTAGTAAAATAAAATGTAAAAAACTTTGTTTTAAAAACTTTAGTGTGAAAAGATAATGTTAAGGAAATAATTTTAAACGATTAGATTATGAAAAAAAAGTAAGGTATAAAGAATTTTCAATGGGAAAAGATATGGTTTAGGAGTATAAAAAAAGATAATGTTTCTAAACAATGTTTGTAAAAAATATTATTGCAAAAGAAGTTCATAAAAAACGTAAAGATTTAAATGATGAAAAAGCTAAATGTTAAAAAATCATCTTTCAAAATAAAGTTAAAATGAAAAAAAAATATGAGTTAAAAAAGCATAATGTGAAAAACAAATTTAAATGAGTAGTAAAAAAGGAATGTAAAAACATGTATGTGTTAAAAACTGTAAACTGAAAAGATAATGTTAAAGAAATAATTTTAAATGATTAGATTATGAAAAAAATGTAATGTATAAAAAAAAAACTCAATAAAAATATATGGTTTAAGAGTATAAAAAAAGATAATGTTTATGAAGGATGTTTGTAAAAAAATAGTATTGTAATTTAAGTTCATTAAAAAAGTAATGATTTAAATGATGAAAAATTTAAATTTTTGAAAATAATGTTTCAAAATAAGTTTAAATGAATAAAATATGAGTTAAAAAAGCATAATGAGAAACACAAATTTAAATGAGTAGTAAAAATAGAATGTAAAAAAATTATGTATTAAAAAATTTAGCATGAAAAGATAATGTCAAAGAAATAATTTTAAATGATTAGATGATAAAAAATTTAAGGTATAAAGAATTTTCAATGCGAAAAAATATGGTTTGACAATATTAAAAAAGATAATTTTTCTTAACAATGCTTATAAAAATATAGTATTGCAAAATAGGTTCATAATAAAAGTAATGATTTCAATGATGAAAAAGCTAAATGTTCGAAAATGATGTTCCAAAATAAGTTTAAATGAACAAAATATGAGTTAAAAAAGCTTAATGTGAAAAACAAATTTAAATCAGTAGCAAAAATAAAATGTAAAAAAATTTATATGTTAAAAACTTTAGCGTGAAAAAATAATGTTAAGGAAATAATTTTAAATGATTAGATGATGAAAAAAATGTAAGGTATAAAGAACTTCCAATGCGAAAAAATATGGTTTGAGAGTATAAAAAAACATCTTTCTTAACAATGTTTGTAAAAAATAGTATTGCAAAAAAAGTTCATAAAAAAAGTAAAGATTTAAATGATGAAAAAGTTAAATTTTCGAAAATGATGTTTCAAAATAATTTTAAATGAACAAAATATGAGTTAAAAAAGTTTAATGTGAAAAACAAATTTAAATGAGTAGTAAAAATTAAATGTAAAAAAATTTATGTGTTAAAAAGTTTAGTGTGAAACGATAATGTTAAAGAAATCATTTTAAACGATTAGATTATGAAAAAAATGTAAGGTATAAAGAATTTTGAATGCGAAAAAATATGGTTTAGGAGTATAAAAAAAGATAATGTTTACGAACAATGCTTATAAAAAAATAGTATTGCAAAATTGTTTATAAAAAAAGTAATGATTTAAATGAGGAAAAAGTTAAATGTTCGAAAATGATGTTTCAAAATAAGTTCACATGAAAAAAATATGAGTTAAAAAAGCTTAATATGAAAAACAAATTTAAATGAGTAGTAAAATTGGAATGTAAAAACATTTATGTGTTAAAACCTTTAACAAAAAAAAATAATGTTAAAGAAATAATTTTAAATGATTACATGATGAAAAAAATGAAAGGTATAAAATATTTTCAATGCGAAAAAGCATGGTTTAAGAGTATAAAAAAAGATAATATTTCTGAACAATGCTTGTAAAAAAATAGTATTGCAAAATAAGTGCATAAAAAAACAAAGGATATAAATTATGATAAAGTTAAATGTTCGAAAATGATATTTCAAAATAAGTGTAAGTGAACAAAATTTGAGTTAAAAAATATTAATGTGAAAAACTAATTTAAATGAGTAGTAAAAATGGAATGTAACAAATTTATGTGTTAAAACCTTTAACAAAAAAAGATAATGTTAAAGAAATAATTTTAAATGATTAGATGATGAAAAAAATGTAAGGTATAAAATATTTTCAATGCGAAAAAATATGGTTTAGGAGTATGAAAAAAGATAATGTTTCTGAACAATGTCTATGAAAAAATAGTATTGCAAAATAAGTTCATAAAAAAACTAAGGATATGAACAATGATCAAGTTCAATGTTTGAAAATTATGTTTCAATATAAGTTTAAGTGAACAAAATTTGAGTTAAAAAATCTTAATGTGAAAAACTAATTTAAATGAGTAGTAAAAATGGAATGTAAAAAAATTTATGTGTTAAAACCTTTAACAAAAAAAGATAATGTTAAAGAAATAATTTTAAATGATTAGATGATGAAAAAAATGTAAGGTATAAAATATTTTCAATTCAAAAAAATATAGTTTAAGAGTAAAAAACAAAGATAATGTTTCTGAACAATCCTTGTAAAAAAATAGTATTTCAAAATAATGTTTCAAAATAAGTTCAAATTAAAAAATATGAGTTAAAAAATCTTAATGTGAAAAACAAATTCAAATGAGTAGTAAAAATGGAATGTAAAAACATATATGTGTTCAAGAAATAATTTTAACCAAAAAATATAATGTTAAAGAAATAATTTTAAATGATTAGATGATGAAAGAAATGTAAGGTATAAAATATTTTCAATGCGAAAAAATATGGTTTAAGAGTAAAAAAAAAAGAGATAATGTTTCTGAACAATGCATATGAAAAAATAGTATTACAAAATAAGTTCATAAAAAAACTAAGGATATAAACGATGATCAAGTTCAATGTTCGAAAATGATGTTTCAAAATAAGTTTAAGTGAACAAAATTTGAGTTAAAAAAATCTTAATGTGAAAAACAAATTTAAATGAGTAATAAAAATGGAATGTAAAAAAAGATATGTGTTAAAACATTTAACAAAAAAAGATAATGTTAAAGAAATAATTTTAATGATTAGATGATGAAAAAATGTAAGGTATAAAATATTTTCAATTCGAAAAAATATGGTTTAAGAGTATAAAAAAAGATAATGTTTCTAAACAATGCTTGTAAAAAAATAGTATTGCAAAATAAGTTAATAATAAAAGTAAGGATTTAAATGATGAAAAAGTTAAATGTTCGAAAATGATGTTTCAAAATAAGTTTAAATGCACAAAATATGAGTTAAAAAAGCTTAATCTGAAAAACAAATTTAGATGAGTAGCAAAAATGGAATACAAAAAAATTTATGTGTTAAAACCTTTAACAAAAAAAGATAATGTTAGAGAAATAATTTTAAATGATTAGATGATGAAAAAAATGTAAGGTATAAAAAATTTTCAATGCGAAAAAATATGGTTTAAGAGTATAAAAAAAAGATAATATTTCTGAACAATGCTTGTAAAAAATTAGTATTTCAAAATAGTGTTTCAAAATAAGTTCAAATTAAAAAAAATATGAGTTAAAAAAGCTTAGTGTGAAAAACAAATTTAAATGAGGTGTAAAAATGGAATGCAAAAAAATTTATGTGTTAAAACCTTTAAAAAAAAGATAATGTTAAAGAAATAATTTTAAAAGTTTATATGATGAAAAAAATGTAAGGTATAAAAAAAATTTGAATGCAAAAAGAATAATTCAAATCACGTTTAAGAAGTATAAAAATGGATAATATTTATAAAAAAAGCTTGTAAAAATATAATATTGTAATATAGGTTTCTAAAGAAAGTAAGGATTTAAAAAATAGAAAAGTTAAATGCTTGAAAATGATAATTAAAAATAAGTTTAAATAATCAAAATATAAGTAAAAAAATGTAATGTGAAAAATAAATTTAAATGAGCGGCAAAATTATAAAAATGAAGGTTTTAAAATTTAAAGTGTGAAAAAGTTGATGTTTTCAAAACTCAAATGTGAAAAAAGAATATTAAAGAAAGAATTTTAAAAGTTTAGATGATGAACAAAATTGTAAGGTATGAAAAATTTTTGTATGCAAAAAAATATTCAAAATCATGTTTAAAAAGTGTAAAAATGGATAATATTTATAAAAAAGTTTGTCAAAATAGAATATTATAAAATAAGTTTATTAGAAAAGAAAATTTTCAAAAGTAGAAAATTTAAATGTTCAAGGATAATATTTAAAAATAAGTTTAAATGAGAAAAATAGAAGTAAACAATTTTAATGCAAAAAATAAATTTAAATGAGTAGTAAAAATATAAAAATGAAAGTTTTAAATTGTTCAATATGGGAAAAGAGTGATGTGAAAAAATAATGTTAAAGAAAAAATTTTAAAAGCTTAGATGATGAAAAAGATGTAACGTATAAAAAATTTTCAATACCAAAAAGTAATTCAAAATCATGTCTGAAAAGTATAAAAACTGATAATTATTATAAAAAAATGCTCATAAAAAAAGAATATTGCATAATAAGTGTATAAGAAAAGTAAGGATTTAAAAAAAAGAAAAGCTAGATGTTTGAAAATGATATTTCAAAATAAATTTAAATGATAAAAATATAAGTAAAAAATTTTAATGCAAAAAATAAATTCAAAGAGTAGTAAAAATATAAAAAAGAAGGTTTTAAAATGTTCAATGTGGAAAAAAAGTAGTGTGTTCAAAACTATGATGTGGAAAAATAATGTTAAAGAAACAATTTTAAAAGCTTAGATGATGAAAAAGATGTAAGCTATAAAAAAATTTTAATGTTAAAAAATAATTCAAAATAAATCCTGAAAAGTATAAAAACTGATAATGGTTATAGAAAATGCTCATAAAAAAGAATATTACAAAATAAGTTTATAAAAGAAGGAAGGATTTAAAAAAATAAGAAAGTTAGATCTCTGAAAATGATATTTTAAAATAAGTTTAAATAAAAATATAAGTAAAACAATTTAATGTGAAAAATAATTTAAGTGAGTAGTAAAAATATAAAAATGAAGGTTTTAAAATTTTTAGTGTGAAAAAAAGTGATGTTTTCAAAACTCTAATTTGAAAAAATAACATTAAAGAAATAATTTTAGAAGTTCAGATGATGATGAAAATGTAACGTATAAAACAATTTTGAATGTAAAAAAATATTTGAAATCAAGTTTAAAAAGTGTAAAAATGGATAATATTTATAAAAAATCTTGTCAAAATAAAATATAAAATAAGTTTATTAGAAAAGAAAGATTTCAAATGTAGAAAATTTAAATGTTCAAAAATGACATTTAAAAATATGTTTAAATGAGCAAAATATAAGTAAAAAATTTTAACACAGAAAGTAAATTTAAATGAGTAGTAAAAATATAAAAGTTAAGGTTTTAAAATGTTCAGTGTGGAAAAAAAGTGATGTTTTGAAATCTCTAATGTGAAAATTTTAGATGATGAAAAAAATGTAAGGTATAAAAACTTTTGAATGCAAAAACAAATTCAAAATCACGTTTAAAAAGTATAAAAATGGCTAATATTTATAAAAAAACACTTGTAAAAATAGAATATTGTAAAATAAGTTTATTAGAAAAGTAGGGTTTAAAAAATAGAAAATTTAAATGTTTGAAGATTATATTTCAAAATAAGTTTACATGAGCAAAATATAAGTAAAAACGTTTAATGCAAAACAAAATTAAATGAGCTGTGAAAATATAAAAATGAAGGTTTTAAAATCTTCAATGCGAGAAGAAAGTTGATCTTTTCAAAACTGTTATGTAATAAAATAATGTTTAAGAAATATTTTTAAAAGTTTAGATAATTAAAAAAATGAAAGCTATAAAAGTATAAAAATGGATAATGTTTATAAAAGAAAGCTGGTAAACAAATAATAATGCAAAATAAGTTGATAGAAAAAGCAAGAATTTAAAAGATAGAAAAGTTAGATCTTTAAAAATAATATTTCAAAATAAGTTTAAATGATAAAAACATAAGTAAAAAATTTTAATGCCAAAAAAAAAATTTAAATCAGTAGTAAAAATGTCAAAATAAAAGTTGTAAAATTTTTATTGTGAAAAAATTTATGTTTTCAAAACTCTATTATGAAAAAATAATGTTAAAGAAATAATTTTGAAAAGTTTAGATGGTGAAAAAAATGTAAGGTATAAAAACTTTTGAATGCAAAAAAAAATTCAAAATCACGTTTAAAAACTATAAAAATGGCTAATATTTATAAAAACACTTGTAAAAATAGAATATTATAAAATAAGTTTATTAGAAAAGTAGGGTTTAAAAAATAGAAAAGTTAAATGTTTAAAAATGATATTTCAAAATAAGTTCAAATGATAAAAATATAAGTAAAAAAATTTAATGTGAAAAATAAATTTAAATGAGTAGTAAAAATATAAAAATGAAGATTTTAACATTTTCAGTGTGATAAAAGTGATGTTTTGAAAACTCTAATGTGAAAAAATAATGTAAAAAAAATAAAATTTAAAAGTGTAGATAATGAAAAAAATGTAAGGTATAAAAATCTTTTGAATGCGAAAAAAATTCAAAATCATGTTTAAAAAGTATAAAAATGGATAATATTTACAAACAACGCTTTGTAAAAATAGAATATTGTAAAATAGGCTTATTAGAAAAGTAAGATTTAAAAAATAGAAAATCTAAATGTTCCAAGATGATATTTCAAAATAAGTTTAAATGAGCAAAATATAAGTAAAAAAATTTAATGCAAAAATAAATTCAAATGAGTAGTAAAAATATAAGAATGAACGTTTTAAAATATTCAACGTGAAAAAAAAAGTGATGTTTTCAAAATTGTTATGTGATATAATAATCTTTATAAAAAATGCTTGTAAAAATAGAATATTGTAAAATAAGTTTATTAGAAAAGTAGGGTTTAAAAAATAGAAAAGTTAAATGTTTGAAAATGATATTTCAAAATAAGTTCAAATGATAAAAATATAAGTAAAAAAGTTTAATGCAAAAAATAAATTTAAATGAGTAGTAAAAATATAAAAATGAAGGCTTTCAAATTTTCAATGTGAAAAAAGTGATGTTTTGAAAATTCTATTGCGAAAAAAAAATGTTAAAAAAATAATTTAAAAAGTTTCAATGGTGAAAAAAATTTGAGGTATAAAAAAATTTTAATGCAAAAAAAAATTCAAAATGATGTTTAAAAAGTATAAAAATGTATAATATTTATAAAAAAAGCTTGTAAAAATAGAGTATTGTAAAATAGGTTTATTAGAAAATTAAGATTTAAAAAATAGAAAATTGACTTGTTCGAATATGATATTTCAAAATAAGCTTAAATTCGCAAAATATAAGTAAAAAAGTTTAATGCAAAAAATAAATTTAAATTAGTAGTAAATATGTAAAAATGAAGGTTTTAAAATGTTCAACGTGAAAAAAATGTGATGTTTTCAAAACTATTATGTGATAAAATAATGTTAAAGAAATATTTTTAAAAGTTTAGATGATTAAAAAAATGAAAACTATAAGAGATTTTCAATGCAAAAAAATAATTCAAAACCATTTTTAAAAAGTTTAAAAGTTGATAATGTGCTGGTAAACAAATAATAATTTAAAAGAAGTTTATAAAAAAATAGAAAAGTTAAATGCTTAAAAATGAGATTTCAAAAAAATTTTAAATAATAAAAATATAAGTAAAAAAAATTAATGTGAAAAATACATTTAAATGATTACTAAAAATATAAAAATGAATATTTTAAAATGTTGAACGTGGAAAAAAGTGATGTGTACAAAGCTGTGATGCACAAATAATGTTTAAGAAACAATTGTAAAAGCTTAGATGATGAAAAAGAGTAAGGTATAAAACATTTTCAATGCAAAAAAAGAATTCAAGATCATGTCTGAAAAGTATAAAAACTGATCATGGTTATAAAAAATGCTCGTAAAAAAGAATATTGCACAATAAGTTTATATAAAAGTAAGATTTGAAAAACTAGAAACATAAGATTTAAAAAATAGAAAATTTAAATGTTTAAAGATGATATTTCAAAATAAGTTTAAATAAGAAAAATATAAGTAAAAAAGTTTAATGCAAAAAATAAATTTAAATGAGTATTAAAAATATAAAAATGAAGGTTTTAAAATGCTCAATGTGAAAAAAGGTGACGTTTCCAAAATTGTTATGTGATAAAACAATGTTTAAGAAATATTATTAAAAGTTTAGATAATTTAAAAAATGAAAGGTATAAAAGATTTTCAATGCAAAAAATAATTCAAAACCGTGTTTAAAAAGTATAAAAACAGATAATGTTTACAAAAAAAATTGGTAAACAAATAATAATGCAAAATAAGTTTATAAAAAAAGTAAGGATTCAAAAAGTAGAAAATTTAAATGTTTGAAAATAATAAAAATATAAGTAAAAAAATTAATGGAAAAATAAATTTAAGTGCATAGTAAAATTATAAAAATGAATGTTTTAAACTATTCAATGTGGAAAAAAGGTGATGCGTTCAAAACTGTACTGTGAAAAGATAAATTTTAAAAGCTTAGATGACGAAAAAGATTTCACGTATACAAATTTTTCAATGCAAAAAATAATTCAAAATCATGTCTGAAAAGTATCAAAACTGGTAATGGTTATAAAAAATGCTCGTGAAAAAAGAATATTACAAAATAAACTTATATAAAAAGTAAGGATTTAAAAAATAGAAAAGTTAGATGTTTGAAAATTATATAAATATAAGTAAAAAAAATTAATTTGAAAAAGAAATTTAAATTAGTAGTAAAAATTTAAAAATGAAGGTTTTAATTTTTAGTGCGAAAAAGTGAAAAAATAATGTCAAATAAATAATTTTAAAATTTTAGATGATGAAAAAAATGTAAGGTATAAAAAAAATTTTAATGCAAAAAGACAATTCAAAATCACGTTTAAAAAGCATAAAATGGATAATATTTACAAAAAAAGCTTGTAAAAATAGAATATTGAAAAATAGGATTATTAGAAAAGTGAGATTTAAAAATAGAAAATTTAAATGAGAAAAATATAAGTAAAAAATTTTAATGCAAAAATAAATTTAAATGCATAGTAAAAATATAAAAATGAAGCTTTAAAATTTTCAGTGTGAAAACAATTGATGTTTTCAAAACTCTAATGTGAAAAAATAATATTACAGAAAGAATTTTAAAAGTTCAGATGATGAAAAAAATTTAAGGTATAAAAAATTTTTGAATTCAAAAGAAATTCAAAATTAAGTTTAAAAAGCATCAAAATGGATAATATTTATTTAAAAACATGTACAAATAGAATATTGTAAAATAGGTTTATTAGAAAAGTAAGGTTGAAAAAATGGAAAATTTAAATGTTCGAAGTTGATATTTCAAAATAAGTTTAAATGGGCAAAATATAAGTAAAAAAGTTTAATGAAAAAATAAATTTAAATTAGTAAGAATATAAAAATGAAGGTTTTAAAATATTAAATGTGAAAAAAATTGATGTTTTCAAAACTGTTATCTGATAAAAAAATGTTACAGAAATATTTTTAAAAGTTTAGCTGATTAAAAAAATAAAAAACATAAGATTTTCAATGCAAAAAAAATTCAAAACCACGTTTAAAAAGTATAAAAATGGATAATGTTTATAAAAAAACCTGGTAAACAAATCATAATGCAAAATATGTTTATAAAAAAAATAAGGATTTACAAAATAGAAAATTTAAATGCTTCAAAATGATAATTAAAAATAAGTTTAAATAATCAAAATATAAGTAAAAAACTTTAATGTGAAAATTCAATTTAAATGAGTAGTAAAAATATAAAAATAAAGGATTTAAAATTTTCAGAGTGGAAAACATTGATGTTTCTAAACACTAATGTGAAAAAATAATACTAAAGAAAGAATTTTAAAAGTTTAGATGATGAAGAAAATTTTAAGGTATAAAATGTTTTTTAAGGAAAAAAAGTATTCAAAATCATGTTTAAAAAGTGTAAAAATGGATAATATTTTTAAAAAAGGCTTGTCAAAATAGAATATTGTAAAATAAGTTTATTAGAAAAGAAAGATTTCAAAAGTAGAAAATTTAAATGTTCAAAGATGATATTTAAAAATAAGTTTAAATGAGCAAAAAATATAAGTAAAAAAGTTTAGTGCAAAAAATAAATTGAAATGAGTAGTAAAAATATAAAATGAAGGTTTTAAAATGTTCAATGTAGAAAAAAAGTCATGTGTTCAAAACTGTGATGTGAGAAAATAATGTTAAAGACACCATTTTAAAATCTTAGATGATGAAAAAGATGTAAGGTATGAAAAAATTTCAATGCAAAAAAATAATTCAAATCATGTCTAAAAAGTATAAAAACCTATAACAGTTATAAAACATGCTGATAAAAAAATAATATTGAAAATAATTTATAAAAAATTAAGGATTTAAAAAATAGAAAAGTTAGATGTTTGAAAATGATATTTCAAAATAAGTTTAAATGATAAAAATATAAGTAAAAAAATTTAATGCGAAAAATAATTTAAGTGAATAGTAAAAATACAAAAATGAAAGTTTTAAAATTTTTAGTGTGAAAAAAAGTGATTTTTTGAAAACTCTAATGGAAAAAAATAATATTAAAGAAATAATTTTAAAAGTTTACATGAAGACAAAAATGTAAGGTATAAAAAAATTTTGAATCCAAAAAAAATAATTCAAATCACATTGAAAAAGTATAAAAATAGATAATATTTATAGGAAAAAAAATCTTGTAAAAATAGAATATTGGAATATAGTTTTCTAAAGAAAGTAAGGATTTAAAAAATAGAAAAATTAAATGCTTGAAAATGATAATTAAAAATAATTTTAAATAATCAAAAAATAAGTAAAAAAATGTAATGTGAAAAATAAATTTAAATGAGTGGAAAAATTTAAAAAATGAAGGTTTTAAAATTTAAAGTGTGAAAAAAATTGATGTTTTCAAAACTCTAATGTGAAAAACTAATATTAAAGAAAGAATTTTAAAAGTTTAGATGATGAATAAAATTGTAAGGTATAAAAAAATTTTGAATTCAAAAAAATATTCAAAATCATGTTTAAAAAGTGTAAAAATGGATAATATTTATAAAAACATTTGTCAAAATAGAATATTGTAAAATAAGTTTATTAGAAAAGAAAATTTTCAAAAGAAGAAAATTTAAATGTTCAAAGATGATATTTAAAAGTAAGTTTAAATGAGAAAACTAGAAGTAAAAAAGTTTAATGCAAAAATTAAATTTAAATAAGTAGTAAAAATATAAAAATGAAAGTTTTAAAATGTTCAATGTGGGAAAAGAGTAATGTCTTCAAAACTGTGATGTGAAAAAATAATGTTAAAGAAACAATTTTAAAAGCTTAGATGATGAAAAAGATGTATTGTATAAAAATTTTTCAATACTAAAAAGTAATTCAAAATCATATCTGAAAAGTATAAAAAGTGATCTAGGTTATAAAAAATGCTCGTAAAAAAAGTAAGGATTTCAGAAAAGAAAAGTTAGATGTTTGAAAATGATATTTCAAAAATAGAGAAGTTAAATGTTTGAAAATGATGTTTCAAAATAAGGTCAACTGAGAAATATTTAAGTAAAAAAATTTAATACAAAAAATAAATTAAAATGAGTAGTAAAAATATAAAAAGGAAGCTTTTAAAATTTTCAGTGTGACAAAAAGTGATGTTTCAAAAACTCTAATGTGAAAAAATAATATTAAAGAAAAAATTTTAAAATTTTAGATGATGAAAAAAAATGTAAGCAATAAAAAAAATTTTAATGCAAAAAAAATTAGAAATCATTTTTAAAAAGTATAAAAATAGATAATATTTGTAAATAAAGCTTGTAAAACTAGAGTATTTATAAGTTAAAAAAATATGGTTTAAGAGTATAAAAAAAGATAATATTTCCGAAAGTAATGCAAAATAATGTTTATAAAAAGTAAGGATTTAAAAGACAAAAAGTTAAATGTTCGAAAATGATGTTTCAAAATAAGTTTAAATGAACAAAATATAAGTTAAAAAAACTTAATGTGAAAAATAAATTTAAATGAGTAATAAAAATAGAATGCAAAAAAAATTATGGTGTGAAAACTTTAATGTGAGAAAATAATGTTAAATAAATACTTCTAAAATGTAAGTTATAAAATTTTTTCAATGCAAAAAAACATGTCTTAAGAGTATAAAAAAAGATAATGTTTATAAGCAATGCTCGTAAAAAATTAGTATTACAAAATAAGTTTATAAAAAAACTGATGTTTTAAAAACTTTAATGTGGAAATTTAAATGAATAATAAAAATACAATGTAAGAAAACTTATGTTTTAAAAGCTTTAATGTGAAAAAATAATGTTAAAAAAATAACTTTAAAAGTTTAGATAATGAAAAAAATGTAAGGTATAAAAAATTTTCAATGCCAAAAAACATGTTTTAAGATTATAAAAAAGGATAGTGTTTCTAAAAAAAGTTCATTAAAAAATAGTATTAAAAAATTGAATGTTCGAAAATGATAATTTACAATAAAGTTTAAATGAATAAAATATAACTAAACAAATTTAATTTGAAAAATAAATTTAAATGAGTAATAAAAATATAATTTAAAAATAATTGTTTTAAAAATATTTAATGCAAATATATAATGTTAAAGAAATAATTTTAAAAGTTTACATGATGAAAAAAATATAAGGTATAAAAATTTTTCAATGCAAAAAATGAGTTTTAAGAGTATAAAAAATGATAGTGTTTCTAAAATATTTCATAAAAAATAGTATTTCAAAATAAGTTTATAAAAAATGTAAGCATTTAAAAGATGAAAAAGTCAAATATCTGAAAATTATGTTTCAAAATAAGTTTAAATAAATTAAATATAATTCAAAAAAACATAGTGAAAAATAAATTTAAATGAGCAATAAAAATATAAAATGGAAGGTTTTAAAATTTTCTATGTGAAAAAAATTATGTTTTAAAAATTGTAATGTGAACAAATAATGTTAAAGTAATAACTTTAAAAGTTTAGATAATAAACAAAAGTAAGGTATAAAAACTTTTCAATGAAAAAAAATGATTCAAAACCATGTTTTAAAAGTATAAAAAGGGTAATGTTTCTAAAATAAGCTCGTAAAAAATAATTTTGCAAAATAAGTTTATATACAACTTAGGATTTAAAAAATGTAAAAAGTTAAATGTTCAAAAACAATCCTTCACAATAAGCTTAAAAGAACCAAATATAAGTAAAAAAAAATGAATTTGAAAAAAAATTAAATGAACAATAAAATATAAACATGAAGGTTTAAAACTCTTCAATGCAAAATAATAATGTTTTAAAAAATGCAATGTGAAAAAATAATGTGAAAAAAGATTTTAAAAGTTCAGATAACGAAAAATTGTAAGGTACAAAAATTTTCAATGCAAGACAATATGTTTTAAGAGTATAAAAGAAGATGATATTTCCAAAGAAAGCTCATAAAAAAATAGTATTTCAAAATAATTTCATAAAAAAAAGTAAGGATTTAAAAGATGAAAAAGTTAAATATTCGAAAATGGATTTTCAAAGTGAGTTTAAATGAACAAGATATAAGTTAAAAAAGCTTTATGTAAAAAATAAATTTAAATGAGTAATAAAAATATAATATAAAAAAATTATGTTTTTATAACTTTAATGTGAAAAAATAATGGTAAATAAATTATTTTAAAAGTTTTGGATAATGAAAAAATATAAGGATTTTAAAAACTTTTCAATGAAAAAAAAAACATGTTTTAAGAGTGTAAAAAAGGATAATATTTCGAAAAAAAGCATGTAAAAAAATAGTATTGAAAAATAAGTTCATAAAAAAAGGTAAGGATTTAAAAGATGAAAAATTTAAATGTTCAAAAATCACCATTCAAAATAAGTTTAAATGAAAAAAATATAAGTTCAAAAACCTTAATGTGCATGATAAAAATAGAGTGTAAAAGAATGATGTTTTGAAAACATTAATGCAAAAAAATAAATTTAAAAGTTCTAGATAATGAAAAATATAAGGTATAAAAACTTTTCAATGCACAAAATCATGTTTTAAGAGTATAAAAAAGTATCATGTTTCTAAAAAAGGCACGTAAAAAAATTGTATTGCAAAATAAGGTCATAAAAAAATTAAGGATTCACAACATGAAAAAGTTAAATGCTTGAAAATGATGTTTCAAAATAAATTTAAATGAAAAAAATATAAGTTAAAAATTCTTAATGTGAAAATAAATTTAAAGGAGTAATAAAAATAAAATGTAAAAAAAATTGTTTTAAAAACTTTAATCTGAAATAATAATGTTAAAGAAACAATTTTAAAAAGTTTTGGATGATGAAAATATAAGGTATAAATGGTGAAAAAGTTAAATGTTTGAAAATTATCTTTCAAAATAAAAGCTTAATGTGAAAAACAAATTTAAATGAACTTTAAAAATAGAATGTAAAAAAATTTATGTTTCAAAAAGTTTAATGTGAAAAAATAATGTGAAATGATTAGATCATGAAAAAAATGTAAGGTATAAAAATTTTAGATGCAAAAAAATATGGTTTAAGAGTATAAAAAAAGATAATGTTAATGAAAAATGCTTGTAAAAAGATAGTATTGCAAAATAAGTTCGTAAAAATGTCAGGATTTAAATGATGAAAAAGTTAAGTGTTTGAAAATTATCTTTCAAAATAAAAGTTTAAATGAAAAAAAATGAGTTAAAAAAACATAATGTGAAAAAATAAATTTAAATGTGTAATGTTTGAAAAAAGATGATTTAAGAGTATAAAAAAGAATAATGTTTCTAAACAATGCTCGTAAAAAAATAGTGATAAAAAATAATTTCTTAAAAAAAGTAAGGGCTTAAAAGATGAAATAGTTAAATTTTTGAAAATGATGTTTCAAAAAACGTTAAATAAACAAATGGTTCAAAAAGCTTAATGTGAGAAATAAATTCAAATGAGTAATAAAAATATCATGTAAAAAAAATTAGGTTTTAAAAACTTATATGTGAAAAAATAGTGTTAAAGAAATAATTTAAAGTTTGGATAATGAAAAAATTAAAGGTATTTAAAATTTTCTATGCAAAAAAACATGATTTAAGAGTATAAAAAAAGAGGATGTTTCTAAACAATGCTTGTAAAAAAACAGTATTGCAAAATAACTTCGTAAAATTAGTAAGGATTTAAATGATGAAAAAGTTAAATGCTCAAAATGATGTTTCAAAATAAGTTTAAATGAACAAAACATAAGTTTAGAAAGCTTAATGTGAAAAATAAATTTAAATGCGTAATAAAAATAGAATGTAAAAAAATTTATGTTTCAAAAACTTTAATGTGAAAAAATAATTTTAAAAGTTTAGATCATGAAAAAATGAAAGGTATTAAAAATTTTCTATGCGAAAAAACATGATTTTAGAGTATAAAAAAGATAATGTTTCTAAACAATGCTTGTAAAAGAATAGTATTGGAAAATAAGTTCATAAAAAGAGTAAATATTTAAATGGTGAAAAAGTTAAATGTTTGAAACTTATCTTTCAAAATAAAAGTTGAAATGAAAAAAATATGAGTTAAAAAAGCTTAATGTGAAAAACAAATTTAAATGCACTTTAAAAATAGAATGTAAAAAAATTTATGTTTCAAAAAGTTTAATGTGAAAAAATAATGTGAAATGATTAGATCATGAAAAAAATGTAAGGTATAAAAATTTTAGATGCAAAAAAATATGGTTTAAGAGTATAAAAAAAGATAATGTTAATGAAAAATGCTTGTAAAAAGATAGTATTGCAAAATAAGTTCGTAAAAATGTCAGGATTTAAATGATGAAAAAGTTAAGTGTTTGAAAATTATCTTTCAAAATAAAAGTTTAAATGAAAAAAAATGAGTTAAAAAAACATAATGTGAAAAAATAAATTTAAATGTGTAATGTTTGAAAAAAGATGATTTAAGAGTATAAAAAAGAATAATGTTTCTAAACAATGCTCGTAAAAAAATAGTGATAAAAAATAATTTCTTAAAAAAAGTAAGGGCTTAAAAGATGAAATAGTTAAATTTTTGAAAATGATGTTTCAAAAAACGTTAAATAAACAAATGGTTCAAAAAGCTTAATGTGAGAAATAAATTCAAATGAGTAATAAAAATATCATGTAAAAAAAATTAGGTTTTAAAAACTTATATGTGAAAAAATAGTGTTAAAGAAATAATTTAAAGTTTGGATAATGAAAAAATTAAAGGTATTTAAAATTTTCTATGCAAAAAAACATGATTTAAGAGTATAAAAAAAGAGGATGTTTCTAAACAATGCTTGTAAAAAAACAGTATTGCAAAATAACTTCGTAAAATTAGTAAGGATTTAAATGATGAAAAAGTTAAATGCTCAAAATGATGTTTCAAAATAAGTTTAAATGAACAAAACATAAGTTTAGAAAGCTTAATGTGAAAAATAAATTTAAATGCGTAATAAAAATAGAATGTAAAAAAATTTATGTTTCAAAAACTTTAATGTGAAAAAATAATTTTAAAAGTTTAGATCATGAAAAAATGAAAGGTATTAAAAATTTTCTATGCGAAAAAACATGATTTTAGAGTATAAAAAAGATAATGTTTCTAAACAATGCTTGTAAAAGAATAGTATTGGAAAATAAGTTCATAAAAAGAGTAAATATTTAAATGGTGAAAAAGTTAAATGTTTGAAACTTATCTTTCAAAATAAAAGTTGAAATGAAAAAAATATGAGTTAAAAAAGCTTAATGTGAAAAACAAATTTAAATGCACTTTAAAAATAGAATGTAAAAAAATTTATGTTTCAAAAAGTTTAATGTGAAAAAATAATGTGAAATGATTAGATCATGAAAAAAATGTAAGGTATAAAAATTTTAGATGCAAAAAAATATGGTTTAAGAGTATAAAAAAAGATAATGTTAATGAAAAAAGCTTGTAAAAAGATAGTATTGCAAAATAAGTTCGTAAAAATGTCAGGATTTAAATGATGAAAAAGTTAAGTGTTTGAAAATTATCTTTCAAAATAAAAGTTGAAATGAAAAAAAATGAGTTAAAAAAACATAATGTGAAAAAATAAATTTAAATGTGTAATGTTTGAAAAAAGATGATTTAAGAGTATAAAAAAGAATAATGTTTCTAAACAATGCTCGTAAAAAAATAGTGATAAAAAATAATTTCTTAAAAAAAGTAAGGGCTTAAAAGATGAAATAGTTAAATTTTTGAAAATGATGTTTCAAAAAACGTTAAATAAACAAATGGTTCAAAAAGCTTAATGTGAGAAATAAATTCAAATGAGTAATAAAAATATCATGTAAAAAAAATTAGGTTTTAAAAACTTATATGTGAAAAAATAGTGTTAAAGAAATAATTTAAAGTTTGGATAATGAAAAAATTAAAGGTATTTAAAATTTTCTATGCAAAAAAACATGATTTAAGAGTATAAAAAAAGAGGATGTTTCTAAACAATGCTTGTAAAAAAACAGTATTGCAAAATAACTTCGTAAAATTAGTAAGGATTTAAATGATGAAAAAGTTAAATGCTCAAAATGATGTTTCAAAATAAGTTTAAATGAACAAAACATAAGTTTAGAAAGCTTAATGTGAAAAATAAATTTAAATGCGTAATAAAAATAGAATGTAAAAAAATTTATGTTTCAAAAACTTTAATGTGAAAAAATAATTTTAAAAGTTTAGATCATGAAAAAATGAAAGGTATTAAAAATTTTCTATGCGAAAAAACATGATTTTAGAGTATAAAAAAGATAATGTTTCTAAACAATGCTTGTAAAAGAATAGTATTGGAAAATAAGTTCATAAAAAGAGTAAATATTTAAATGGTGAAAAAGTTAAATGTTTGAAACTTATCTTTCAAAATAAAAGTTGAAATGAAAAAAATATGAGTTAAAAAAGCTTAATGTGAAAAACAAATTTAAATGCACTTTAAAAATAGAATGTAAAAAAATTTATGTTTCAAAAAGTTTAATGTGAAAAAATAATGTGAAATGATTAGATCATGAAAAAAATGTAAGGTATAAAAATTTTAGATGCAAAAAAATATGGTTTAAGAGTATAAAAAAAGATAATGTTAATGAAAAATGCTTGTAAAAAGATAGTATTGCAAAATAAGTTCGTAAAAATGTCAGGATTTAAATGATGAAAAAGTTAAGTGTTTGAAAATTATCTTTCAAAATAAAAGTTTAAATGAAAAAAAATGAGTTAAAAAAACATAATGTGAAAAAATAAATTTAAATGTGTAATGTTTGAAAAAAGATGATTTAAGAGTATAAAAAAGAATAATGTTTCTAAACAATGCTCGTAAAAAAATAGTGATAAAAAATAATTTCTTAAAAAAAGTAAGGGCTTAAAAGATGAAATAGTTAAATTTTTGAAAATGATGTTTCAAAAAACGTTAAATAAACAAATGGTTCAAAAAGCTTAATGTGAGAAATAAATTCAAATGAGTAATAAAAATATCATGTAAAAAAAAATAGGTTTTAAAAACTTATATGTGAAAAAATAGTGTTAAAGAAATAATTTAAAGTTTGGATAATGAAAAAATTAAAGGTATTTAAAATTTTCTATGCAAAAAAACATGATTTAAGAGTATAAAAAAAGAGGATGTTTCTAAACAATGCTTGTAAAAAAACAGTATTGCAAAATAACTTCGTAAAATTAGTAAGGATTTAAATGATGAAAAAGTTAAATGCTCAAAATGATGTTTCAAAATAAGTTTAAATGAACAAAACATAAGTTTAGAAAGCTTAATGTGAAAAATAAATTTAAATGCGTAATAAAAATAGAATGTAAAAAAATTTATGTTTCAAAAACTTTAATGTGAAAAAATAATTTTAAAAGTTTAGATCATGAAAAAATGAAAGGTATTAAAAATTTTCTATGCGAAAAAACATGATTTTAGAGTATAAAAAAGATAATGTTTCTAAACAATGCTTGTAAAAGAATAGTATTGGAAAATAAGTTCATAAAAAGTGTAAATATTTAAATGGTGAAAAAGTTAAATGTTTGAAAATTATCTTTCAAAATAAAAGTTCAAATGAAAAAAATATGAGTTAAAAAAGCTTAATGTGAAAAACAAATTTAAATGCACTTTAAAAATAGAATGTAAAAAAATTTATGTTTCAAAAAGTTTAATGTGAAAAAATAATGTGAAATGATTAGATCATGAAAAAAATGTAAGGTATAAAAATTTTAGATGAAAAAAATATGGTTTAAGAGTATAAAAAAAGATAATGTTAATGAAAAATGCTTGTAAAAAGATAGTATTGCAAAATAAGTTCGTAAAAATATCAGGATTTAAATGATGAAAAAGTTAAGTGTTCGAAAATTATCTTTCAAAATAAAAGTTTAAATGAAAAAAAATGAGTTAAAAAAACATAATGTGAAAAATAAATTTAAATGTGTAATGTTTGAAAAAAGATGATTTAAGAGTATAAAAAAGAATAATGTTTCTAAACAATGCTCGTAAAAAAATAGTGATAAAAAATAATTTCTTAAAAAAAGTAAGGGCTTAAAAGATGAAATAGTTAAATTTTTGAAAATGATGTTTCAAAAAACGTTAAATAAACAAATGGTTCAAAAAGCTTAATGTGAAAAATAAATTCAAATGAGTAATAAAAATATCATGTAAAAAAAAATAGGTTTTAAAAACTTATATGTGAAAAAATAGTGTTAAAGAAATAATTTAAAGTTTGGATAATGAAAAAATTAAAGGTATTTAAAATTTTCTATGCAAAAAAACATGATTTAAGAGTATAAAAAAAGTGGATGTTTCTAAACAATGCTTGTAAAAAAATAGTATTGCAAAATAACTTCGTAAAATTAGTAAGGATTTAAATGATGAAAAAGTTAAATGCTCAAAATGATGTTTCAAAATAAGTTTAAATGAACAAAACATAAGTTTAGAAAGCTTAATGTGAAAAATAAATTTAAATGCATAATAAAAAGAGAATGTAAAAAAAATTTATGTTTCAAAAACTTTAATGTGAAAAAATAATTTTAAAAGTTTAGATCATGAAAAAATGAAAGGTATTAAAATTTTCTATGCGAAAAAACATGATTTTAGAGTATAAAAAAGATAATGTTTCTAAACAATGCTTGTAAAAGAATAGTATTGGAAAATAAGTTCATAAAAAGAGTAAATATTTAAATGGTGAAAAAGTTAAATGTTTGAAAATTATCTTTCAAAATAAAAGTTGAAATGAAAAAAATATGAGTTAAAAAAGCTTAATGTGAAAAACAAATTTAAATGCACTTTAAAAATAGAATGTAAAAAAATTTATGTTTCAAAAAGTTTAATGTGAAAAAATAATGTGAAATGATTAGATCATGAAAAAAATGTAAGGTATAAAAATTTTAGATGCAAAAAATATGGTTTAAGAGTATAAAAAAAGATAATGTTAATGAAAAATGCTTGTAAAAAGATAGTATTGCAAAATAAGTTCGTAAAAATGTCAGGATTTAAATGATGAAAAAGTTAAGTGTTCGAAAATTATCTTTCAAAATAAAAGTTTAAATGAAAAAAAATGAGTTAAAAAACCATAATGTGAAAAATAAATTTAAATGTGTAATGTTTGAAAAAAGATGATTTAAGAGTATAAAAAAGAATAATGTTTCTAAACAATGCTCGTAAAAAAATAGTGATAAAAAATAATTTCTTAAAAAAAGTAAGGGCTTAAAAGATGAAATAGTTAAATTTTTGAAAATGATGTTTCAAAAAACGTTAAATAAACAAATGATTCAAAAAGCTTAATGTGAGAAATAAATTCAAATGAGTAATAAAAATATCATGTAAAAAAAATTAGGTTTTAAAAAGTTATATGTGAAAAAATAGTGTTAAAGAAATAATTTAAAGTTTGGATAATGAAAAAATTAAAGGTATTTAAAATTTTCTATGCAAAAAAACATGATTTAAGAGTATAAAAAAAGAGGATGTTTCTAAACAATGCTTGTAAAAAAACAGTATTGCAAAATAACTTCGTAAAATTAGTAAGGATTTAAATGATGAAAAAGTTAAATGCTCAAAATGATGTTTCAAAATAAGTTTAAATGAACAAAACATAAGTTTAGAAAGCTTAATGTGAAAAATAAATTTAAATGCGTAATAAAAATAGAATGTAAAAAAATTTATGTTTCAAAAACTTTAATGTGAAAAAATAATTTTAAAAGTTTAGATCATGAAAAAATGAAAGGTATTAAAAATTTTCTATGCGAAAAAACATGATTTTAGAGTATAAAAAAAGAGGATGTTTCTAAACAATGCTTGTAAAAAAATAGTATTGCAAAATAACTTCGTAAAATTAGTAAGGATTTAAATAATGAAAAAGTTAAATGCTCAAAATGATGTTTCAAAATAAGTTTAAATGAAGAAAACATAAGTTTAGAAAGCTTAATGTGAAAAATAAATTTAAATGCGTAATAAAAATAGAATGTAAAAAAATTTATGTTTCAAAAACTTTAATGTGAAAAAATAATTTTAAAAGTTTAGATCATGAAAAAATGAAAGGTATTAAAAATTTTCTATGCGAAAAAACATGATTTTAGAGTATAAAAAAGATAATGTTTCTAAACAATGCTTGTAAAAGAATAGTATTGGAAAATAAGTTCATAAAAAGAGTAAACATTTAAATGGTGAAAAAGTTAAATGTTTGAAAATTATCTTTCAAAATAAAAGTTGAAATGAAAAAAATATGAGTTAAAAAAGCTTAATGTGAAAAACAAATTTAAATGCACTTTAAAAATAGAATGTAAAAAAATTTATGTTTCAAAAAGTTTAATGTGAAAAAATAATGTGAAATGATTAGATCATGAAAAAAATGTAAGGTATAAAAATTTTAGATGCAAAAAAATATGGTTTAAGAGTATAAAAAAAGATAATGTTAATGAAAAATGCTTGTAAAAAGATAGTATTGCAAAATAAGTTCGTAAAAATATCAGGATTTAAATGATGAAAAGGTTAAGTGTTCGAAAATTATCTTTCAAAATAAAAGTTTAAATGAAAAAAAATGAGTTAAAAAAACATAATGTGAAAAATAAATTTAAATGTGTAATGTTTGAAAAAAGATGATTTAAGAGTATAAAAAAGAATAATGTTTCTAAACAATGCTCGTAAAAAAATAGTGATAAAAAATAATTTCTTAAAAAAAGTAAGGGCTTAAAAGATGAAATAGTTAAATTTTTGAAAATGATGTTTCAAAAAACGTTAAATAAACAAATGGTTCAAAAAGCTTAATGTGAAAAATAAATTCAAATGAGTAATAAAAATATCATGTAAAAAAAAATAGGTTTTAAAAACTTATATGTGAAAAAATAGTGTTAAAGAAATAATTTAAAGTTTGGATAATGAAAAAATTAAAGGTATTTAAAATTTTCTATGCAAAAAAACATGATTTAAGAGTATAAAAAAAGTGGATGTTTCTAAACAATGCTTGTAAAAAAATAGTATTGCAAAATAACTTCGTAAAATTAGTAAGGATTTAAATGATGAAAAAGTTAAATGCTCAAAATGATGTTTCAAAATAAGTTTAAATGAACAAAACATAAGTTTAGAAAGCTTAATGTGAAAAATAAATTTAAATGCATAATAAAAAGAGAATGTAAAAAAAATTTATGTTTCAAAAACTTTAATGTGAAAAAATAATTTTAAAAGTTTAGATCATGAAAAAATGAAAGGTATTAAAATTTTCTATGCGAAAAAACATGATTTTAGAGTATAAAAAAGATAATGTTTCTAAACAATGCTTGTAAAAGAATAGTATTGGAAAATAAGTTCATAAAAAGAGTAAATATTTAAATGGTGAAAAAGTTAAATGTTTGAAAATTATCTTTCAAAATAAAAGTTCAAATGAAAAAAATATGAGTTAAAAAAGCTTAATGTGAAAAACAAATTTAAATGCACTTTAAAAATAGAATGTAAAAAAATTTATGTTTCAAAAAGTTTAATGTGAAAAAATAATGTTAAATGATTAGATCATGAAAAAAATGTAAGGTATAAAAATTTTAGATGCAAAAAAATATGGTTTAAGAGTATAAAAAAAGATAATGTTAATGAAAAATGCTTGTAAAAAGATAGTATTGCAAAATAAGTTCGTAAAAATGTCAGGATTTAAATGATGAAAAAGTTAAGTATTCGAAAATTATCTTTCAAAATAAAAGTTTAAATAAAAAAAATGAGTTAAAAAAACATAATGTGAAAAATAAATTTAAATGTGTAATGTTTGAAAAAGGATGATTTAAGAGTATAAAAAAGAATAATGTTTCTAAACAATGCTCGTAAAAAAATAGTGATAAAAAATAATATCTTAAAAAAAGTAAGGGCTTAAAAGATGAAATAGTTAAATTTTTGAAAATGATGTTTCAAAAAATGTTAAATAAACAAATGGTTCAAAAAGCTTAATGTGAAAAATAAATTCAAATGAGTAATAAAAATATCATGTAAAAAAAATTAGGTTTTAAAACATTTAAATGGTGAAAAATTTAAATGTTTGAAAATTATCTTTCAAAATAAAAGTTGAAATGAAAAAAATATGAGTTAAAAAAGCTTAATGTGAAAAACAAATTTAAATGCACTTTAAAAATAGAATGTAAAAAAATTTATGTTTCAAAAAGTTTAATGTGAAAAAATAATGTGAAATGATTAGATCATGAAAAAAATGTAAGGTATAAAAATTTTAGATGCAAAAAAATATGGTTTAAGAGTATAAAAAAAGATAATGTTAATGAAAAATGCTTGTAAAAAGATAGTATTGCAAAATAAGTTCGTAAAAATGTCAGGATTTAAATGATGAAAAAGTTAAGTGTTCGAAAATTATCTTTCAAAATAAAAGTTTAAATAAAAAAAATGAGTTAAAAAAACATAATGTGAAAAATAAATTTAAATGTGTAATCTTTGAAAAAGGATGATTTAAGAGTATAAAAAAGAATAATGTTTCTAAACAATGCTCGTAAAAAAATAGTGATAAAAAATAATATCTTAAAAAAAGTAAGGGCTTAAAAGATGAAATAGTTAAATTTTTGAAAATGATGTTTCAAAAAACGTTAAATAAACAAATGGTTCAAAAAGCTTAATGTGAAAAATAAATTCAAATGAGTAATAAAAATATCATGTAAAAAAAATTAGGTTTTAAAACATTTAAATGGTGAAAAAGTTAAATGTTTGAAAATTATCTTTCAAAATAAAGGTTGAAATGAAAAAAATATGAGTTAAAAAAGCTTAATGTGAAAAACAAATTTAAATGCACTTTAAAAATAGAATGTAAAAAAATTTATGTTTCAAAAAGTTTAATGTGAAATGAGTAGATCATGAAAAAAATGTAAGGTATAAAAATTTTAGATGCAAAAAAATATGGTTTAAGAGTATAAAAAAAGATAATGTTAATGAAAAATGCTTGTAAAAAGATAGTATTGCAAAATAAGTTCATAAAAATGTCAGGATTTAAATGATGAAAAAGTTAAGTGTTCGAAAATTATCTTTCAAAATGAAAGTTTAAATGAAAAAAAATGAGTTAAAAACACATAATGTGAAAAATAAATGTAAATGTGTAATGTTTGAAAAAAGATGATTTAAGAGTATAAAAAAGAATAATGTTTCTAAACAATGCTCGTAAAAAAATAGTGATAAAAAATAATTTCTTAAAAAAAGTAAGGGCTTAAAAGATGAAATAGTTAAATTTTTGAAAATGATGTTTCAAAAAACGTTAAATAAACAAATGGTTCAAAAAGCTTAATGTGAGAAATAAATTCAAATGAGTAATAAAAATATCATGTAAAAAAAATTAGGTTTTAAAAACTTATATGTGAAAAAATAGTGTTAAAGAAATAATTTAAAGTTTGGATAATGAAAAAATTAAAGGTATTTAAAATTTTCTATGCAAAAAAACATGATTTAAGAGTATAAAAAAGAATAATGTTTCTAAACAATGCTCGTAAAAAAATAGTGATAAAAAATAATATCTTAAAAAAAGTAAGGGCTTAAAAGATGAAATAGTTAAATTTTTGAAAATGATGTTTCAAAAAACGTTAAATAAACAAATGGTTCAAAAAGCTTAATGTGAAAAATAAATTCAAATCAGTAATAAAAATATCATGTAAAAAAAATTAGGTTTTAAAACATTTAAATGGTGAAAAATTTAAATGTTTGAAAATTATCTTTCAAAATAAAAGTTGAAATGAAAAAAATATGAGTTAAAAAAGCTTAATGTGAAAAACAAATTTAAATGCACTTTAAAAATAGAATGTAAAAAAATTTATGTTTCAAAAAGTTTAATGTGAAAAAATAATGTGAAATGATTAGATCATGAAAAAAATGTAAGGTATAAAAATTTTAGATGCAAAAAAATATGGTTTAAGAGTATAAAAAAAGATAATGTTAATGAAAAATGCTTGTAAAAAGATAGTATTGCAAAATAAGTTCGTAAAAATGTCAGGATTTAAATGATGAAAAAGTTAAGTGTTCGAAAATTATCTTTCAAAATAAAAGTTTAAATAAAAAAAATGAGTTAAAAAAACATAATGTGAAAAATAAATTTAAATGTGTAATGTTTGAAAAAGGATGATTTAAGAGTATAAAAAAGAATAATGTTTCTAAACAATGCTCGTAAAAAAATAGTGATAAAAAATAATATCTTAAAAAAAGTAAGGGCTTAAAAGATGAAATAGTTAAATTTTTGAAAATGATGTTTCAAAAAACGTTAAATAAACAAATGGTTCAAAAAGCTTAATGTGAAAAATAAATTCAAATCAGTAATAAAAATATCATGTAAAAAAAATTAGGTTTTAAAACATTTAAATGGTGAAAAAGTTAAATGTTTGAAAATTATCTTTCAAAATAAAGGTTGAAATGAAAAAAATATGAGTTAAAAAAGCTTAATGTGAAAAACAAATTTAAATGCACTTTAAAAATAGAATGTAAAAAAATTTATGTTTCAAAAAGTTTAATGTGAAAAAATAATGTGAAATGATTAGATCATGAAAAAAATGTAAGGTATAAAAATTTTAGATGCAAAAAAATATGGTTTAAGAGTATAAAAAAAGATAATGTTAATGAAAAATGCTTGTAAAAAGATAGTATTGCAAAATAAGTTCATAAAAATGTCAGGATTTAAATGATGAAAAAGTTAAGTGTTCGAAAATTATCTTTCAAAATGAAAGTTTAAATGAAAAAAAATGAGTTAAAAACACATAATGTGAAAAATAAATGTAAATGTGTAATGTTTGAAAAAAGATGATTTAAGAGTATAAAAAAGAATAATGTTTCTAAACAATGCTCGTAAAAAAATAGTGATAAGAAATAATTTTTTAAAAAAAGTAAGGGCTTAAAAGATGAAATAGTTAAATTTTTGAAAATGATGTTTCAAAAAACGTTAAATAAACAAATGGTTCAAAAAGCTTAATGTGAGAAATAAATTCAAATGAGTAATAAAAATATCATGTAAAAAAAATTAGGTTTTAAAAACTTATATGTGAAAAAATAGTGTTAAAGAAATAATTTAAAGTTTGGATAATGAAAAAATTAAAGGTATTTAAAATTTTCTATGCAAAAAAACATGATTTAAGAGTATAAAAAAGAATAATGTTTCTAAACAATGCTCGTAAAAAAATAGTGATAAAAAATAATATCTTAAAAAAAGTAAGGGCTTAAAAGATGAAATAGTTAAATTTTTGAAAATGATGTTTCAAAAAACGTTAAATAAACAAATGGTTCAAAAAGCTTAATGTGAAAAATAAATTCAAATGAGTAATAAAAATATCATGTAAAAAAAATTAGGTTTTAAAACATTTAAATGGTGAAAAATTTAAATGTTTGAAAATTATCTTTCAAAATAAAAGTTGAAATGAAAAAAATATGAGTTAAAAAAGCTTAATGTGAAAAACAAATTTAAATGCACTTTAAAAATAGAATGTAAAAAAATTTATGTTTCAAAAAGTTTAATGTGAAAAAATAATGTGAAATGATTAGATCATGAAAAAAATGTAAGGTATAAAAATTTTAGATGCAAAAAAATATGGTTTAAGAGTATAAAAAAAGATAATGTTAATGAAAAATGCTTGTAAAAAGATAGTATTGCAAAATAAGTTCGTAAAAATGTCAGGATTTAAATGATGAAAAAGTTAAGTGTTCGAAAATTATCTTTCAAAATAAAAGTTTAAATAAAAAAAATGAGTTAAAAAAACATAATGTGAAAAATAAATTTAAATGTGTAATGTTTGAAAAAGGATGATTTAAGAGTATAAAAAAGAATAATGTTTCTAAACAATGCTCGTAAAAAAATAGTGATAAAAAATAATATCTTAAAAAAAGTAAGGGCTTAAAAGATGAAATAGTTAAATTTTTGAAAATGATGTTTCAAAAAACGTTAAATAAACAAATGGTTCAAAAAGCTTAATGTGAAAAATAAATTCAAATGAGTAATAAAAATATCATGTAAAAAAAATTAGGTTTTAAAACATTTAAATGGTGAAAAAGTTAAATGTTTGAAAATTATCTTTCAAAATAAAGGTTGAAATGAAAAAAATATGAGTTAAAAAAGCTTAATGTGAAAAACAAATTTAAATGCACTTTAAAAATAGAATGTAAAAAAATTTATGTTTCAAAAAGTTTAATGTGAAATGAGTAGATCATGAAAAAAATGTAAGGTATAAAAATTTTAGATGCAAAAAAATATGGTTTAAGAGTATAAAAAAAGATAATGTTAATGAAAAATGCTTGTAAAAAGATAGTATTGCAAAATAAGTTCATAAAAATGTCAGGATTTAAATGATGAAAAAGTTAAGTGTTCGAAAATTATCTTTCAAAATGAAAGTTTAAATGAAAAAAAATGAGTTAAAAACACATAATGTGAAAAATAAATGTAAATGTGTAATGTTTGAAAAAAGATGATTTAAGAGTATAAAAAAGAATAATGTTTCTAAACAATGCTCGTAAAAAAATAGTGATAAAAAATAATTTCTTAAAAAAAGTAAGGGCTTAAAAGATGAAATAGTTAAATTTTTGAAAATGATGTTTCAAAAAACGTTAAATAAACAAATGGTTCAAAAAGCTTAATGTGAGAAATAAATTCAAATGAGTAATAAAAATATCATGTAAAAAAAATTAGGTTTTAAAAACTTATATGTGAAAAAATAGTGTTAAAGAAATAATTTAAAGTTTGGATAATGAAAAAATTAAAGGTATTTAAAATTTTCTATGCAAAAAAACATGATTTAAGAGTATAAAAAAGAATAATGTTTCTAAACAATGCTCGTAAAAAAATAGTGATAAAAAATAATATCTTAAAAAAAGTAAGGGCTTAAAAGATGAAATAGTTAAATTTTTGAAAATGATGTTTCAAAAAACGTTAAATAAACAAATGGTTCAAAAAGCTTAATGTGAAAAATAAATTCAAATCAGTAATAAAAATATCATGTAAAAAAAATTAGGTTTTAAAACATTTAAATGGTGAAAAATTTAAATGTTTGAAAATTATCTTTCAAAATAAAAGTTGAAATGAAAAAAATATGAGTTAAAAAAGCTTAATGTGAAAAACAAATTTAAATGCACTTTAAAAATAGAATGTAAAAAAATTTATGTTTCAAAAAGTTTAATGTGAAAAAATAATGTGAAATGATTAGATCATGAAAAAAATGTAAGGTATAAAAATTTTAGATGCAAAAAAATATGGTTTAAGAGTATAAAAAAAGATAATGTTAATGAAAAATGCTTGTAAAAAGATAGTATTGCAAAATAAGTTCGTAAAAATGTCAGGATTTAAATGATGAAAAAGTTAAGTGTTCGAAAATTATCTTTCAAAATAAAAGTTTAAATAAAAAAAATGAGTTAAAAAAACATAATGTGAAAAATAAATTTAAATGTGTAATGTTTGAAAAAGGATGATTTAAGAGTATAAAAAAGAATAATGTTTCTAAACAATGCTCGTAAAAAAATAGTGATAAAAAATAATATCTTAAAAAAAGTAAGGGCTTAAAAGATGAAATAGTTAAATTTTTGAAAATGATGTTTCAAAAAACGTTAAATAAACAAATGGTTCAAAAAGCTTAATGTGAAAAATAAATTCAAATGAGTAATAAAAATATCATGTAAAAAAAATTAGGTTTTAAAACATTTAAATGGTGAAAAAGTTAAATGTTTGAAAATTATCTTTCAAAATAAAGGTTGAAATGAAAAAAATATGAGTTAAAAAAGCTTAATGTGAAAAACAAATTTAAATGCACTTTAAAAATAGAATGTAAAAAAATTTATGTTTCAAAAAGTTTAATGTGAAAAAATAATGTGAAATGATTAGATCATGAAAAAAATGTAAGGTATAAAAATTTTAGATGCAAAAAAATATGGTTTAAGAGTATAAAAAAAGATAATGTTAATGAAAAATGCTTGTAAAAAGATAGTATTGCAAAATAAGTTCATAAAAATGTCAGGATTTAAATGATGAAAAAGTTAAGTGTTCGAAAATTATCTTTCAAAATGAAAGTTTAAATGAAAAAAAATGAGTTAAAAACACATAATGTGAAAAATAAATGTAAATGTGTAATGTTTGAAAAAAGATGATTTAAGAGTATAAAAAAGAATAATGTTTCTAAACAATGCTCGTAAAAAAATAGTGATAAGAAATAATTTTTTAAAAAAAGTAAGGGCTTAAAAGATGAAATAGTTAAATTTTTGAAAATGATGTTTCAAAAAACGTTAAATAAACAAATGGTTCAAAAAGCTTAATGTGAGAAATAAATTCAAATGAGTAATAAAAATATCATGTAAAAAAAATTAGGTTTTAAAAACTTATATGTGAAAAAATAGTGTTAAAGAAATAATTTAAAGTTTGGATAATGAAAAAATTAAAGGTATTTAAAATTTTCTATGCAAAAAAACATGATTTAAGAGTATAAAAAAGAATAATGTTTCTAAACAATGCTCGTAAAAAAATAGTGATAAAAAATAATATCTTAAAAAAAGTAAGGGCTTAAAAGATGAAATAGTTAAATTTTTGAAAATGATGTTTCAAAAAACGTTAAATAAACAAATGGTTCAAAAAGCTTAATGTGAAAAATAAATTCAAATGAGTAATAAAAATATCATGTAAAAAAAATTAGGTTTTAAAACATTTAAATGGTGAAAAATTTAAATGTTTGAAAATTATCTTTCAAAATAAAAGTTGAAATGAAAAAAATATGAGTTAAAAAAGCTTAATGTGAAAAACAAATTTAAATGCACTTTAAAAATAGAATGTAAAAAAATTTATGTTTCAAAAAGTTTAATGTGAAAAAATAATGTGAAATGATTAGATCATGAAAAAAATGTAAGGTATAAAAATTTTAGATGCAAAAAAATATGGTTTAAGAGTATAAAAAAAGATAATGTTAATGAAAAATGCTTGTAAAAAGATAGTATTGCAAAATAAGTTCGTAAAAATGTCAGGATTTAAATGATGAAAAAGTTAAGTGTTCGAAAATTATCTTTCAAAATAAAAGTTTAAATAAAAAAAATGAGTTAAAAAAACATAATGTGAAAAATAAATTTAAATGTGTAATGTTTGAAAAAGGATGATTTAAGAGTATAAAAAAGAATAATGTTTCTAAACAATGCTCGTAAAAAAATAGTGATAAAAAATAATATCTTAAAAAAAGTAAGGGCTTAAAAGATGAAATAGTTAAATTTTTGAAAATGATGTTTCAAAAAACGTTAAATAAACAAATGGTTCAAAAAGCTTAATGTGAAAAATAAATTCAAATGAGTAATAAAAATATCATGTAAAAAAAATTAGGTTTTAAAACATTTAAATGGTGAAAAAGTTAAATGTTTGAAAATTATCTTTCAAAATAAAGGTTGAAATGAAAAAAATATGAGTTAAAAAAGCTTAATGTGAAAAACAAATTTAAATGCACTTTAAAAATAGAATGTAAAAAAATTTATGTTTCAAAAAGTTTAATGTGAAATGAGTAGATCATGAAAAAAATGTAAGGTATAAAAATTTTAGATGCAAAAAAATATGGTTTAAGAGTATAAAAAAAGATAATGTTAATGAAAAATGCTTGTAAAAAGATAGTATTGCAAAATAAGTTCATAAAAATGTCAGGATTTAAATGATGAAAAAGTTAAGTGTTCGAAAATTATCTTTCAAAATGAAAGTTTAAATGAAAAAAAATGAGTTAAAAAAACATAATGTGAAAAATAAATGTAAATGTGTAATGTTTGAAAAAAGATGATTTAAGAGTATAAAAAAGAATAATGTTTCTAAACAATGCTCGTAAAAAAATAGTGATAAAAAATAATTTCTTAAAAAAAGTAAGGGCTTAAAAGATGAAATAGTTAAATTTTTGAAAATGATGTTTCAAAAAACGTTAAATAAACAAATGGTTCAAAAAGCTTAATGTGAGAAATAAATTCAAATGAGTAATAAAAATATCATGTAAAAAAAATTAGGTTTTAAAAACTTATATGTGAAAAAATAGTGTTAAAGAAATAATTTAAAGTTTGGATAATGAAAAAATTAAAGGTATTTAAAATTTTCTATGCAAAAAAACATGATTTAAGAGTATAAAAAAGAATAATGTTTCTAAACAATGCTCGTAAAAAAATAGTGATAAAAAATAATATCTTAAAAAAAGTAAGGGCTTAAAAGATGAAATAGTTAAATTTTTGAAAATGATGTTTCAAAAAACGTTAAATAAACAAATGGTTCAAAAAGCTTAATGTGAAAAATAAATTCAAATGAGTAATAAAAATATCATGTAAAAAAAATTAGGTTTTAAAACATTTAAATGGTGAAAAAGTTAAATGTTTGAAAATTATCTTTCAAAATAAAGGTTGAAATGAAAAAAATATGAGTTAAAAAAGCTTAATGTGAAAAACAAATTTAAATGCACTTTAAAAATAGAATGTAAAAAAATTTATATTTCAAAAAGTTTAATGTGAAAAAATAATGTGAAATGATTAGATCATGAAAAAAATGTAAGGTATAAAAATTTTAGATGCAAAAAAATATGGTTTAAGAGTATAAAAAAAGATAATGTTAATGAAAAATGCTTGTAAAAAGATAGTATTGCAAAATAAGTTCATAAAAATGTCAGGATTTAAATGATGAAAAAGTTAAGTGTTCGAAAATTATCTTTCAAAATGAAAGTTTAAATGAAAAAAATGAGTTAAAAACACATAATGTGAAAAATAAATGTAAATGTGTAATGTTTGAAAAAAGATGATTTAAGAGTATAAAAAAGAATAATGTTTCTAAACAATGCTCGTAAAAAAATAGTGATAAAAAATAATTTCTTAAAAAAAGTAAGGGCTTAAAAGATGAAATAGTTAAATTTTTGAAAATGATGTTTCAAAAAACGTTAAATAAACAAATGGTTCAAAAAGCTTAATGTGAGAAATAAATTCAAATGAGTAATAAAAATATCATGTAAAAAAAATTAGGTTTTAAAAACTTATATGTGAAAAAATAGTGTTAAAGAAATAATTTAAAGTTTGGATAATGAAAAAATTAAAGGTATTTAAAATTTTCTATGCAAAAAAACATGATTTAAGAGTATAAAAAAGAATAATGTTTCTAAACAATGCTCGTAAAAAAATAGTGATAAAAAATAATATCTTAAAAAAAGTAAGGGCTTAAAAGATGAAATAGTTAAATTTTTGAAAATGATGTTTCAAAAAACGTTAAATAAACAAATGGTTCAAAAAGCTTAATGTGAAAAATAAATTCAAATGAGTAATAAAAATATCATGTAAAAAAAATTAGGTTTTAAAACATTTAAATGGTGAAAAATTTAAATGTTTGAAAATTATCTTTCAAAATAAAAGTTGAAATGAAAAAAATATGAGTTAAAAAAGCTTAATGTGAAAAACAAATTTAAATGCACTTTAAAAATAGAATGTAAAAAAATTTATGTTTCAAAAAGTTTAATGTGAAAAAATAATGTGAAATGATTAGATCATGAAAAAAATGTAAGGTATAAAAATTTTAGATGCAAAAAAATATGGTTTAAGAGTATAAAAAAAGATAATGTTAATGAAAAATGCTTGTAAAAAGATAGTATTGCAAAATAAGTTCGTAAAAATGTCAGGATTTAAATGATGAAAAAGTTAAGTGTTCGAAAATTATCTTTCAAAATAAAAGTTTAAATAAAAAAAATGAGTTAAAAACACATAATGTGAAAAATAAATGTAAATGTGTAATGTTTGAAAAAAGATGATTTAAGAGTATAAAAAAGAATAATGTTTCTAAACAATGCTCGTAAAAAAATAGTGATAAAAAATAATTTCTTAAAAAAAGTAAGGGCTTAAAAGATGAAATAGTTAAATTTTTGAAAATGATGTTTCAAAAAACGTTAAATAAACAAATGGTTCAAAAAGCTTAATGTGAGAAATAAATTCAAATGAGTAATAAAAATATCATGTAAAAAAAATTAGGTTTTAAAAACTTATATGTGAAAAAATAGTGTTAAAGAAATAATTTAAAGTTTGGATAATGAAAAAATTAAAGGTATTTAAAATTTTCTATGCAAAAAAACATGATTTAAGAGTATAAAAAAGAATAATGTTTCTAAACAATGCTCGTAAAAAAATAGTGATAAAAAATAATATCTTAAAAAAAGTAAGGGCTTAAAAGATGAAATAGTTAAATTTTTGAAAATGATGTTTCAAAAAACGTTAAATAAACAAATGGTTCAAAAAGCTTAATGTGAAAAATAAATTCAAATGAGTAATAAAAATATCATGTAAAAAAAATTAGGTTTTAAAACATTTAAATGGTGAAAAATTTAAATGTTTGAAAATTATCTTTCAAAATAAAAGTTGAAATGAAAAAAATATGAGTTAAAAAAGCTTAATGTGAAAAACAAATTTAAATGCACTTTAAAAATAGAATGTAAAAAAATTTATGTTTCAAAAAGTTTAATGTGAAAAAATAATGTGAAATGATTAGATCATGAAAAAAATGTAAGGTATAAAAATTTTAGATGCAAAAAAATATGGTTTAAGAGTATAAAAAAAGATAATGTTAATGAAAAATGCTTGTAAAAAGATAGTATTGCAAAATAAGTTCGTAAAAATGTCAGGATTTAAATGATGAAAAAGTTAAGTGTTCGAAAATTATCTTTCAAAATAAAAGTTTAAATAAAAAAAATGAGTTAAAAAAACATAATGTGAAAAATAAATTTAAATGTGTAATGTTTGAAAAAGGATGATTTAAGAGTATAAAAAAGAATAATGTTTCTAAACAATGCTCGTAAAAAAATAGTGATAAAAAATAATATCTTAAAAAAAGTAAGGGCTTAAAAGATGAAATAGTTAAATTTTTGAAAATGATGTTTCAAAAAACGTTAAATAAACAAATGGTTCAAAAAGCTTAATGTGAAAAATAAATTCAAATGAGTAATAAAAATATCATGTAAAAAAAATTAGGTTTTAAAACATTTAAATGGTGAAAAAGTTAAATGTTTGAAAATTATCTTTCAAAATAAAGGTTGAAATGAAAAAAATATGAGTTAAAAAAGCTTAATGTGAAAAACAAATTTAAATGCACTTTAAAAATAGAATGTAAAAAAATTTATATTTCAAAAAGTTTAATGTGAAAAAATAATGTGAAATGATTAGATCATGAAAAAAATGTAAGGTATAAAAATTTTAGATGCAAAAAAATATGGTTTAAGAGTATAAAAAAAGATAATGTTAATGAAAAATGCTTGTAAAAAGATAGTATTGCAAAATAAGTTCATAAAAATGTCAGGATTTAAATGATGAAAAAGTTAAGTGTTCGAAAATTATCTTTCAAAATGAAAGTTTAAATGAAAAAAATGAGTTAAAAACACATAATGTGAAAAATAAATGTAAATGTGTAATGTTTGAAAAAAGATGATTTAAGAGTATAAAAAAGAATAATGTTTCTAAACAATGCTCGTAAAAAAATAGTGATAAAAAATAATTTCTTAAAAAAAGTAAGGGCTTAAAAGATGAAATAGTTAAATTTTTGAAAATGATGTTTCAAAAAACGTTAAATAAACAAATGGTTCAAAAAGCTTAATGTGAGAAATAAATTCAAATGAGTAATAAAAATATCATGTAAAAAAAATTAGGTTTTAAAAACTTATATGTGAAAAAATAGTGTTAAAGAAATAATTTAAAGTTTGGATAATGAAAAAATTAAAGGTATTTAAAATTTTCTATGCAAAAAAACATGATTTAAGAGTATAAAAAAGAATAATGTTTCTAAACAATGCTCGTAAAAAAATAGTGATAAAAAATAATATCTTAAAAAAAGTAAGGGCTTAAAAGATGAAATAGTTAAATTTTTGAAAATGATGTTTCAAAAAACGTTAAATAAACAAATGGTTCAAAAAGCTTAATGTGAAAAATAAATTCAAATGAGTAATAAAAATATCATGTAAAAAAAATTAGGTTTTAAAACATTTAAATGGTGAAAAAGTTAAATGTTTGAAAATTATCTTTCAAAATAAAGGTTGAAATGAAAAAAATATGAGTTAAAAAAGCTTAATGTGAAAAACAAATTTAAATGCACTTTAAAAATAGAATGTAAAAAAATTTATGTTTCAAAAAGTTTAATGTGAAAAAATAATGTGAAATGATTAGATCATGAAAAAAATGTAAGGTATAAAAATTTTAGATGCAAAAAAATATGGTTTAAGAGTATAAAAAAAGAAAATGTTAATGAAAAATGCTTGTAAAAAGATAGTATTGCAAAATAAGTTCATAAAAATGTCAGGATTTAAATGATGAAAAAGTTAAGTGTTCGAAAATTATCTTTCAAAATGAAAGTTTAAATGAAAAAAAATGAGTTAAAAACACATAATGTGAAAAATAAATGTAAATGTGTAATGTTTGAAAAAAGATGATTTAAGAGTATAAAAAAGAATAATGTTTCTAAACAATGCTCGTAAAAAAATAGTGATAAAAAATAATTTCTTAAAAAAAGTAAGGGCTTAAAAGATGAAATAGTTAAATTTTTGAAAATGATGTTTCAAAAAACGTTAAATAAACAAATGGTTCAAAAAGCTTAATGTGAGAAATAAATTCAAATGAGTAATAAAAATATCATGTAAAAAAAATTAGGTTTTAAAAACTTATATGTGAAAAAATAGTGTTAAAGAAATAATTTAAAGTTTGGATAATGAAAAAATTAAAGGTATTTAAAATTTTCTATGCAAAAAAACATGATTTAAGAGTATAAAAAAGAATAATGTTTCTAAACAATGCTCGTAAAAAAATAGTGATAAAAAATAATATCTTAAAAAAAGTAAGGGCTTAAAAGATGAAATAGTTAAATTTTTGAAAATGATGTTTCAAAAAACGTTAAATAAACAAATGGTTCAAAAAGCTTAATGTGAAAAATAAATTCAAATGAGTAATAAAAATATCATGTAAAAAAAATTAGGTTTTAAAACATTTAAATGGTGAAAAATTTAAATGTTTGAAAATTATCTTTCAAAATAAAAGTTGAAATGAAAAAAATATGAGTTAAAAAAGCTTAATGTGAAAAACAAATTTAAATGCACTTTAAAAATAGAATGTAAAAAAATTTATGTTTCAAAAAGTTTAATGTGAAAAAATAATGTGAAATGATTAGATCATGAAAAAAATGTAAGGTATAAAAATTTTAGATGCAAAAAAATATGGTTTAAGAGTATAAAAAAAGATAATGTTAATGAAAAATGCTTGTAAAAAGATAGTATTGCAAAATAAGTTCGTAAAAATGTCAGGATTTAAATGATGAAAAAGTTAAGTGTTCGAAAATTATCTTTCAAAATAAAAGTTTAAATAAAAAAAATGAGTTAAAAAAACATAATGTGAAAAATAAATTTAAATGTGTAATGTTTGAAAAAGGATGATTTAAGAGTATAAAAAAGAATAATGTTTCTAAACAATGCTCGTAAAAAAATAGTGATAAAAAATAATATCTTAAAAAAAGTAAGGGCTTAAAAGATGAAATAGTTAAATTTTTGAAAATGATGTTTCAAAAAACGTTAAATAAACAAATGGTTCAAAAAGCTTAATGTGAAAAATAAATTCAAATGAGTAATAAAAATATCATGTAAAAAAAATTAGGTTTTAAAACATTTAAATGGTGAAAAAGTTAAATGTTTGAAAATTATCTTTCAAAATAAAGGTTGAAATGAAAAAAATATGAGTTAAAAAAGCTTAATGTGAAAAACAAATTTAAATGCACTTTAAAAATAGAATGTAAAAAAATTTATATTTCAAAAAGTTTAATGTGAAAAAATAATGTGAAATGATTAGATCATGAAAAAAATGTAAGGTATAAAAATTTTAGATGCAAAAAAATATGGTTTAAGAGTATAAAAAAAGATAATGTTAATGAAAAATGCTTGTAAAAAGATAGTATTGCAAAATAAGTTCATAAAAATGTCAGGATTTAAATGATGAAAAAGTTAAGTGTTCGAAAATTATCTTTCAAAATGAAAGTTTAAATGAAAAAAAATGAGTTAAAAACACATAATGTGAAAAATAAATGTAAATGTGTAATGTTTGAAAAAAGATGATTTAAGAGTATAAAAAAGAATAATGTTTCTAAACAATGCTCGTAAAAAAATAGTGATAAAAAATAATTTCTTAAAAAAAGTAAGGGCTTAAAAGATGAAATAGTTAAATTTTTGAAAATGATGTTTCAAAAAACGTTAAATAAACAAATGGTTCAAAAAGCTTAATGTGAGAAATAAATTCAAATGAGTAATAAAAATATCATGTAAAAAAAATTAGGTTTTAAAAACTTATATGTGAAAAAATAGTGTTAAAGAAATAATTTAAAGTTTGGATAATGAAAAAATTAAAGGTATTTAAAATTTTCTATGCAAAAAAACATGATTTAAGAGTATAAAAAAGAATAATGTTTCTAAACAATGCTCGTAAAAAAATAGTGATAAAAAATAATATCTTAAAAAAAGTAAGGGCTTAAAAGATGAAATAGTTAAATTTTTGAAAATGATGTTTCAAAAAACGTTAAATAAACAAATGGTTCAAAAAGCTTAATGTGAAAAATAAATTCAAATGAGTAATAAAAATATCATGTAAAAAAAATTAGGTTTTAAAACATTTAAATGGTGAAAAAGTTAAATGTTTGAAAATTATCTTTCAAAATAAAGGTTGAAATGAAAAAAATATGAGTTAAAAAAGCTTAATGTGAAAAACAAATTTAAATGCACTTTAAAAATAGAATGTAAAAAAATTTATGTTTCAAAAAGTTTAATGTGAAAAAATAATGTGAAATGATTAGATCATGAAAAAAATGTAAGGTATAAAAATTTTAGATGCAAAAAAATATGGTTTAAGAGTATAAAAAAAGATAATGTTAATGAAAAATGCTTGTAAAAAGATAGTATTGCAAAATAAGTTCATAAAAATGTCAGGATTTAAATGATGAAAAAGTTAAGTGTTCGAAAATTATCTTTCAAAATGAAAGTTTAAATGAAAAAAAATGAGTTAAAAACACATAATGTGAAAAATAAATGTAAATGTGTAATGTTTGAAAAAAGATGATTTAAGAGTATAAAAAAGAATAATGTTTCTAAACAATGCTCGTAAAAAAATAGTGATAAAAAATAATTTCTTAAAAAAAGTAAGGGCTTAAAAGATGAAATAGTTAAATTTTTGAAAATGATGTTTCAAAAAACGTTAAATAAACAAATGGTTCAAAAAGCTTAATGTGAGAAATAAATTCAAATGAGTAATAAAAATATCATGTAAAAAAAATTAGGTTTTAAAAACTTATATGTGAAAAAATAGTGTTAAAGAAATAATTTAAAGTTTGGATAATGAAAAACTTAAAGGTATTTAAAATTTTCTATGCAAAAAAACATGATTTAAGAGTATAAAAAAGAATAATGTTTCTAAACAATGCTCGTAAAAAAATAGTGATAAAAAATAATATCTTAAAAAAAGTAAGGGCTTAAAAGATGAAATAGTTAAATTTTTGAAAATGATGTTTCAAAAAACGTTAAATAAACAAATGGTTCAAAAAGCTTAATGTGAAAAATAAATTCAAATGAGTAATAAAAATATCATGTAAAAAAAATTAGGTTTTAAAACATTTAAATGGTGAAAAATTTAAATGTTTGAAAATTATCTTTCAAAATAAAAGTTGAAATGAAAAAAATATGAGTTAAAAAAGCTTAATGTGAAAAACAAATTTAAATGCACTTTAAAAATAGAATGTAAAAAAATTTATGTTTCAAAAAGTTTAATGTGAAAAAATAATGTGAAATGATTAGATCATGAAAAAAATGTAAGGTATAAAAATTTTAGATGCAAAAAAATATGGTTTAAGAGTATAAAAAAAGATAATGTTAATGAAAAATGCTTGTAAAAAGATAGTATTGCAAAATAAGTTCGTAAAAATGTCAGGATTTAAATGATGAAAAAGTTAAGTGTTCGAAAATTATCTTTCAAAATAAAAGTTTAAATAAAAAAAATGAGTTAAAAAAACATAATGTGAAAAATAAATTTAAATGTGTAATGTTTGAAAAAGGATGATTTAAGAGTATAAAAAAGAATAATGTTTCTAAACAATGCTCGTAAAAAAATAGTGATAAAAAATAATATCTTAAAAAAAGTAAGGGCTTAAAAGATGAAATAGTTAAATTTTTGAAAATGATGTTTCAAAAAACGTTAAATAAACAAATGGTTCAAAAAGCTTAATGTGAAAAATAAATTCAAATGAGTAATAAAAATATCATGTAAAAAAAATTAGGTTTTAAAACATTTAAATGGTGAAAAAGTTAAATGTTTGAAAATTATCTTTCAAAATAAAGGTTGAAGTGAAAAAAATATGAGTTAAAAAAGCTTAATGTGAAAAACAAATTTAAATGCACTTTAAAAATAGAATGTAAAAAAATTTATGTTTCAAAAAGTTTAATGTGAAAAAATAATGTGAAATGATTAGATCATGAAAAAAATGTAAGGTATAAAAATTTTAGATGCAAAAAAATATGGTTTAAGAGTATAAAAAAAGATAATGTTAATGAAAAATGCTTGTAAAAAGATAGTATTGCAAAATAAGTTCATAAAAATGTCAGGATTTAAATGATGAAAAAGTTAAGTGTTCGAAAATTATCTTTCAAAATGAAAGTTTAAATGAAAAAAAATGAGTTAAAAACACATAATGTGAAAAATAAATGTAAATGTGTAATGTTTGAAAAAAGATGATTTAAGAGTATAAAAAAGAATAATGTTTCTAAACAATGCTCGTAAAAAAATAGTGATAAAAAATAATTTCTTAAAAAAAGTAAGGGCTTAAAAGATGAAATAGTTAAATTTTTGAAAATGATGTTTCAAAAAACGTTAAATAAACAAATGGTTCAAAAAGCTTAATGTGAGAAATAAATTCAAATGAGTAATAAAAATATCATGTAAAAAAAATTAGGTTTTAAAAACTTATATGTGAAAAAATAGTGTTAAAGAAATAATTTAAAGTTTGGATAATGAAAAAATTAAAGGTATTTAAAATTTTCTATGCAAAAAAACATGATTTAAGAGTATAAAAAAGAATAATGTTTCTAAACAATGCTCGTAAAAAAATAGTGATAAAAAATAATATCTTAAAAAAAGTAAGGGCTTAAAAGATGAAATAGTTAAATTTTTGAAAATGATGTTTCAAAAAACGTTAAATAAACAAATGGTTCAAAAAGCTTAATGTGAAAAATAAATTCAAATGAGTAATAAAAATATCATGTAAAAAAAATTAGGTTTTAAAACATTTAAATGGTGAAAAAGTTAAATGTTTGAAAATTATCTTTCAAAATAAAGGTTGAAATGAAAAAAATATGAGTTAAAAAAGCTTAATGTGAAAAACAAATTTAAATGCACTTTAAAAATAGAATGTAAAAAAATTTATGTTTCAAAAAGTTTAATGTGAAAAAATAATGTGAAATGATTAGATCATGAAAAAAATGTAAGGTATAAAAATTTTAGATGCAAAAAAATATGGTTTAAGAGTATAAAAAAAGATAATGTTAATGAAAAATGCTTGTAAAAAGATAGTATTGCAAAATAAGTTCATAAAAATGTCAGGATTTAAATGATGAAAAAGTTAAGTGTTCGAAAATTATCTTTCAAAATGAAAGTTTAAATGAAAAAAAATGAGTTAAAAACACATAATGTGAAAAATAAATGTAAATGTGTAATGTTTGAAAAAAGATGATTTAAGAGTATAAAAAAGAATAATGTTTCTAAACAATGCTCGTAAAAAAATAGTGATAAAAAATAATTTCTTAAAAAAAGTAAGGGCTTAAAAGATGAAATAGTTAAATTTTTGAAAATGATGTTTCAAAAAACGTTAAATAAACAAATGGTTCAAAAAGCTTAATGTGAGAAATAAATTCAAATGAGTAATAAAAATATCATGTAAAAAAAATTAGGTTTTAAAAACTTATATGTGAAAAAATAGTGTTAAAGAAATAATTTAAAGTTTGGATAATGAAAAACTTAAAGGTATTTAAAATTTTCTATGCAAAAAAACATGATTTAAGAGTATAAAAAAGAATAATGTTTCTAAACAATGCTCGTAAAAAAATAGTGATAAAAAATAATATCTTAAAAAAAGTAAGGGCTTAAAAGATGAAATAGTTAAATTTTTGAAAATGATGTTTCAAAAAACGTTAAATAAACAAATGGTTCAAAAAGCTTAATGTGAAAAATAAATTCAAATGAGTAATAAAAATATCATGTAAAAAAAATTAGGTTTTAAAACATTTAAATGGTGAAAAATTTAAATGTTTGAAAATTATCTTTCAAAATAAAAGTTGAAATGAAAAAAATATGAGTTAAAAAAGCTTAATGTGAAAAACAAATTTAAATGCACTTTAAAAATAGAATGTAAAAAAATTTATGTTTCAAAAAGTTTAATGTGAAAAAATAATGTGAAATGATTAGATCATGAAAAAAATGTAAGGTATAAAAATTTTAGATGCAAAAAAATATGGTTTAAGAGTATAAAAAAAGATAATGTTAATGAAAAATGCTTGTAAAAAGATAGTATTGCAAAATAAGTTCGTAAAAATGTCAGGATTTAAATGATGAAAAAGTTAAGTGTTCGAAAATTATCTTTCAAAATAAAAGTTTAAATAAAAAAAATGAGTTAAAAAAACATAATGTGAAAAATAAATTTAAATGTGTAATGTTTGAAAAAGGATGATTTAAAAGTATAAAAAAGAATAATGTTTCTAAACAATGCTCGTAAAAAAATAGTGATAAAAAATAATATCTTAAAAAAAGTAAGGGCTTAAAAGATGAAATAGTTAAATTTTTGAAAATGATGTTTCAAAAAACGTTAAATAAACAAATGGTTCAAAAAGCTTAATGTGAAAAATAAATTCAAATGAGTAATAAAAATATCATGTAAAAAAAATTAGGTTTTAAAACATTTAAATGGTGAAAAAGTTAAATGTTTGAAAATTATCTTTCAAAATAAAGGTTGAAGTGAAAAAAATATGAGTTAAAAAAGCTTAATGTGAAAAACAAATTTAAATGCACTTTAAAAATAGAATGTAAAAAAATTTATGTTTCAAAAAGTTTAATGTGAAAAAATAATGTGAAATGATTAGATCATGAAAAAAATGTAAGGTATAAAAATTTTAGATGCAAAAAAATATGGTTTAAGAGTATAAAAAAAGATAATGTTAATGAAAAATGCTTGTAAAAAGATAGTATTGCAAAATAAGTTCATAAAAATGTCAGGATTTAAATGATGAAAAAGTTAAGTGTTCGAAAATTATCTTTCAAAATGAAAGTTTAAATGAAAAAAAATGAGTTAAAAACACATAATGTGAAAAATAAATGTAAATGTGTAATGTTTGAAAAAAGATGATTTAAGAGTATAAAAAAGAATAATGTTTCTAAACAATGCTCGTAAAAAAATAGTGATAAAAAATAATTTCTTAAAAAAAGTAAGGGCTTAAAAGATGAAATAGTTAAATTTTTGAAAATGATGTTTCAAAAAACGTTAAATAAACAAATGGTTCAAAAAGCTTAATGTGAGAAATAAATTCAAATGAGTAATAAAAATATCATGTAAAAAAAATTAGGTTTTAAAAACTTATATGTGAAAAAATAGTGTTAAAGAAATAATTTAAAGTTTGGATAATGAAAAAATTAAAGGTATTTAAAATTTTCTATGCAAAAAAACATGATTTAAGAGTATAAAAAAGAATAATGTTTCTAAACAATGCTCGTAAAAAAATAGTGATAAAAAATAATATCTTAAAAAAAGTAAGGGCTTAAAAGATGAAATAGTTAAATTTTTGAAAATGATGTTTCAAAAAACGTTAAATAAACAAATGGTTCAAAAAGCTTAATGTGAAAAATAAATTCAAATGAGTAATAAAAATATCATGTAAAAAAAATTAGGTTTTAAAACATTTAAATGGTGAAAAATTTAAATGTTTGAAAATTATCTTTCAAAATAAAAGTTGAAATGAAAAAAATATGAGTTAAAAAAGCTTAATGTGAAAAACAAATTTAAATGCACTTTAAAAATAGAATGTAAAAAAATTTATGTTTCAAAAAGTTTAATGTGAAAAAATAATGTGAAATGATTAGATCATGAAAAAAATGTAAGGTATAAAAATTTTAGATGCAAAAAAATATGGTTTAAGAGTATAAAAAAAGATAATGTTAATGAAAAATGCTTGTAAAAAGATAGTATTGCAAAATAAGTTCGTAAAAATGTCAGGATTTAAATGATGAAAAAGTTAAGTGTTCGAAAATTATCTTTCAAAATGAAAGTTTAAATGAAAAAAAATGAGTTAAAAACACATAATGTGAAAAATAAATGTAAATGTGTAATGTTTGAAAAAAGATGATTTAAGAGTATAAAAAAGAATAATGTTTCTAAACAATGCTCGTAAAAAAATAGTGATAAAAAATAATTTCTTAAAAAAAGTAAGGGCTTAAAAGATGAAATAGTTAAATTTTTGAAAATGATGTTTCAAAAAACGTTAAATAAACAAATGGTTCAAAAAGCTTAATGTGAGAAATAAATTCAAATGAGTAATAAAAATATCATGTAAAAAAAATTAGGTTTTAAAAACTTATATGTGAAAAAATAGTGTTAAAGAAATAATTTAAAGTTTGGATAATGAAAAACTTAAAGGTATTTAAAATTTTCTATGCAAAAAAACATGATTTAAGAGTATAAAAAAGAATAATGTTTCTAAACAATGCTCGTAAAAAAATAGTGATAAAAAATAATATCTTAAAAAAAGTAAGGGCTTAAAAGATGAAATAGTTAAATTTTTGAAAATGATGTTTCAAAAAACGTTAAATAAACAAATGGTTCAAAAAGCTTAATGTGAAAAATAAATTCAAATGAGTAATAAAAATATCATGTAAAAAAAATTAGGTTTTAAAACATTTAAATGGTGAAAAATTTAAATGTTTGAAAATTATCTTTCAAAATAAAAGTTGAAATGAAAAAAATATGAGTTAAAAAAGCTTAATGTGAAAAACAAATTTAAATGCACTTTAAAAATAGAATGTAAAAAAATTTATGTTTCAAAAAGTTTAATGTGAAAAAATAATGTGAAATGATTAGATCATGAAAAAAATGTAAGGTATAAAAATTTTAGATGCAAAAAAATATGGTTTAAGAGTATAAAAAAAGATAATGTTAATGAAAAATGCTTGTAAAAAGATAGTATTGCAAAATAAGTTCGTAAAAATGTCAGGATTTAAATGATGAAAAAGTTAAGTGTTCGAAAATTATCTTTCAAAATAAAAGTTTAAATGAAAAAAAATGAGTTAAAAAAACATAATGTGAAAAATAAATTTAAATGTGTAATGTTTGAAAAAAGATGATTTAAGAGTATAAAAAAGAATAATGTTTCTAAACAATGCTCGTAAAAAAATAGTGATAAAAAATAATTTCTTAAAAAAAGTAAGGGCTTAAAAGATGAAATAGTTAAATTTTTGAAAATGATGTTTCAAAAAACGTTAAATAAACAAATGGTTCAAAAAGCTTAATGTGAGAAATAAATTCAAATGAGTAATAAAAATATCATGTAAAAAAAATTAGGTTTTAAAAACTTATATGTGAAAAAATAGTGTTAAAGAAATAATTTAAAGTTTGGATAATGAAAAAATTAAAGGTATTTAAAATTTTCTATGCAAAAAAACATGATTTAAGAACATAAAAAAAGAGGATGTTTCTAAACAATGCTTGTAAAAAAACAGTATTGTAAAATAACTTCGTAAAATTAGTAAGGATTTAAATGATGAAAAAGTTAAATGCTCAAAATGATGTTTCAAAATAAGTTTAAATGAACAAAACATAAGTTTAGAAAGCTTAATGTGAAAAATAAATTTAAATGCGTAATAAAAATAGAATGTAAAAAAATTTATGTTTCAAAAACTTTAATGTGAAAAAATAATTTTAAAAGTTTAGATCATGAAAAAATGAAAGGTATTAAAAATTTTCAATGCGAAAAAACATGATTTTAGAGTATAAGAAAGATAATGTTTCTAAACAATGCTTGTAAAAGAATAGTATTGGAAAATAAGTTCATAAAAAGAGTAAATATTTAAATGGTGAAAAAGTTAAATGTTTGAAAATTATCTTTCAAAATAAAAGTTGAAATGAAAAAAATATGAGTTAAAAAAGCTTAATGTGAAAAACAAATTTAAATGCACTTTAAAAATAGAATGTAAAAAAATTTATGTTTCAAAAAGTTTAATGTGAAAAAATAATGTTAAATGATTAGATCATGAAAAAAATGTAAGGTATAACAATTTTAAATGCAAAAAAATATGGTTTAAGAGTATAAAAAAAGATAATGTTAATGAAAAATGCTTGTAAAAAGATAGTATTGCAAAATAAGTTCGTAAAAATGTCAGGATTTAAATGATGAAAAAGTTAAGTGTTCGAAAATTATCTTTCAAAATAAAAGTTTAAATGAAAAAAAATGAGTTAAAAGAACATAATGTGAAAAATAAATTTAAATGTGTAATGTTTGAAAAAAGATGATTTAAGAGTATAAAAAAGAATAATGTTTCTAAACAATGCTCGTAAAAAAATAGTGATAAAAAATAATTTCTTAAAAAAAGTAAGGGCTTAAAAGATGAAATAGTTAAATTTTTGAAAATGATGTTTCAAAAAACGTTAAATAAACAAATGGTTCAAAAAGCTTAATGTGAAAAATAAATTCAAATGAGTAATAAAAATATCATGTAAAAAAAATTAGGTTTTAAAAACTTGTATGTGAAAAAATAGTGTTAAAGAAATAATTTAAAGTTTGGATAATGAAAAAATTAAAGGTATTTAAAATTTTCTATGCAAAAAAACATGATTTAAGAGTATAAAAAAAGAGGATGTTTCTAAACAATGCTTGTAAAAAAACAGTATTGCAAAATAACTTCGTAAAATTAGTAAGGATTTAAATGATGAAAAAGTTAAATGCTCAAAATGATGTTTCAAAATAAGTTTAAATGAACAAAACATAAGTTTAGAAAGCTTAATGTGAAAAATAAATTTAAATGCGTAATAAAAATAGAATGTAAAAAAATTTATGTTTCAAAAACTTTAATGTGAAAAAATAATTTTAAAAGTTTAGATCATGAAAAAATGAAAGGTATTAAAAATTTTCTATGCGAAAAAACATGATTTTAGAGTATAAGAAAGATAATGTTTCTAAACAATGCTTGTAAAAGAATAGTATTGGAAAATAAGTTCATAAAAAGAGTAAATATTTAAATGGTGAAAAAGTTAAATGTTTGAAAATTATCTTTCAAAATAAAAGTTCAAATGAAAAAAATATGAGTTAAAAAAGCTTAATGTGAAAAACAAATTTAAATGCACTTTAAAAATAGAATGTAAAAAAATTTATGTTTCAAAAAGTTTAATGTGAAAAAATAATGTTAAATGATTAGATCATGAAAAAAATGTAAGGTATAACAATTTTAAATGCAAAAAAATATGGTTTAAGAGTATAAAAAAAGATAATGTTAATGAAAAATGCTTGTAAAAAGATAGTATTGCAAAATAAGTTCGTAAAAATGTCAGGATTTAAATGATGAAAAAGTTAAGTGTTCGAAAATTATCTTTCAAAATAAAAGTTTAAATGAAAAAAAATGAGTTAAAAGAACATAATGTGAAAAATAAATTTAAATGTGTAATGTTTGAAAAAAGATGATTTAAGAGTATAAAAAAGAATAATGTTTCTAAACAATGCTCGTAAAAAAATAGTGATAAAAAATAATTTCTTAAAAAAAGTAAGGGCTTAAAAGATGAAATAGTTAAATTTTTGAAAATGATGTTTCAAAAAACGTTAAATAAACAAATGGTTCAAAAAGCTTAATGTGAAAAATAAATTCAAATGAGTAATAAAAATATCATGTAAAAAAATTAGGTTTTAAAAACTTATATGTGAAAAAATAGTGTTAAAGAAATAATTTAAAGTTTGGATAATGAAAAAATTAAAGGTATTTAAAAGTTTCTATGCAAAAAAACATGATTTAAGAGTATAAAAAAAGAGGATGTTTCTAAACAATGCTTGTAAAAAAATAGTATTGCAAAATAACTTCGTAAAATTAGTAAGGATTTAAATAATGAAAAAGTTAAATGCTCAAAATGATGTTTCAAAATAAGTTTAAATGAACAAAACATAAGTTTAGAAAGCTTAATGTGAAAAATAAATTTAAATGCGTAATAAAAATAGAATGTAAAAAAATTTATGTTTCAAAAACTTTAATGTGAAAAAATAATTTTAAAAGTTTAGATCATGAAAAAATGAAAGGTATTAAAAATTTTCTATGCGAAAAAACATGATTTTAGAGTATAAAAAGGATAATGTTTCTAAACAATGCTTGTAAAAGAATAGTATTGGAAAATAAGTTCATAAAAAGAGTAAATATTTAAATGGTGAAAAAGTTAAATGTTTGAAAATTATCTTTCAAAATAAAAGTTCAAATGAAAAAAATATGAGTTAAAAAAGCTTAATGTGAAAAACAAATTTAAATGCACTTCAAAAATAGAATGTAAAAAAATTTATGTTTCAAAAAGTTTAATGTGAAAAAATAATGTTAAATGATTAGATCATGAAAAAAATGTAAGGTATAAAAATTTTAAATGCAAAAAAATATGGTTTAAGAGTATAAAAAAAGATAATGTTAATGAAAAATGCTTGTAAAAAGATAGTATTGCAAAATAAGTTCGTAAAAATGTCAGGATTTAAATGATGAAAAAGTTAAGTGTTCGAAAATTATCTTTCAAAATAAAAGTTTAAATAAAAAAAATGAGTTAAAAAAACAAAATGTGAAAAATAAATTTAAATGTGTAATGTTTGAAAAAGGATGATTTAAGAGTATAAAAAAGAATAATGTTTCTAAACAATGCTCGTAAAAAAATAGTGATAAAAAATAATATCTTAAAAAAAGTAAGGGCTTAAAAGATGAAATAGTTAAATTTTTGAAAATGATGTTTCAAAAAACGTTAAATAAACAAATGGTTCAAAAAGCTTAATGTGAAAAATAAATTCAAATGAGTAATAAAAATATCATGTAAAAAAAATTAGGTTTTAAAACATTTAAATGGTGAAAAAGTTAAATGTTTGAAAATTATCTTTCAAAATAAAAGTTGAAATGAAAAAAATATGAGTTAAAAAAGCTTAATGTGAAAAACAAATTTAAATGAACTTTAAAAATAGAATGTAAAAAAAATTATGTTTCAAAAAGTTTAATGTGAAAAAATAATGTGAAATGATTAGATCATGAAAAAAATGTAAGGTATAAAAATTTTAGATGCAAAAAAATATGGTTTAAGAGTATAAAAAAAGATTATGTTAATGAAAAATGCTTGTAAAAAGATAGTATTGCAAAATAAGTTCGTAAAAATGTCAGGATTTAAATGATGAAAAAGTTAAGTGTTTGAAAATTATCTTTCAAAATAAAAGTTTAAATGAAAAAAAATGAGTTAAAAAAACATAATGTGAAAAATAAATTTCAATGTGTAATGTTTGAAAAAAGATGATTTAAGAGTATAAAAAAGAATAATGTTTCTAAACAATGCTCGTAAAAAAATAGTGATAAAAAATAATTTCTTAAAAAAAGTAAGGGCTTAAAAGATGAAATAGTTAAATTTTTGAAAATGATGTTTCAAAAAACGTTAAATAAACAAATGGTTCAAAAAGCTTAATGTGAAAAATAAATTCAAATGAGTAATAAAAATATCATGTAAAAAAAATTAGGTTTTAAAAACTTATATGTGAAAAAATAGTGTTAAAGAAATAATTTAAAGTTTGGATAATGAAAAAATTAAAGGTATTTAAAAGTTTCTATGCAAAAAAACATGATTTAAGAGTATAAAAAAAGAGGATGTTTCTAAGCAATGCTTGTAAAAAAACAGTATTGCAAAATAACTTCGTAAAATTAGTAAGGATTTAAATGATGAAAAAGTTAAATGCTCAAAATGATGTTTCAAAATAAGTTTAAATGAACAAAACATAAGTTTAGAAAGCTTAATGTGAAAAATAAATTTAAATGCGTAATAAAAATAGAATGTAAAAAAATTTATGTTTCAAAAACTTTAATGTGAAAAAATAATTTTAAAAGTTTAGATCATGAAAAAATGAAAGGTATTAAAAATTTTCTATGCGAAAAAACATGATTTTAGAGTATAAAAAAGATAATGTTTCTAAACAATGCTTGTAAAAGAATAGTATTGGAAAATAAGTTCATAAAAAGAGTAAATATTTAAATGGTGAAAAAGTTAAATGTTTGAAAATTATCTTTCAAAATAAAAGTTGAAATGAAAAAAATATGAGTTAAAAAAGCTTAATGTGAAAAACAAATTTAAATGCACTTTAAAAATAGAATGTAAAAAAATTTATGTTTCAAAAAGTTTAATGTGAAAAAATAATGTTAAATGATTAGATCATGAAAAAAATGTAAGGTATAAAAATTTTAGATGCAAAAAAATATGGTTTAAGAGTATAAAAAAAGATAATGTTAATGAAAAATGCTTGTAAAAAGATAGTATTGCAAAATAAGTTCGTAAAAATGTCAGGATTTAAATGATGAAAAAGTTAAGTGTTCGAAAATTATCTTTCAAAATAAAAGTTTAAATAAAAAAAATGAGTTAAAAAAACATAATGTGAAAAATAAATTTAAATGTGTAATGTTTGAAAAAAAATGATTTAAGAGTATAAAAAAGAATAATGTTTCTAAACAATGCTCGTAAAAAAATAGTGATAAAAAATAATTTCTTAAAAAAAGTAAGGGCTTAAAAGATGAAATAGTTAAATTTTTGAAAATGATGTTTCAAAAAACGTTAAATAAACAAATGGTTCAAAAAGCTTAATGTGAAAAATAAATTCAAATGAGTAATAAAAATATCATGTAAAAAAAATTAGGTTTTAAAAACTTATATGTGAAAAAATAGTGTTAAAGAAATAATTTAAAGTTTGGATAATGAAAAAATTAAAGGTATTTAAAATTTTCTATGCAAAAAAACATGATTTAAGAGTATAAAAAAAGAGGATATTTCTAAACAATGCTTGTAAAAAAACAGTATTGCAAAATAACTTCAAATGATTTAAATGATGAAAAAGTTAAATATTAAAAAATGATGTTTAAAATAAGTTCAAATGAAAAAAATATGAGTTAAAAAAGTTTAATGTGAAAAACAAAATGAAATGAGTAGTAAAAATGGAATGAAAAAAACTTACGTGTTAAAACCTTCAATAAAAAAAGAGAATGTTAAATATATAATTTTAAATGATTAGATGACGAAAAAAATGTAAGGTATAAAAAATTTTTAATGCGAAAAAATATGGTTTAAGAGTGTAAAAAAATATAATGTTTTTGAACAATGCTTGTAAAAAAATAGTATTGAAAAATAAGTTCATAGAAAAAGTAAGAATTTAAATGATTAAAAAGTTAAATGTCCAAAAATGATGTTTCAAAATAAGTTTAAGTGAAAATATTTGAGTTAAAAAATCTTAATGTGAAAACAAAGTTAAATGGGTAGTAAAAATGAAATGTAAAAAAATTTATGTGTTAAAAATTTTAATAAAAAAAGATATGTTAAAGAAATAATTTTAAATGATTAGATGATAAAAAAGATGTAAGATATAAAAAATTTTCAAATGCAAAAAAAAATATGGTTTAAGAGTATAAAAAAATATAATGTTTCTGAACAATGCTTATAAAAAAAGTTAAATGCTAAAAAATGATCTTTCAAAATATGTTTAAATGAACAAAATATAAGTAAAAAAAATTAATGTTAAAAATAAATTTGAATGAGTGGTAAAAATATAAAAATGAAGATTTAAGAATCTGCAATATGAAAAAAGTGATGTTTTTAAAAATGTAATGTCAAAAAATAATGTTAAATAAATAATTTTAAAGGTTTAGATAATGAAAAAAATGTAGGGTATAAAAATTTTTAATGAAAAAAAAATTCAAAATCATGTTTAAAAAATATAAAAAATGGTAATCTTTATAAAAAAATAAAAAATAAATAAAAATAAGTTGAATGCAAAAGAATAATATTAAAAAGTAACTTCTAATGTATAACATACAAATAAAAAAGTTTTGATAATATTTGAAAACAAATGTTTAAAAAAATGTCAAAACTTTTGTAAAAAAATGTATTTTTGAAATATATGTTGAGATGAATAAAAAATAATGCAACAAAATTAATATTTCAAAATTTTACAATTTTCAATGTAAAAAGTAATATGAAAAAATAAATTTAAATGAGTAGGAAAATAGATTATAAATTTAGATGATGAAAAAATGTATTTTATAAAAAAAGAAAAATAAGTTGAATGTAAAAAAATAATGTTGAAAAATAACTTCTAGTGTGTAAAATATACATAAAAAGGGTTTAGACAATGCAAAGATGGAAGCTTAAAAAGTTTTAAAATTCAACATGAAAAAATTTAATGCAAAAAACTAATGTGGAAAAAGAAGTTGAAACGAGTAAAAAAGTAATTTAAAAAATTTTGATTAATTTTAAAAAAGTAATGTGTTAGATGTGTGTAAAGTTATTGCAAAGTATTAGGGGAAAAACCTAAGAGCATATTCCTCAATAAGCAAACAAATAAAAGCAAGTGTAGGGGGCTAAGGACGTGCTCCTAAGATGTGAAGGATGGTGTACCACTTCCTTCCTTCACACTAAAACCGAGAAACTAAGAACTATTACAAACAAAAGAGGTGACCCTTGTGGGCATCCAACACCTCTAAAAAAGGCCTTTAAATTACAAAGAATTTAAAAGGAAAAATTAAAACCAATTGGTGAAGCCTTCATCAAGTGTTTCCTCTCCAAGACTCCTTTCTTCTTCTCTTGAAGTGAATCTTCCTTAAACTTTTCAATCAACTTTGGGTTCATCCTGCATAAGGGTAGTTTAAAATTTAAAAAAACTTCAATAAAAAAACTCAGAAAAACAAGGTTAAATGAGTAAAAAATAATGTTTGAAAATTTTATATTTTTCAACGTGAAAAAATAATTTAGAAAAAAATTATGTAAAAAAATAATTTAAAAACTTAAATAAGTTCCTTTCAATTTCTCCAGCATCATAAAATTGTTTGTAAATAGGAAATAACACAAAATTTAAGCACTTAAATCAAAATGACATTCGGTTTTGAATAAGTACAAATTAAAATGGATAATGATCATGCAGTCACACAAAATAACTCAACCATGTATAAAGGGTGATGAATTGACAGTGCATAAGTCTTTTTCTCTTTCTAAAATGTCTCATTTCATGAAAGTCCTTTTGTTCATGGACAAGGAACAAAAATCAATCAAATTTGGAGTTGAAGGGCTTTGGTACCATAGCAATGCCCCAATATCTCTCAAAACCTTAATCTGTTTGGTAGAACCCTAGAAGCATATGAATGTTTTATATCTTTGGCTAGCAACTTACGCAAGCCTTCAGTAAACCAAGCATGAACCAGATAAAATAATTAAAGTTATTAATATCTTCATACAAAAAAATATTTTTAAATCTTACTATCATAATAAACTAATAAAGTTCTTTTCGCTTGAATTATAATTCCTAATAAATTCATTCTACCCATCATTGTTTCATTGGAATCATTGAATTATAAACCTTTTTTTAAGAATAATATCAATTTGGTCCTTCAAGGTTTAAAATAGATATCAAAATTATCCCATTATCATGGCCCTTTGTGAATCACAAATCTGAAAAAAAAGACATATAATCCCAACTAAGGCTACCTCGCCACATAGAACTAGGAAGTAATAGAGTACTGCAGAGAATTAGAATTCTTCTAAACTGTTTTTCTGAAAACTGGAAAATAAAATAATACTGCTGAGAATTAGAGTTCTTCTAAACTGTTTTTCTGTTAGTAGTTAAGGTGTCAATATATAATTAAAGAACTTATAGTTACATGAGACAAGTAAAAAAGAAATGTCACAAGTGTTGAGTCAAAACTATCCCACCAAGAAATTTCAACTTTACATTTGATGTCCAGTTAAAATATATCTCTCATTTCGTGACTCTAGTTGGAATGATTTCCTCAATACACAAGGTCATTGAAATAGAAATCATTAGAACACAAGACCTAAACTCTTATACAAAACCAATGAATCCAAAATTCAAGCTAACAACAATGTCCAACGAAAACACTTAAATTAGTTTCTTGAATCATTTTCAAATTTACATCTTCTCATCTCCTACACAAAATATAAAAAATTCAATTTTAAAATTTATGGGTGCTGCAACATGTTACTTGGGTTGAGTTGAACACCCACTGTGAAACTCAAGGAGATTAAATCTTTGGTGTTTTGAAAAAAAAATAGGTCCAAATTTAATTCAGATTGCCAAAGAAGTAACAAGAAGGAAAGACTTAAAAAAAACCCAAAACAGCCCATGAGCTACTCCCAACAAACAAGAAAGATTTTGATCAATCCTTGCACTCTAATAAGAAAGTATAAAAAGCCTAAAACAGAAAGTCATTTTGTTATCTCCTTATACTAGACACCAGCGGTTACAGCGCAACCCAGTTTTATTGCCAACTAAACCCAGTTTTATCAAATTAGTTGTGATATAGATGTCAACAAATTAGTTGGTAGTTTCAATTTAACACAACAAGGATCAATCATAAAAAGAAAAATCAAATCCAATCAAATATAAGTATTTTTTACATGAAACAAGGTGGTCTAATCAAAATAATCAAGAAGGAAACCAATACCAATAATCAAAATAATCAAGCCTAAACAAAATATAAATATTTTTTTTATTTGAATATGTTATGCGTGTATTGGTTCATCAAAAAAGGTATATATATTTTGCAAAGAGCTTACAGAGGGATCTAAATTCTATACTATAACAATACAGCAACTCAATTATTCATTCAGAATATCAGGTTCGAGAAAAATGAAGCACATTCATTACTTACATTATCACTATTATCTATATAAAACATCTTAAAATAATTAAAATCTGTGTGCCTTAAATAAATAGATAAAGGAAAAATTCAGTAACTAATCAATGAAAAGTTCCAAAACATTAAGCCATACCTGATGCAAGAAGTTGTAGTCAAGATCAAAGAAAAAGTTGGCCAAATTTTTATGCCCTCACAATGCTATCCATTTTGCCGCAAGATCACCTCCTTCAACCTAAATGAATTAACAGCAGAATCTATCAAGAAAAGGTGCAAGAAAACTGGGCTTTCAAGATTCTTTTGAATTTTGCAATTTCGCTGGCCGATCAAAGGATTTACATGTGTTTGATGAGATAGAAATAATATAGAATAGAAGAGGTTGTAAGTGTGTGTTTACAGTCTAGTGGCCACTGCAATGTTGTTTTGTTTAGAGAACTGTTGCGGCTCCATTATTCTTTTTGCTCTGGTCCACAATATAGAACATTATCTGTGTAGTAATCTCCGTGTCACTGTTTTCTTTTCTTTCGGATTGACTATCCTCAGATAAGTTTCTTGGCCGAGTACCATGATCGAACGTTGTCCATCCTCCAAGAAAAACCTGTTTGGTGCCAAAGCCCTGTTTTGACAAAAACAAGATTTCAAACCCTCGCTTTTCCTTCTTCTAACCCAACTGAAGAAAAAGAAAAAGAAAAAGAAAAAGAGAGATATTGAAGGGGTTTTCTTTGTAAGAGATTCAATATATTAACAATGTTACAGTGATTGTACGAGTGAAGGGATTTTCTTACATATAATAGTTGGAGGGGACTACCTCCATCGCTACCTACGGCTGAGAGAAAGACAGAGAAAAAACAGAAAATTAAGAATTAAAATGGAATGGAATGATAGCAATTGGAGACTAAAGAGCACTATAAATTTGAAGGGCAATCGTATATATCTATATATACTAAAGCGTGGTGTCTTGGGCTTCTCATATGCAGCAAAAAGCAAACTCAAAATTCATCTTGACAAAGCAAGTAATGACAAGAAAGAAAAAAGAAAAAGATTGTTACCGAGTAGTTTCTTGGGCTTCTCCACAAGGTTCTGCTCCGTTTACAAGTGTCTTGTGGAGTCAAAGAAACCCAAATAACAGCCCATCGGCGGACGAAATCTCCCTTAAACTCTCCGTCGAACAAGAACTTGCGATCCAAGTGTTTGAACATGGGAAATGCTGAAGCCAGAACGCATAGCCTCGCTGCCTCTTTAACGAGAGAATATGTTGAGGAAGAAGGTTTTGGAAAACAGAGGGTGAGTCTCTCTCGATGGCTTCGGCCTTCTCTTCGGTCGCTGAGGTGAGGGGTGACAGAGTAGGAGCGCTTTTCTTTTCTTCCCCTAACGGTAATACCGCCACTCTCATTCTTTTATAGTTTTTCTTTTCTCATTTTATTTTAAAGATTTATTAATAACTTTTTTAATATTCAATAAATAGTAAATACTAAAAGTACATTTAAATCTTTTTAAAAATTATATTTCAAAATTAATTTTAAAGAAATGTTGAAAATTTAATTAGAAGTAAAAGTCAAACACAAAATATTTTAAAAATTCAATTGTAAAATACATATAAAAAATTATAAAGAATATAAATTTAAAAAATATACAAAAATAGTATATAAATTTTTTTAAAAATAACTAAATCAAAATTATTTTTTCTCAACATGTTTTTATTTTCAAAATAAATCTTAAAACCAAAAAGCAAAAACTCAAAATCATCTCAAATAACACCTAAGATGTTCAAGTAGCAAAAACAATATTTATGTCAAAGGAGACCATTTCTTTTTTTATGAAAAAGAGTAGTAAGCAGTAGAAACAAAATTGATGCAATATTTTTATATAAAATTATATTTCATAAAAAATATAAGTTATCAAAATATATATAGAGAAATTCTATAATATTTGTGTTAATGTGGTTGCCTTCATATCGTCCTCTACTGTAGGTTGACAATAATCCTCAAATATCCAATCCTTTGCCCATAGTGTTCCAATCACTAGTGTAACAACCTAAAATTTTATAAAATAAAAATTCAAATATTTTTAATTTTATTTTTTGGCTTGATAAAGTTTAATACTTTTATTAATTAAAATATGCTGGGAGTGAATTATTATTAATAATATTAGTTATTATTATTATTATTACTTCATTATAATAAGAGGGGTTAAACAAAGTTAGGATTCATTTTAATTTTCTGCCTAGCCATTTATTTAAGTAGACAAAATATAATAAAAATTATGTGAAAAATAAATTTAAATGAGTAATAAAAATATAAAAATGTAGATTTTAAAATTTTCAATGTAAAAAAAATTATGTTTTAAAAACTGAAATGTGAACAAATAATGTTAAAGTAATAACTTCAAAAGTTTAGATAATAAAAAAATATAAGGTATAAAAAAACATATTTTTAAAATATTCAATGTGAAAATAAAAAACTGATGTTTTCAAACCGGTTATATGATAAAATAATGTTAAAGAAATATTTTTAAAAGTTTAGATGATTCAAAAAAATGAAAAGTAAAACAGATTTTCAATACAAAAAAATAATTCAAAACCATGTTCAAAAGTTATAAAAATGGATAATGTTTATAAAAAAGGTTGGTTAACAAATAATACAAAATAAGTTCGACCCATTTATTTATAAGTTCAAAAAATATGGTTTAAGAGTATAAAAAAAGATAATATTTCCCAAAGTATTGCAAAATAATGTTTATAAAAAGTAAGGATTTAAAAGACAAAAAGTTAAATATTCGAAAATGATGTTTCAAAATAAGTTTAAATGAACAAAATATAAGTTAAAAAAACTTAATGTGAAAAATAAATTTAAATGAGTAATAAAAATAGAATGCAAAAAAAATTATGGTGTGAAAACTTTAATGTGAGAAAATAATGTTAAATAAATACTTCTAAAATGTAAGTTATAAAATTTTTTCAATGCAAAAAAACATGTCTTAAGAGTATAAAAAAGGATAATGTTTATAAGCAATGCTCGTAAAAAATTAGTATTACAAAATAAGTTTATAAAAAAACTAATGTTTTAAAAACTTTAATGTGGAAATTTAAATGAATAATAAAAATACAATGTAAGAAAACTTATGTTTTAAAAGCTTTATGTGAAAAAATAATGTTAAAAAAATAATTTTAAAAGTTTAATGTAAGGTATAAAAAATTTTCAATGCCAAAAAACATGTTTTAAGATTATAAAAAAGGATAGTGTTTCTAAAAAAAGTTCATTAAAAAAATAGTATTAAAAAATTGAATGTTCGAAAATCATAATTTACAATACAGTTTAAATGAATAAAATATAACTAAACAAATTTAATTTGAAAAATAAATTTAAATGAGTAATAAAAATATAATTTAAAAATAATTGTTTTAAAAATATTTAATGCAAATATATAATGTTAAAGAAATAATTTTAAAAGTTTACATGATGAAAAAAAATATAAGGTATAAAAATTTTTCAATGCAAAAAATGAGTTTTAAGAGTATAAAAAATGATAGTGTTTCTAAAATATTTCATAAAAAATAGTATTTCAAAATAAGTTTATAAAAATGTAAGCATTTAAAAGATGAAAAAGTCAAATATCTGAAAATGATGTTTCAAAATAAGTTTAAATAAATTAAATATAATTTAAAAAACATGGTGAAAAATAAATTTAAATGAGCAATAAAAATATAAAGTGGAAGGTTTTAAAATTTTCTATGTGAAAACAATTATGTTTTAAAAATTGTAATGTGAACAAATAATGTTAAAGTAATAACTTTAAAAGTTTAGATAATAAACAAAAGTAAGGTATAAAAAATTTTCAATGAAAAAAACTGATTCAAAACCATGTTTTAAAAGTATAAAAAGGGTAATGTTACTAAAATAAGCTCGTAAAAAATAATTTTGCAAAATAAGTTTATATACAACTTAGGATTTAAAAAATGTAAAAAGTTAAATGTTCAAAAACAATCCTTCACAATAAGCTTAAAAGAACCAAATATAAGTAAAAAAAACTGAATTTGAAAAAAAATTAAATGAACAATAAAATATAAACATGAAGGTTTAAAACTCTTCAATGCAAAATAATAATGTTTTAAAAAATGCAATGTGAAAAAATAATGTGAAAAAATAATGTGAAAAAAGATTTTAAAAGTTTAGATAACAAAAAATTGTAAGGTACAAAAATTTTCAATGCAAGACAATATGTTTTAAGAGTATAAAAAAGATGATGTTTCCAAAGAAAGCTCATAAAAAAATAGTATTTCAAAATAATTTCATAAAAAAAAGTAAGGATTTAAAAGATGAAAAAGTTAAATATTCGAAAATGGATTTTCAAAGTGAGTTTAAATGAACAAGATATAAGTTAAAAAAGCTTTATGTAAAAAATAAATTTAAATGAGTAATAAAAATATAATATAAAAAAATTATGTTTTTATAACTTTAATGTGAAAAAATAATGGTAAATAAATTATTTTAAAAGTTTTGGATAATGAAAAAATAAGGATTTTAAAAACTTTTCAATGCAAAAAAAAAACATGTTTTAAGAGTGTAAAAAAGGATAATATTTCTAAAAAAAAACACGTAAAAAAATAGTATTGAAAAATAAGTTCATAAAAAAAGGTAAGGATTTAAAAGATGAAAAATTTAAATGTTCAAAAATCACCATTCAAAATAAGTTTAAATGAAAAAAATATAAGTTCAAAAACCTTAATGTGCATGATAAAAATAGAGTGTAAAAGAATGATGTTTTGAAAACATTAATGCAAAAAAATAAATTTAAAAGTTCTAGATAATGAAAAAATATAAGGTATAAAAACTTTTCAATGCACAAAATCATGTTTTAAGAGTATAAAAAAGTATCATGTTTCTAAAAAAGGCACGTAAAAAAATTGTATTACAAAATAAGGTCATAAAAAAATTAAGGATTCAAAACATGAAAAAGTTAAATGCTTGAAAATGATGTTTCAAAATAAATTTAAATGAAAAAAATATAAGTTAAAAATTCTTAATGTGAAAAATAAATTTAAAGGAGTAATAAAAATAAAATGTAAAAAAATTGTTTTAAAAACTTTAATCTGAAATAATAATGTTAAAGAAACAATTTTAAAAGTTTTGGATGATGAAAATATAAGGTATAAGAACTTCTCAATATAAAAAAAAACATGTTTTAAAACAATAGTATTGCAAAATAGTATAATGTTTCTAAAAAATGTTCGATAACAAAAATATTATTGCAAAATATTATTGAAAAATGTTCGATAACAAAAAAAAACATGTTTTAAAACAATAGTATTTCAAAAAACGTATGAAAAAGGATAATGTTTCTAAAAAAAGTTTGAAAAAATAGTATTGCGAGATATGTTCATAAAAAAGGTAAGGATTTAAAAGTTGAAAATGTTAAATTTTTCAAAAATGATGTTTCATAATAAATTTAAATGAAAAAAATATAAGTTAAAAAACTTAATGTGAAAAATAAATTCATCATGAGTGATAAAAATAGAATGTAAAAAAAATGTTCAAGAAATAATTTTAAAAGTTTAGATAATAAAAAAATGTAAAGTATAAATAACTTTCAATGCAAAAAAAATGTCTAAAGAGTATAAAAAGGATAATATTTCTAAAAAAACTCATAAAAAATAGTATTCAAAATAAGTTCATAAAAAAATAAAGGATTTAAAAGATGAAAAAGTTAAATGTTCAAAAATCATGTTTCAAAATAAGTTTAAATGAACAAAATATAAGTTAAAAAAGCTTAATGTGAAAGATAAATTTTAATGAGCGCTAAATACAGAATGTAAAAGAATGATGTTTTAAACACATTAATGCAAAAAATAATGCTAAAGAAATAAATTTAAAAGTTTTGGATAATGAAAAAATAAAAGGTATAAAAACTTTTCAATACAAAAAAACATGTTTTAATAGTATAAAAAAGGATAATATTTCCAGAAGAGGCACGTAAAAAAATAGTATTGCAAAATAAGTTCATAAAAAAAGTAAGGATTTAAAAGATGAAAAAGTTAAATGTTCAAAAATGATGTTTCAAAATAAGTTTCATTGAACAAAATATGAGTAAAAAAAACTTAATGTGAAAAATAAATTTACATCAGTAATAAAAATAGAATGTAAAAAAATGTGGTTTTAAAAACTCTAAAGTGAAAGAATAATGTTAAAAAAAATTCAAAGATTAGATAATAAAAAAATGTAAGGTATAAAACATTTTCAATGTGAAAAAACATGTTCTAAAAGTATAAAAAAAGATAATGTTTTTAACAAAAGTTTGTAAAAGAAGTAAGAATATAAAAAATGAAAATTAAATTTTCAGATATTGTCTTTCAAAAAAATTTAAATGAACAAAATATAAGTTAAAAAACTTAAGGTCAAAAATAAATTTAAATGAGTAACAAAATATAATGTAAAAATATTTATGTTTTAAAAACATTAATGTAAAAAAATAATGCTAAAGAAATAATTTTAAAAGGTTACATAATAAAAAATACGTAAAGTATAAAATTTTCAATGTGATAAAAAATATTTTAAGAGTATAAAAAAGGATATTGTTTCGAAAAAAAAAACTGGTAAAAAAAATTATTGCAAAACAATTTCATAAAAAAAGCAAGGATTTAAAAGTTGAAAAACTCAAATGTTTGACAATGGTGTTTGAAAATAATTTTAAGTAAAACAAAATATTAGTGAAAAATTAATATAAAAATATAAAAATAAAGGTTTTAAAATTATCAATGTAAAAAAACGTTTTAAAGAATGTAATGTAAAAAATAATGTTAAATATTTAACTTTAAAAGTTTAGATCATGAAAAAAATGTAATGTATAAAAATTTTGAATGCAAAAAAAAATTCAAAACTATGTTTTAAAAGTATAAAAATAGTAATCTTAATAAAAAGACCTTAAAGAAAAGCAAGGGCTTAAAAAATTAAAATATTGAATATTTGAAAACGGTCATTCATAATAAGTTTAAAGGAGTAGATGATGAAAAAAATGTAAGGTATAAAAAATTTTCAATGCGAAAAAATATTGTTTAAGAGTATAAAAAAGATAATGTTTCTGAACAATACTTTAAAAGAAATACTATTTCAAAATAAGTTCATAAAAAAAGTAAGGATTTCAATGATGAAAAAGTTAAATATTCGAAAATGATGTTTCAAAATAAGTTTAAATCAACAAAATATTAGGCAATAATATTCAATAAATAATTTTAAAAATTTAGGCAATAAAAAATGTAAGGTATAAAAAAATTTGAATGCAAAAAAACATGTCTTAAGAGTATAAAAAAGGATAATATTTCTAAAAAACTTTGTAGAAAAATAGTATTTAAAAAATAAGTTCATAAAAAAGTAAGGATTTAAAAGATGAAAAAGTTAAATATTCAAAAATGATGTTCCAAAATAAGTTTAAATGACCAAAACATAAGTTCAAAAATCTTAATGTGAAAAATAAATTTAAAGAGTAATAAAAATAGAAAGTAAAAAAATTTTGTAAATAAATCGTATTGCAAAATAAGTTCATAAAAAAAGTAAACATTTAAAAAATGAAGAAGTTAAATGTTCGATAACGATCATTCACAATAAGTTTAAATGAACAAATATAAGTAAAAGAATTTAATTTCAAAAATAAATTTAAATGAGTAATAAAATATAAACATGAAGGTTTAAAAATCTTCAATGTGAAAAAAAAAATATATTTTAAAATGTAACGAAAAAAATGTAACGTATAAAACATTTTTTATGCAAAAAAATATGTTTTAAGAGTATAAAAAAAATTATATTTCTAAAGAAAGTCCGTAAAAAAATAGTATTGCAAGATAAGTTCATAAAAAAAGTAAGGATTTAAAAGATGAAAAAGTTAAATGTTCAAAAATGATGTTTCAAAATAAGTTTGAATAAACAAAATATAAGTTAAAAAAACTTAATGTGAAAATAAATTTAATGAGTGATAAAAATAGAATGCAAAAAAAATTATGCTTTAAAAACTTTAATGTCAAAAAAATAATTTTAAAGAAATAATTTTAAAATTTTAGATAATGAAAACATGTAAGTGTACCCTTCCTAGAGACCACCTCGGGACCCCACATCTCAGCACCACTGCCCGGGTTTATCCGTGACCCATAACTCAACCTGGTACCGATTACAGCTCGGTATGCGACAGAAGCCCAATTAGGAAGATCCATTTCTATAAAAGGTAACTTGGAAGGACGTAAATAAGGAAACTCGGAAACAAGACCTCCTTAAATATAGGAGCCCTAAACCCCCCACAGGTATCAAATCCTTCACTAAAAACTCTATCATCTTACTCTCTCACTGACTTGGGCGTCAGAGTCCCTTTTGTAGGTGCACACATGTCCCCCCAGAGCCCAGGACCATGACAGACCAAGAGGATAATTGTTCTACACGATTCTGGTAAGAACATTTGGCGCCTACCGTGGAGCCATAGAAATTCATGCACCCCCCCTCTACCGTTCATCCCTAATGGTGCAGACGCGCGAAGGACCCCGTCCCTCGGCCACCAAGCAAGCGGGAGAAGTGGACCTACTGGAGGAGATAAGGAAATCGCCATGAAACATGAGTCGACTTGCTTCTACTTAGAGAAGAAAAGGCAACCATAAGGACAATCATCTAGGGACTGCAGGGCAGGCAACTCGAGGACGACCCGAATGATGATAACAGCGATAATGATGTAAGAAGTCATCACCTTGACAGGAACACCCAGAGCACCCGCCATGGGGAGAAAGATAGGGAAGCGTCCGAAGAGGACCCGTCCATCGGACAACACTCATCATCCACCTGAGGAGTCCAAGGGCACTGTGTAAGGACCAACGACGGCCTGAGCGTATCTCACACACCAGCATGCACGATAAGTAGGAGGCACCCCTTCGTGGATGGGATTCTCGACCACCCCCTGCCGTGGGGATGGAGGCCCCTAGCAATCAAACTCTAAGAAGGCACCAACAACCCTGATGCACATAGAAGCATTCCTCATGCAGGTAAACCTATACTCTAATGAGGATTGAGTACTATGTAAGATATTTTCCACCTCCCTAGCCGAGGCAACCCTTAACTAGTGGTCGCAACTCCCCCAACGATCCATTGACTCCTTTGACACCCTAGTAGACAAGTTCACCACCCACTACACGGCCTGCTGACCGCAGAGGACGACCACAAGCGACCTCATCAGGCTCTTCTAGAGGGACAAGGAGACACTCCGTGAGTTTACGGATCAGCTGTAAAAAATTATCACACAGATCATGGACCTCAAATCTAGCATAGCTCTGCACTCCGCAATCTGTGCCCTAAAGTCAGGATGCTTTGTGGACAGCGTCGCAAATCGTCGCCCATTAACATTAGAAGAATTCATGGAACGGCCTGCCAAATACGTCCAAATGGAAGAACCCTCCTTGCAGTGAAGGCAACAACGGGTGCCAACCACCAACAAAAAGGACCAACCTAGGCTACCGAGGAAGGATCGGGAAGAAGGGCATCACCAGCCCGTCTAGGACAGAAGTTTCAAACGACAAGGAAAACCATAACCCAGGTTCACCATTTATACCCCATTAACAAAATCTTGGGCATGCATCTTGGAAGAAGCCTTCAGCACTAAAGTCCTATGCCTCCCCCAGCCAGCCCCCTCCGGCGACGACGCAGACGTAGCAAACATTACAAATACCATCGCTGCTTTGGCCACACCACCGAAGAGTGTGTCGCACTCCGGGATAGGATTGAAGAACTAATCCAACAAGGAAGGCTCAAACAGTTTATCCGACGACAATAGTCGAGGCCAACAAAAGCACGGAGCCAGAGACAGCCATCACCGGAGGAAGGAGAATGCTCGCACAGACAGGATCAACACCCCTACATGTAGTCATAAAGTACTAAGAACTCTTGTAAATTTTTATTTCAATGATAAATCTAATTTTGAGTTCTTAGTTTAATTTTAGTAGTATAATACTAGACCTACAATTTAATATTTTTGTTAAATTTATTTTAAAAAGGAAACTATTCATGAAGAATAACTCCTTCACCATAGAGTTATTGCAATCATAGTTATAAAAATCGATTCAGTCTAACTAGTCATACTCGTTGGACCGGTAATCAGTTAGCTAACTAGTCTTATTTGCATTTTGGACTCAGCCAACTTGATTGAACTGGTGATCAACAACTTGATCTAGTTGAATAGGATTGACGGGTTTTAATTTTTTTTAAATACAAATTTTAGTAAAAATAAATTAAAATTACACACCTAAAAATAAAATAATAAACTTGAAAATTATTCAATAGATTAACTTACCACTAAATTGTAATAATTAATTAGTAACTTATAGGTGAAAAAATAATAAGTCTAGTTTAAAGAAGTCACATAAATTTGAATTATGAATTATCAAATTATATTAGTAATATTTTTTTATAATTTTTAATATATATCGAGTCTACTAGATCACTCGTCAACTAGACTCATTAACTCACTGTCTCTTAACTAAGACAATTATCAGACTGATTTTAATAATTATGATTAACAATACTTATTGCTAAAGAACTCTACTTATAGATTTTTTTCTTTTGTGAAAGGACTCTACTTATAGATGTTTTTAACTAATTTTAGTATTTTTTAATAAATTGTGATCTTATTAGAGTTATCTCTTGTAAACGATACCTATAATAATAAATAAAAACTTGCTTAATAATTTTGAAAGTATCTTAACAAATTATAATGCAAGATAATTTTTTTAAAAAACGGAGAATAAATTAACAAAATCCTATTTTTAAATTCTAAAATTTATGACACCATTATATAATAAATAATTTAATTTTTTATCATCAATATATACATAACATTAACTGATATTCATTAAACCAAATCCACAATTTTCATGTAATACCATAAAGATTCCATTTGTTTAAAATTATTTTTTTAAATAATATATTTTTTTAAAAAAAAATCACTTATAAGAATTTTTAAGATGTTTGTCTAAACTTTTCTCAAAAAGCAAATCAAGAGATAATCAGTTTTCTACTTTTTTTAAGAAGCAACTCAAAGTTGCTTATAAAAAAAAATTTCAATAAAAGAGAGAGAAAATCTTTAAACAACTTCTATTTTTTAAAACAAATTTATTTTCTATGATTGAAACCAAGTGGAAATTTAAGGAAATTTACTTCTGATTATACAGGAATCTCTAAAATAAAATTATTTTTTAAAATATTTTAAAAAGTACCTTTTTTATCACAAACAAACTAGCCCAAAATAGGCTTTTAATTTTTTGTGATAAAGTACTAATTTAAAGCCAATTTAAAGCCCCATAGCAGAGTGGTTTTGGCATTCTTGAAATGTGTTTGTAAACTCAAGAATGATTTTAAGGTATGTTTTGAAAAATTGGCTTAAAAGTTAGTTAAAATTTGAAAAATTAGTTGTAAGTATTTGATAAAATTATTTATATGGCTAAGATGGAGAAGAGCTTCTCTAAAAACTCTAATATGAAAAGCTCCTTTCAGATACGTTGATTTAGTGTTTGGATGATACTTATATAAAAGCTTATATAGTACAACTTATTTAAAAAGTAGTGTTCAGATGAAATTATACAAGTGCTTCTATATTAGTAATATTATAAAAAAGGCTATATAAAAATTAAATGAATTAATTTTTAAATGAAATAAAAATAAAAATAATTTTTTATTAAAAAAATTATTTTTTCTTCATCCTTTCAATCTCAAATTTGGATCAAGATTTTTTTGTCTCCTAAATTTAAGAAGTTTTTTTAGTCACTAAGATAAGGTGCCCTCCTAAATTAATATTAATTTTAAGTAATTTTAATATAATTTTTATTTAAAAAATAAATTTAATCATATTTTTTGGATGTGTGATGCACTTTTTCTTCTAGCTCGTCCCCACACCTATAATAGTATGTAGGTTGTGGCACATCGCTATCAACAAACCTCTTATGCATTTTCTCCTCTAGTGGGTCCTCACACTTTTGTGGGATGTCATACATCTATATGGAAAAATCTCTGTTTCTCTTTCTTTCCACTACATCTCCTCTATTATGTGGGATATTCAACATTGATTTGAAAAAGTTCTCAATTCACTTTTCTCTTTCGATGCGTCTCCCACACCTATGTGAGATGTTTCACATTGTTGTGAAAAACCCCTTATACACTTTCTGTTTTTTCACGTATTCCACACATTTCTTTATATAACCACGTCACCACGAGAAAATCCCTTATACATTTTTTCTTTTAACATGTCTTCCACACCTATATGAACCTAACCATAGAGTTGTGATACACATCATAGTACTAATTATGAATTTTAACTTATTTTTAATTGGAGTTAGACCGATGATAATTAGGATGATTATTTAATAAACCTTTCAAGGAAAAAATAGAGATTTTTTAGTGCACAATCAAGATAAGGTAAGCAATGTATTATTACTGCATAAAAAGATAATTTTGACATACAAACAATTTATTAGTGGTCTCAACATTGAAAATTTGAATAAGGAATAATTTAATTTTTGAGTCATTAATAAACTTATTTAAGTATTATAGTTAATTTTAAAAAACAAAGAAATTAAATACTTGATGGAAACATAGTTTTAATTTACTCTCCGACTTGTTCAATTTGTAAAGAACTTTGAGCATTGAGTCCTGCCCAAGTGTTAGTAGCAAGGTCCACTTTGTCTTTCTATTCATCACTATCTTCATGTTCATAGTTTTCACCAAATGAATCAAGTTCTTCATCACTCCTATGATTTCTTTTGATAAAGTTATGTGAATCCCTGCAAGGAACAATAACTTCAATTTGTATCTTCAAAGAAAAAGGAGTCATATTATCCAATATCTTCCATGTCATTTTATATAAATTAAATGCACATTCAGTTGTACTTCAAAAGCTAGAATGATAATAATAAAAAACTTCAATTTGACCTTTGATTCTAGGACCCTTTTTGAAGTGTGGAAGATGGTACCTATTTTTCTTCTATGGTGCTAAAAATCCATTAAAAGTCAGGGATCCAACATCAACAAGATAATATTTCCCAAACACACAATTATATATTCTCTAAAAAATAAAATAATATCGTATATAAAGTACCTTGAGAAGGATGTGGAAAATGCAGTGTAGGCTTACATATAGCCTCCATAAATATCTTAGTATCATGCACAAAACCTTCCCAAACAATGGTGAAACACGTGTTAAAGTCACATACAACCTTGACATTAGTGGTAGCACAACCTTTTCGACCAATAAAATTTATTTGAAGATGAGGAAGAACACAAACTCGGATATGAGTACCATCTATTGCACCTATATGATCCTTAAAATAAGAAGGAACATCTCCAAATGATGGATCAATAAACTTAATTATGTCTTTTGCAAGAATACATATAACTTTTAGACATTGAAATTTATAAAATGATAAATAAGGACATCACTAATTATTATATCAATAATGAGATATTTAAAATAATTATAACATATTTTAATAATATAAAATTTCTTAATATAAATTGATTACATATTTAAATTATAAATTACTATAAATATATTTAAATTATAGTTTTTTATAATTAAATATTTAAATTTTAAAATAACTATAATTATATATTTAAATTATAAATTACTATTGTTGGAGATCTCACATTGAATAATAGTATAACCAAATAAGAGTATATAAGTGAGACGTAAACCGCATCTTAAAAGCCTGTTTTGTTATGTTGTGTTAGGCTCAATTTCACCATTTTTAATATGGTATCAGAGTCTATCCTAACAATTTGTTATTGTCGCTGGGTCTATCGTACCACTTGCTATCAGAACATCTGTAAATGTTAAACTTCATGTTTGAGATGTCCCATCCTTGACATGAGAGGGTGTGTTGGAGATCCCACATAGACTATTGATATGACCAAATAGGAGTATATAAGTGAAGTACAAATCTCACCTTAGAAGTTGATTTTGTGAGGTTGGGTTAGGTGCAATTTCACCATTTCTAATATCTATAAATATTTACTAAAATTGGTTTATCAATTGAAAGTTTTAAAATGAAAAATTAAGATCAAAATGAAATATTTATAATAACTGCATGTTTTAATAATATAAATTGTTACATATTTAAATTACTACAATTATATATTTAAAGTATAAATTTCTATAATTACACATTTAAATTATAAATTCTATATATATTTTAATATCTTAATATTATATAATTATATATTTAAATTATAAAATTGTGACGCATGAGGAGAGAAAAATAGTGAGAAAATTTATTAATGAAGATAGAGTTGTAAAAAATAAAATAAACTAATGGTTAAAAATGATATTTTTTAGAAAAACTAACTAGAATTACTTTTTAGAAAAATATAGTAATTACAAAAAAAAATTAATAATTTTTTACTTACCAAAAAGAGTTGAGACTATTTCAACTAGTTTTTCATGTAATCAGTCCAAAATGAAAATCAAACACATTATAACTAAAGTAATTTTTCACAAAAAGCTAATAACTACATTAAAAAATTACTAATTTTATTTATCAAACAAAGGTGAAACCATTTCAATTAGTCAAACACACTCTTAGTTATACGACAATGGATAAGGATTTTTTATAAGAATAGTTCTAGTATATTAGGTTTTTCTTCTATATTAAAATAGAAAATTGGGTGAAGGACAACGAGCTATGGAAAAATGGGTTCTTCTACAACCCTGGTTCACGACACTGAAATGTGGTTCCACCACGAACATAAGAGAACAACGTTGACATCGTTTGCACATTTTTTTCATGCGTTTTTTTATCAGTTACTTTCAAAACCAGCAATAAGACAATTTTCAGAAATTATGACAAAATAGTAGTAATTTGTGAACATTGAGAGGTTGAAAGATCTAACATGAACATTGAGAGATCTAACAACTCCAAATTGCGGAATTTCGATGCAAGAATCTAAAATATGAATTACATCCACAGGTATCCCTTCTTTCTCTCGGCCAAGAACTAAGACCTGAGTAAACAACCAAATAATATGTTTAAACATGTATCATTGAATAGAATATTAAAAGATCTGACAAAAAGTACCATTTCAGATGGCCATTCAATAAAACCAGATGATACAATCGAAAACCAGTCAATTGGTTTAACTATGACTAGGTGACTTATTGACTCTTAATTTAGCAGGTAAATTCAATATCGACATTTCCTGTCAGATTTTCTACACATTGATATTTTAATGAAAATGCACAATTCTATATGGATAAAATCAAAACTATTGCAAGGGAAAAAATGCCACAGACCCCAGTGGTGGAGGAAGTGAGGAACCAAAGTAAAATAAGTCCAAACTTGTGAGTGTAATAAGGAGAAAATTTATTTATTATTTTGGCATCTCCTGCTGCCCAGATTATCCCTATTCATACAACAAAATTTTAAAAGAACTTGAAGGAATTGTGGATGTTAAAAAATAGAACAAATTACAAAAACCCTTCCTCAACTTTTATCAAATTACACATAACTCCACTATTCTTTATTTTTCTACACTAACCTCTCTTTAAATTTAAAAATATCACACTAACAGTTTCTATATTTATATTAACACTCTTTTCAAACCTTACACTAACATTCCTTTGCGGTGCGAAAAGTAATGGTTACAAAAATAACGTGCATGTATAATTACACTAAATTTCAGAAAGTATTACTGTAATTTACTTTTAAAAAATACAAGGTCGGAATAGTTACCATTATTTGGAGAAGATATACCGATCAAGTGGTACACTATTTGCAGTTTGTTCCAAACCCAAGATAGAAAAACCTCTCTTTTTTTTCTGCAAGTAAGCCTTTATGCTATCTACAGGGACTTCTATTATAGGAACCCACTTTTCAGCTGTCACACTACAAACAACAATCAATTTTCAGCAATTTTGACAAAACTAGTGGTACTTTGTAATTAAAACACATAGTATAAGTATAACATGATACATGCTTGTATATAGGATTTTTAATCTTCGTCTACTTTTTTTTTTTGTCAGAATAAATTAGCAAGTTATCGGTGTACTTTAAAACAATATCTACTTCTACTTGCTAATGTACTCCATCTAAAAAGCAAGTATACATCAACAAACTCTTGAAACATTTGCTATCATACATAAACTTGTTTTTTAGTTAAAGTATATTTTGAAGTTTCACTCGTTTATTTTAAAATAATCTTTACTTATAACTTGTTGTTAATGTCCTTTTGTATTGCATCAGCATAGTTTATCAACAAAAGAGTACTACTATGGTCTTTACAACATTAAAACTATAGAGAAATTTATGAATTGTGTGTATTAAGTCACATACATTAATGTATTTATTTATAGTCATATGTAAAAGTTAAATAAGGAACAAAATAAAATCAAATCCTTACGATATTTTCCTATTTACATACCATCAAATAATATATTTAACATTCCTTCAAGCTAGAAAATCAACATATATGTTATATGTTCCAAACTTGTTACAAATATAATTAATACAAGACCCCTTCACAAATTTTGTAAGCACATTTGTCAATTGGTCACTTGAGTTGATAAAATTAGTAGTGATTGAGGAATTGACTTACCAAAATGACAACAAATGCGATGTCAGACCGAGTCTTTAATATCTTTTGGGTCTTTTAAATGTTCCTTGACCTGGAAGGAGCTTGACATTTAGATGCATTGGAGTGTCACTAGAACGACACTCAATCATACCAGTCTCAATGAGACTATCCAAAACATATCTTCTCTATGAGATAGCAATATCAAAGAAAGTTAGGCAACGTTAATGCCTAGAAAATATTGGAATAGGCCAAAATCCTTCATTTGAAATTGACTTTGAATGTGAAATTAAGTCGGCATATATCCTCAAAGTCATTACTAGTAAAATGACGTCATCAAGGTAGACCACCACATAAATGTACAAGACTAGGTGGAGAATGGAGGAAGAAAATGAGAGATCAACTTCACAACAAGACATACCAAATTGAATAAAAGTTGAGCTTAAACGACCAAACTAGGACGAAGAGATTGCTTTAAGCCATAAAGAGAGCATCTTAGGTAACAAGCAAGATGATACCCATAAGAAGCAAATAGACTAAATTATAAGGACAGTTAGGAACATAGAAAACAAAACTTAAGTTTAAGCTAGGAGATTGGAAACTAGATTGATTCCTTGTGAGATAACTTTGAACCTATTAGCTAATGTGATAAACAATGTTATTAATGGTGGATAGCGGAACATAGTGGAAGGCAAAATTCTGCCATAAAAACACGCAATTGCACCTTATGGCACCACCACGACGGACATTCCTTCACAAATTTTGTAAAGCGGTTGGCAAAAATTCCGCCATGCCATGGTGCAATCACCATAGCGGTTATTTAACAACACTAGTGATAATGTGAGAAAATTTAGGAAATGATATGGATGAGAACAAAGAATTATTACTAAAGATATGATCAAAAGCACCTAAGTCAACAATCCATGGACTTTGACTCTTTTCAATTTGAGATATATAGGCTGTTAAAACAGTGTTGAAGGAGATTGAGCTTGATTATTGGATTTCAACCTTAAATACTTTTGGTATTCTTCTTTTGATAATTTCCTCACCTCAGATTTTTTAGACTTAGATACATGGACATTTTTATCTGGAAAACCATGTAAGGAATGACGTTATTTGTGCATGTCCCATCTTACGATAGATACATTGGAGGTGTCCATCTCTACCACCATATCCTCCTCGATTTCCAGGACCTCTCCTGGATGATATAGTAATTTTAAGTGACTACCATCATTTTTAAAGGTAGGAACACAAAGGAGACGTGTCATCAAACTTTTTGTAGTGGTGTTGGAGATCCCACATCAACTAGTAATATAGTCAAACAATAGTATATAAGTAAGGTGACCTTACAAGCAAATTTTGTAAGGTTGAGTTAGGTCCAATTTCACTAATTATAATATGGTATAAGAGTCTATCCTACTGATTATTTTCGGGCGGCTATCGTGCCATCCATCATCAAACCACCCGCAAATGTTAAACTTTACACTCGAGATGTCTAGTACTCGATGTGAGGGGGTGTGTTGGAGATCCCACATCAACTAGTGATATAACCCAACAATAGTATATAAGTGAGGTGCAAACCTCACCTTACAAGCCGGTTTTGTATGGTTAGTTAAACTCAATTTCACCATTTCTAATAAACGGGAACATAATCCATTGAAGGTTGGATTCATACCATGAATAATCAAGAGCATGTATAAGTTATCACGTCTCTAACTTACATTTTATAGAAATTCAGTTTGTTTAAGGGAAGCCAACTTCTGAACAAAATCAAATCGGCGTTGAAAATGACACAAAGTTCCATAGAGTTGGGGCATGATAAATAGTTTTTACCATTGAATTTCTCTGTGGTAACAATGATTGTTCCAACAATAGAGAGTACAAGACCTGAACTAGATCTAGTATAGGTTGAAGTAGCGATGTATAGTGTTGAAAATAGTAGAGGAAGAGGTCGAGAGAGAGAGAGATCCAGACCCACTAACCAAATGAAGACAAAGCCAAAAACTAACTACTGAGATGGACTGACTAGGTACCGACAAGACCAAGGAAGTACGTCTGTGAGATTCTAATAGCAAGATGACAATACGTGGCTTACACATGCCAATCAAATCCGTTAACCAAACCAGCGCGTGAGGGAGCGTAAAAGCTCCTTTGCCTTTAGTATTTTGGAGTTATGCCACACTTAGTGAGGAACCCTAGATGGTGGTGTTGCCAAAGGTATAGTCATTAGTGTCGACAAAGATATGGCTAAAGAGACATAGGATGGTAGTTTTTACAGAAAGCACGAAGAGCGGGACCGAACCTACTATGATACCAACTTAAGAATATTAATGATTTGCTTGGGTTGCTTAACCACCTCAACTCAACTTCATATCATTATATATTGTTAAATTAAAAAAGTGTAAACAAGCAAAAGGGGGGTGCAGTTTGAGAAGCCCCTTTAAAACTATGGCTATAGCTAAGAAAATAAAATATACATGACAATACAGCCACTCAGATTCCAAACCTTACCCACCATCACATAAACCCCAAAATTTGATTTCAAAATAGAATTGATGTGAGCAGCTTCTTGCTTAGTTTCTTGTTGTGTAGCCTATGTATGCAAATTTTCATTTCAAGAATCATTCGTTATTCATTTGGCTTGCTTTGGCCCCTTTGCCTTCTCCCTTGTCATTGTTTGGATTCTCAAGGCCTTTGCTCCTCTCATGCAAACCTTAACTCTAAAGCTTCAATTTGGAGTGTGGAAATAGAAGAAGCATTGCTATCTTTCTTTCATACTTTTAAGTGTAAAAATGTTTCCTTAATACTTTGCTGACCAGTTTAGGCTTCAATCTATTTTTGGCCATTTTTTGTTTGTAATTTTTCTCACATCAGTATACAAAAAATTTATTCTATTCATAATATTTTTCTTTGGTAATTGTTTTCTAAGTCAACTCATTCTGGTGGATACCACATATGATTTTGCAGGACAACTAAAGATCACTTGGATCACTATTGTTTTCAACTATGTACATTGATTAGGATAAATAGGAGTATGTTGTACTCATTCATCAACTTTTCATTTGAATTTTTCAATCCATTCAATGAGCTACTTCTATGAAACCCCTATTTTTTTAGCTCTATGACGTGTAGCCACATGAAGTAAAAAACATGGAAACTCACCAGAGGTCATGGTGGAATATCACATAAATTTTTTTTTTCTGCTATAGTCACTTTTTAGTTTAAAGCCACATATAAGAAACCACTGGTATGTGACATCTCTTGTTCTCTAAAGTTTAAGTATTTCAAATGATTAGCGATCCAAAAGTATTTCCCTTTTGACATTTAAGAAGAAGCCAAATAGTAAGTCCACTTAAAGTTTGTGACATCCATAAATATATAAAGCCTAAAAAAAAGTTCTATCATCAAAACCTAATTAGTTGGAACTGTTTGTCATTTATGATTTTTTTTATCAGCAATGGCCAGTCTTGATGCTTTAAATACCTATTTTACACAAAAATAGGAATAAATAAAATGAAGTTTTTCTCTAGAAAAAAGAAAGTTAGACAATGGTATAGATAAGATTGACAAATGGAGCAGAAGGAGTAACTTACCTCATATATACGTGCCAAACCAGCAAGACTGGGTACGCGATCAAGTAATGATGCAACAAGGATGAAATTATGTCGACTTGCTTTTTGACAATCTAGAAATGATCTTCTTGAATGCAATAATTGATCAAGAAGGAGATCATCCCTTTCTATATCTGCCATGTTGATCTTGAAATTAAATAATGGAAGAGACAAAACCATAAATCACATACAAATATAGAAGTATTAGGAAAGAAATTCAAGTCCTACATCAGCTAGAGATAGTACCGAAAATCCAAAATACAGTCTATAAGTGAGGAACAACCCTCATCCCATAAGCTAGCTTTTAGGGTTGAGTTAGGCCCTAATACACCATTTCAAAGATGGTATAAGAGTTATTATCCTAGATCCATTAAAATGGGTCATCCACTATATTATTCATGCATCAAACCCACTGGGCATGAAGGAGTGTATTAAGAAAGAAATTCAAGTCCCACATTGACTAAATATAGTGCCAAAATACAAAATATAACTGCAGAACAACTCTCACACTTTGAGCTAAATTTTGGAGTTGAATTAGATCCAAATCCACCATTTTTATGACAAAGAAAGACAACTTACACAATTACAAAGTCATAATGACAACCAAAACATCATTAGATTGTGAGTTCCTTTTCATTCCTTTATTAGTTGTTGAGAAAATTCAAACATACCAGCCATTTTTTGGTAGGTTTCATCATTGCCATAAAGGAAGCCTGCTTCATTGTCCCCCTTGTCATGTTTGGTAGAAGTAACTTTTTTCTGGAAATCTGAAGACATATCTGTAAGCATGCTTCCTTCAATACCACCAGATAAATTTTCCATACAATTCTTATCCCTATTGAAATTTAGAGTCTCATTCCTGATTGTCACCACATCCTTGGCCATCAAACACTGGAGATCTTCCTTGGCATCCTATAACAAAAAAGAGGAAAACTTACAACTTGAAATTTAAAATATAGCCTCTCTTTTAGATAAGTATGGAAAAGTACTTACATTTAAAAATTTCAGAACCTACTCCATGAGAGATACCGGAACACATTCAAAATTATCCTCCTTTACACATTAAAAAGATAGAATAAACAAATATATCATAAAAGTAGAAACATAAGCTCATTTATATTGATCATAAACATTGAAATAGATTCATTTTATTAGAGAGATGATTTTAGCTTAAGTCATTACAAGTTACAACCATCTTTGTTAGCTGAAATGAGTAATTGGCAAATGTTTACACTAATCAATGTGAGGTCCTAGGGTAGGCTACAAAAGAAACAAGCTTGACGCATATGATCTGAATTCTCAGGCTTGAACAGAGTGTTTAGAAACAATGCAAATAAGGTCACTATCTTGTACAGTGATATGTAATTAACAAGGGTAACTATAAATCATTGTAGATATTATTTTCATCATAAATACTATTCAATATTCATAGCTATGTAATTCAAAATTTCAGAAATCGATTTCACCACATCTCACTTATCTTGTCTCTTAACATCAAAGCCTGCCGAAGATAACCATAATCCATGAACAGAGTGTTTAGAAACAATGCAAATAGGGTCACTATCTTGTACAATGATATGTATTAAAAATGGTAACTATAAATAATTGTGGATATTATTTTCATCATAAATACTATTCAATATTCACAGTTATGTAATTCAAAATTTCAGAAATCGATTTCACCACGTTTCACTTATCTTGTCTCTTAACATCAAAGCCTGCCAAAGATAACCATAATCCATGAACACTATAATTATCAATTCCAAACACTAGATGCATAACTGTGAATATCCTCAGATGGTGCATGCCTGTGAGACAAACAAAACACAGGTTGAAGGCATGCTTTAGAGCTCAAAGCATAGAAAGGTGGGATGATTCCCATCAGAATTCCTATTGGAGGTGGGTGGGTGTTGGTTTCTCAGTGTGGAAATCACATAGAACAGAAAAGTACAGTGAAACATTTATTTTTTTAAGAGAAACACTATTTTGACCATGATTGAAGTTGTGGTAGCCACTATTCGAAAACATAGTTGACCATGCCCACTCCACATATCTATCTTGCTATAATGCTATATCAATAACTGGACAATACCTAGTGGATCCACTTCCACCAATGAGGAGTATTTTAGTTGCAAGATCAAGTACAGAGATAGAATTAGGGATATAACTCAAGAGTAGAAGTGTTAAAATGGGACCGACTTGAGCCACCACGTGTTTGGGCCGGGCTGGCCAGAAGAAAAACATGTTTCACAAATTGACATACTTATGTAACCTTCGGCCCACTGGACATGCGAGTTTGTTGGGTTGAGACTGGACAAGCCCACTAACCCCTCACAAAAAAATTTAACTTTTTTTTTCACTTATATCAGTATCAGCACATGCATCTTTTCTCTAATTTCATTTTCCTTTTCGATCTTCCCCCAAATGTGAAACCCCTAATACTGCCAAAACTAAACTTTCTTTGAAATCTGAAAGTGAAACCCCTAATTTGCATGTTGTTTTAAATGTTATATATTATGTTATTTTAATATTATTTATAATTTGCTTGTTGATGACATGAATCCATTATGTATGTTTTTCTAATATTATGTATAATTTGCATTTTTTAAAAAAAATCTTACTTAAAAGAGGAAAAATCAGAAACTAAATTTAATAATTTTTTTTTTGCAAGTATGGTGGGCCAACCCACCTAACCCACCAACCTAAGGTGGGTTGACCTGACCTGACCTGACCAGTTTAGGTATCATTATTCTGGTGGGTCGAGCTGACCTGACCAGTTTATTTTGCAACCAATGCTGGGTAAGCCGTCTAGGTCGACCTGACCCGTTTTGATATCTCTACTCAAGGGGACATTTTGTAAAGTTTGATATCTAGTGTCATTTGAACTTGTCCATAAGTGTGCGTGTAGCTGGCTAGGTGATAAACATGTCAAGATCGCCTAGGCAATATGACCACACCTAACATGTGCCTGACTGAACCAAAACTTGACTAAAATAATTAAATATTAACTACCTCATTTTATGATTGATATTTCTAATTTTCTATTCAAAGGTAGCAGTTGTATAATTGTCTATATGCATGTTATTCACCAACACAAACCCTCACCTCAACTCGGTTGACAAAAATTCCAGCAGGTGTGACACAACTACTTAGGTCATAAGCATGAAGAGATCCTTCCATTAATGCTCTTAAGCTGAAAATTTTGTAAATTCATGAGTTTAGTACAATAGTGACAATGCTTTTCACAATTAAACATTCCTCCAATACTTTAAGAAATCGAATACAAAATATAGAGACAACCTAATGTACATATAAGGAAAAAGGAATATGAACTAATGAAAAAATGATATTGGACTGATTTCATAGTATAAAATGCAAGAAATTACCACGTATCATACTAATAATTAGGCTAGGTACTAGTGCTACTTTTGCACCATAACATAAGCCCAACTCCAATCATTAATCATTATACAATAAAATTAGGAACAATCAAAATTAGAACAACATATTCTACACATTGGAAGCTTTACGATATAGACCATGTAAACTAATACACATATGGATATTTTATTTAAATTAATTACATATATTCAAACTATATAGAAGGAGACGATTTACTTATAGATAGTAATTTATAATTTGCATACAAAGTGGATAATTAAACTGCAGCAGCCTTCAGTTATTTGTAGATATAGCAATGGTTAAGTTGCAACAGTGGGTTCCTTTCAGATAGGAGTTGGAGTTCTGTTAGAAGTTAGTATCTCAGAAGATGCATAATTCAACCATGGAAACAGTTTATGCAAAATTTGATATGCAAGTAACTGTAACAACAATCACACATATCATGACCCATTTGTTTGTGATATATATATATATAAAGAGAGAGAGAAGGACTCGAGTTACTCCAAGAGTACCTTTTCAAAGAGTTACTCCTAATCCCCCACTCTTTATTTTCTTCTAATCTAATGGTTCTAATGAGTGACTAGCGTGTAATGGTTAAATTTAAAAGAAAATGAAAGGTAGGAATGGCAGAGTTACTCTTGAAGTATATATATGCATGTGTAGTGTTTCAAATGAAAAAACGAGAACAAAAAGCATTAACTTTGGATAAAAATAATATATTGAGATTAAATCACTTAAAATTCAAATTGAAATTTTATTTAACCATCAAATCTTGAAATGGTTTATCAAACAAAAATTATCATAAAATATTTCAATTATCATATCATAACATCTCAATTATCATATCATAACATCTCAATTATCATCACCACAACTATTATCACCACCGCCAATATGATTGGCACCATCACCACCCTGACCATCATCATTGTTGGTTGTGGCAGCAACTATGGTCATGTTTGTAGTGACAGTGATAGCAATAATGATAGTAGCAGCAATGGTCATAGTGATGACAATAGTAGTGGCATTGATTTTTATAGTGGCAATGGGGTGATAATAATTGGGCAATGGCGATATCAACAATCATTATGGTCATGATGGTGGCATGGTAACAACAAAAACATGGTAGTGGTAGCAATGTGATAGCATTGACGACCATGGTGGTGGCAATAGCAAGAATAATGATGGTCATGCCAACAACAATGCTGCCAATCACGGTAATGGTAATGGTGCCAATCATGGTGGTGGGTCATGACAATGATGATAATTGATATATTTAATAAATTTCATTTTTTTCATAAATCTTTAAAAGATTTGATGGTTGAATGCAATTTAATTTCAAGAGTCTGCTATTTTTAATCTCAACCTAAGGTTAATATTATTTGTTCTAATTTTCAATTTTTAAAAGTGTTATCTTTTTAAAAGTGATCTATTTTAAACACCTTATATGTGTATGTGTGTCTATCTAGTGAGATATTAACACCATAAATGACAAACCTGGTAAAACCACCTAAGTTGTGATGATGTGATGTTAACAATGGAACTAGAGGAGGAAACAAATCATCCAAATGACTAGATTGAACAACTTTAGATGAATTGAGAATGACATTAGCAACTATGAATACATATGAAGATAGAGCTTGCATTTTAAGAATAAAATTAGAAGGCTTCCAATAAGCATAAAGCAAAGTTTGAAAAACTTATGATATATATTATATCTATAATTTATTTATCCTTTTTTTATGTAAAAAACATGCAGTAGTAGAAAAATTTCCTAGACATCAAACATAATAAACTAAGATAATAAACAAAATGGTGTGTCAAACTCATAATGAATGTGCAACTACAGGATAGTAAATTACAAGTTGAGCAATTTGACTCAAGTGTGTTGGAAACGATAAGAGTGATTCATATGTCTTTGGAAACTATGGCTCTGGTAGTTAATATATCCTTGCAAAGATTATTGTCAAAGAAAACAGTCATTATTATTCTTGTTATCCTTCATTAATATTTAGAGACTCTTGAGAAAGTTATGGGGAGTCAAAAATAGAGAGAAAAACCGAGGGAGTAAAAGGAAAATGAGTGTCATTCAGAAATGTCCCTAATGATTATTCATTATCAACTCAAATGTCATTCAGAAAGTTATGGAGCAGTGGTCCAACTAACATTTGAAATGAATTTCAATTTCATTAGAGAATATATTCCTTCAAAATATCACTACTAAACTTGTCAACTGAAATAACCAGCAAGCAAATCTTTTCCTTTTCACTAAGGGAAAGGGTCCATTCAATCAAAGAACATAATTAAGCAAATACTTACATAATTTGTGTACAAATTGTTTCTATAAGATAATATTTTGCAAGACAATTCAGGAATGTAGGCAAAGTCAGTGAATACTGGTAGAAATATAACATTGCAAGATAGTTGGAATATCTATCTGCCTAAGAAAATTTACAGCTACCAAAGTAAGTTCCAACTTTCTTAAAACCAACATTTGGGGACTTCAAACCAATATTGTTTAAATGGAGAAGCATGCTAAAAATGGACAGCATCAGGTAGGCAACTGGAAAGTTCTTCACCGAAAGATGAGTGGCAAGCAGAAGGCAATGGAAAACATGTTAAAAAAGATTGACAGCAGGATAGATGGTGAGACTAATGAAGAAGCAAAAGGTGGTTAAACAACTGGCAAAAACTTCAAAGAACATTGATTGTGTGGATCACGATTGAAAAAGTAACAACTAACGACAGCAAGTGGCAGTGGTCACCGAAAAAGTCGTCGAAGGCAGTTGGCAAAAAATGCACCAAAAAAGAAAATATGAGAAAACTACTCGAAAGAAGGGTAAAGGTTTAAGAAGAAGAGGTAACAAACAAAAAAAGCTCATCAGGAGCAGTGGCATCCCAATGAGAAATGAGGAATAGCAGAATGAAACATTATGTTTGAATATACAGTTGAAACATGTTTATATAGATTTATTTCATAACTTACACATGAATATAGAAGATAATATGTCTATATACTATATTTAAAATCAAGATAATATACCTGATTCTCAACAACTTTTACAATAATCATTCATAGAAGGACCCTTTTTAAAAATATAAAAATGAAGGTTTTAAAATTTTTAGTGTGAAAAAAAGTGATGTTTTCAAAACTCTAATTTGAAAAAATAACATTAAAGAAATAAGTTTATTAGAAAAGTAGGGTTTAAAAAATAGAAAAGTTAAATGTTTAAAAATGATATTTCAAAACAAGTTCAAATGATAAAAATATAAGTAAAAAAATTTAATGTGAAAAATAAATTTAAATGAGTAGTAAAAATATAAAAATGAAGATTTTAACATTTTCAGTGTGATAAAAGTGATGTTTTGAAAACTCTAATGTGAAAAAATAATGTAAAAAAAATAAAATTTAAAAGTGTAGATAATGAAAAAAATGTAAGGTATAAAAATCTTTTGAATGCGAAAAAAATTCAAAATCATGTTTAAAAAGTATAAAAATGGATAATATTTACAAACAACGCTTTGTAAAAATAGAATATTGTAAAATAGGCTTATTAGAAAAGTAAGATTTAAAAAATAGAAAATCTAAATGTTCCAAGATGATATTTCAAAATAAGTTTAAATGAGCAAAATATAAATAAAAAAATTTAATGCAAAAATAAATTCAAATGAGTAGTAAAAATATAAGAAAGAACGTTTTAAAATATTCAACGTGAAAAAAAAAAGTGATGTTTTCAAAATTGTTATGTGATATAATAATCTTTATAAAAAATGCTTGTAAAAATAGAATATTGTAAAATAAGTTTATTAGAAAAGTAGGGTTTAAAAAATAGAAAAGTTAAATGTTTGAAAATGATATTTCAAAATAAGTTCAAATGATAAAAATATAAGTAAAAAAGTTTAATGCAAAAAATAAATTTAAATGAATAGTAAAAATATAAAAATGAAGGCTTTCAAATTTTCAATGTGAAAAAAGTGATGTTTTGAAAATTCTATTGCGAAAAAAAAATGTTAAAAAAATAATTTAAAAAGTTTCAATGGTGAAAAAAATTTGAGGTATAAAAAAATTTTAATGCAAAAAAAATTTCAAAATGATGTTTAAAAAGTATAAAAATGTATAATATTTATAAAAAAAGCTTGTAAAAATAGAGTATTGTAAAATAGGTTTATTAGAAAATTAAGATTTAAAAAATAGAAAATTGACTTGTTCGAATATGATATTTCAAAATAAGCTTAAATTCGCAAAATATAAGTAAAAAAGTTTAATGCAAAAAAAAAATTTAAATTAGTAGTAAAAATGTAAAAATGAAGGTTTTAAAATGTTCAACGTGAAAAAAATGTGATGTTTTCAAAACTATTATGTGATAAAATAATGTTAAAGAAATATTTTTAAAAGTTTAGATGATTAAAAAAATGAAAACTATAAGAGATTTTCAATGCAAAAAAATAATTCAAAACCATTTTTAAAAAGTTTAAAAGTTGATAATGTGCTGGTAAACAAATAATAATTTAAAAGAAGTTTATAAAAAAATAGAAAAGTTAAATGCTTAAAAATGATATTTCAAAAAAATTTTAAATAATAAAAATATAAGTAAAAAAAATTAATGTGAAAAATACATTTAAATATTACTAAAAATATAAAAATGAATATTTTAAAATGTTGAACGTGGAAAAAAGTGATGTGTACAAAGCTGTGATGCACAAATAATGTTTAAGAAACAATTGTAAAAGCTTAGATGATGAAAAAGAGTAAGGTATAAAACATTTTCAATGCAAAAAAAGAATTCAAGATCATGTCTGAAAAGTATAAAAACTGATCATGGTTATAAAAAATGCTCGTAAAAAAGAATATTGCAAAATAAGTTTATATAAAAGTAAGATTTGAAAAACTAGAAACATAAGATTTAAAAAATAGAAAATTTAAATGTTTAAAGATGATATTTCAAAATAAGTTTAAATAAGAAAAATATAAGTAAAAAAGTTTAATGCAAAAAATAAATTTAAATGAGTATTAAAAATATAAAAATGAAGGTTTTAAAATGCTCAATGTGAAAAAAAGGTGACGTTTCCAAAATTGTTATGTGATAAAACAATGTTTAAGAAATATTATTAAAAGTTTAGATAATTTAAAAAATGAAAGGTATAAAAGATTTTCAATGCAAAAAATAATTCAAAACCGTGTTTAAAAAGTATAAAAACAGATAATGTTTACAAAAAAAATTGGTAAACAAATAATAATGCAAAATAAGTTTATAAAAAAAGTAAGGATTCAAAAAGTAGAAAATTTAAATGTTTGAAAATAATAAAAATATAAGTAAAAAAATTAATGGAAAAATAAATTTAAATGCATAGTAAAAATGAATGTTTTAAACTATTCAATGTGGAAAAAAAGTGATGCGTTCAAAACTGTACTGTGAAAAGATAAAATTTAAAAGCTTAGATGACGAAAAAGATTTCACGTATACAAATTTTTCAATGCAAAAAATAATTCAAAATCATGTCTGAAAAGTATCAAAACTGGTAATGGTTATAAAAAATGCTCGTGAAAAAAGAATATTACAAAATAAACTTATATAAAAAGTAAGGATTTAAAAAATAGAAAAGTTAGATGTTTGAAAATTATATAAATATAAGTAAAAAAAATTAATTTGAAAAAGAAATTTAAATTAGTAGTAAAAATTTAAAAATGAAGGTTTTAATTTTTAGTGCGAAAAAGTGAAAAAATAATGTCAAATAAATAATTTTAAAATTTTAGATGATGAAAAAAATGTAAGGTATAAAAAAAATTTTAATGCAAAAAGACAATTCAAAATCACGTTTAAAAAGCATAAAATGGATAATATTTACAAAAAAAGCTTGTAAAAATAGAATATTGAAAAATAGGATTATTAGAAAAGTGAGATTTAAAAATAGAAAATTTAAATGAGAAAAATATAAGTAAAAAATTTTAATGCAAAAATAAATTTAAATGCATAGTAAAAATATAAAAATGAAGCTTTAAAATTTTCAGTGTGAAAACAATTGATGTTTTCAAAACTCTAATGTGAAAAAATAATATTACAGAAAGAATTTTAAAAGTTCAGATGATGAAAAAAATTTAAGGTATAAAAAATTTTTGAATTCAAAAGAAATTCAAAATTACGTTTAAAAAGCATCAAAATGGATAATATTTATTTAAAAACATGTACAAATAGAACATTGTAAAATAGGTTTATTAGAAAAGTAAGGTTGAAAAAATGGAAAATTTAAATGTTCGAAGTTGATATTTCAAAATAAGTTTAAATGGGCAAAATATAAGTAAAAAAGTTTAATGAAAAAATAAATTTAAATTAGTAAGAATATAAAAATGAAGGTTTTAAAATATTAAATGTGAAAAAAATTGATGTTTTCAAAACTGTTATCTGATAAAAAAATGTTACAGAAATATTTTTAAAAGTTCATCTGATTAAAAAAATAAAAAACATAAGATTTTCAATGCAAAAAAAATTCAAAACCACGTTTAAAAAGTATAAAAATGGATAATGTTTATAAAAAAACCTGGTAAACAAATCATAATGCAAAATATGTTTATAAAAAAATAAGGATTTACAAAATAGAAAATTTAAATGCTTCAAAATGATAATTAAAAATAAGTTTAAATAATCAAAATATAAGTAAAAAACTTTAATGTGAAAATTCAATTTAAATGAGTAGTAAAAATATAAAAATAAAGGATTTAAAATTTTCAGAGTGGAAAATATTGATGTTTCTAAACACTAATGTGAAAAAATAATACTAAAGAAAGAATTTTAAAAGTTTAGATGATGAAGAAAATTTTAAGGTATAAAAATTTTTTTAAGGAAAAAAAGTATTCAAAATCATGTTTAAAAAGTGTAAAAATGGATAATATTTTTAAAAAAGGCTTGTCAAAATAGAATATTGTAAAATAAGTTTATTAGAAAAGAAAGATTTCAAAAGTAGAAAATTTAAATGTTCAAAGATGATATTTAAAAATAAGTTTAAATGAGCAAAAAATATAAGTAAAAAAGTTTAGTGCAAAAAATAAATTGAAATGAGTAGTAAAAATATAAAATGAAGGTTTTAAAATGTTCAATGTAGAAAAAAAGTGATGTGTTCAAAACTGTGATGTGAGAAAATAATGTTAAAGACACCATTTTAAAATCTTAGATGATGAAAAAGATGTAAGGTATGAAAAAATTTCAATGCAAAAAAATAATTCAAATCATGTCTAAAAAGTATAAAAACCTATAACAGTTATAAAACATGCTGATAAAAAAATAATATTGAAAATAATTTATAAAAAATTAAGGATTTAAAAAATAGAAAAGTTAGATGTTTGAAAATGATATTTCAAAATAAGTTTAAATGATAAAAATATAAGTAAAAAAATTTAATGCGAAAAATAATTTAAGTGAATAGTAAAAATACAAAAATGAAAGTTTTAAAATTTTTAGTGTGAAAAAAAGTGATTTTTTGAAAACTCTAATGGAAAAAAATAATATTAAAGAAATAATTTTAAAAGTTTACATGAAGACAAAAATGTAAGGTATAAAAAAATTTTGAATCCAAAAAAAATAATTCAAATCACATTGAAAAAGTATAAAAATAGATAATATTTATAGAAAAAAAAATCTTGTAAAAATAGAATATTGGAATATAGTTTTCTAAAGAAAGTGAGGATTTAAAAAATAGAAAAATTAAATGCTTGAAAATGATAATTAAAAATAATTTTAAATAATCAAAAAATAAGTAAAAAAATGTAATGTGAAAAATAAATTTAAATGAGTGTAAAAATTTAAAAAATGAAGGTTTTAAAATTTAAAGTGTGAAAAAAATTGATGTTTTCAAAACTCTAATGTGAAAAACTAATATTAAAGAAAGAATTTTAAAAGTTTAGATGATGAATAAAATTGTAAGGTATAAAAAAATTTTGAATTCAAAAAAATATTCAAAATCATGTTTAAAAAGTGTAAAAATGGATAATATTTATAAAAACATTTGTCAAAATAGAATATTGTAAAATAAGTTTATTAGAAAAGAAAATTTTCAAAAGTAGAAAATTTAAATGTTCAAAGATGATATTTAAAAGTAAGTTTAAATGAGAAAACTAGAAGTAAAAAAGTTTAATGCAAAAATTAAATTTAAATAAGTAGTAAAAATATAAAAATGAAAGTTTTAAAATGTTCAATGTGGGAAAAGAGTAATGTCTTCAAAACTGTGATGTGAAAAAATAATGTTAAAGAAACAATTTTAAAAGCTTAGATGATGAAAAAGATGTATTGTATAAAAATTTTTCAATACTAAAAAGTAATTCAAAATCATATCTGAAAAGTATAAAAAGTGATCTAGGTTATAAAAAATGCTCGTAAAAAAAGTAAGGATTTCAGAAAAGAAAAGTTAGATGTTTGAAAATGATATTTCAAAAATAGAAAAGTTAAATGTTTGAAAATGATGTTTCAAAATAAGGTCAACTGAGAAATATTTAAGTAAAAAAATTTAATACAAAAAATAAATTAAAATGAGTAGTAAAAATATAAAAAGGAAGCTTTTAAAATTTTCAGTGTGACAAAAAGTGATGTTTCAAAAACTCTAATGTGAAAAAATAATATTAAGAAAAAATTTTAAAATTTTAGATGATGAAAAAAAATGTAAGCAATAAAAAAAATTTTAATGCAAAAAAAATTAGAAATCATTTTTAAAAAGTATAAAAATGGATAATATTTGTAAATAAAGCTTGTAAAACTAGAGTATTTATAAGTTCAAAAAATATGGTTTAAGAGTATAAAAAAAGATAATATTTCCGAAAGTATTGCAAAATAATGTTTATAAAAAGTAAGGATTTAAAATACAAAAAGTTAAATGTTCGAAAGTGATGTTTCAAAATAAGTTTAAATGAACAAAATATAAGTTAAAAAAACTTAATGTGAAAAATAAATTTAAATGAGTAATAAAAATAGAATGCAAAAAAAATTATGGTGTGAAAACTTTAATGTGAGAAAATAATAAATAAATACTTCTAAAATGTAAGTTATAAAATTTTTTCAATGCAAAAAAACATGTCTTAAGAGTATAAAAAAGGATAATGTTTATAAGCAATGCTCGTAAAAAATTAGTATTACAAAATAAGTTTATAAAAAAACTGATGTTTTAAAAACTTTAATGTGGAAATTTAAATGAATAATAAAAATACAATGTAAGAAAACTTATGTTTTAAAAGCTTTAATGTGAAAAAATAATGTTAAAAAAATAACTTTAAAAGTTTAGATAATGAAAAAAATGTAAGGTATAAAAAATTTTCAATGCCAAAAAACATGTTTTAAGATTATAAAAAAGGATAGTGTTTCTAAAAAAAGTTCATTAAAAAATAGTATTAAAAAATTGAATGTTCGAAAATGATAATTTACAATAAAGTTTAAATGAATAAAATATAACTAAACAAATTTAATTTGAAAAATAAATTTAAATGAGTAATAAAAATATAATTTAAAAATAATTGTTTTAAAAATATTTAATGCAAATATATAATGTTAAAGAAATAATTTTAAAAGTTTACATGATGAAAAAAATATAAGGTATAAAAATTTTTCAATGCAAAAAATGAGTTTTAAGAGTATAAAAAATGATAGTGTTTCTAAAATATTTCATAAAAAATAGTATTTCAAAATAAGTTTATAAAAAATGTAAGCATTTAAAAGATGAAAAAGTCAAATATCTGAAAATTATGTTTCAAAATAAGTTTAAATAAATTAAATATAATTCAAAAAAACATAGTGAAAAATAAATTTAAATGAGCAATAAAAATATAAAATGGAAGGTTTTAAAATTTTCTATGTGAAAAAAATTATGTTTTAAAAATTGTAATGTGAACAAATAATGTTAAAGTAATAACTTTAAAAGTTTAGATAATAAACAAAAGTAAGGTATAAAAAATTTTCAATGAAAAAAAATGATTCAAAACCATGTTTTAAAAGTATAAAAAGGGTAATGTTTCTAAAATAAGCTCATAAAAAATAATTTTGCAAAATAAGTTTATATACAACTTAGGATTTAAAAAATGTAAAAAGTTAAATGTTCAAAAACAATCCTTCACAATAAGCTTAAAAGAACCAAATATAAGTAAAAAAAAATGAATTTGAAAAAAAATTAAATGAACAATAAAATATAAACATGAAGGTTTAAAACTCTTCAATGCAAAATAATAATGTTTTAAAAAATGCAATGTGAAAAAAGATTTTAAAAGTTCAGATAACGAAAAATTGTAAGGTACAAAAATTTTCAATGCAAGACAATATGTTTTAAGAGTATAAAAGAAGATGATATTTCCAAAGAAAGCTCATAAAAAAATAGTATTTCAAAATAATTTCATAAAAAAATGTAAGGATTTAAAAGATGAAAAAGTTAAATATTCGAAAATGGATTTTCAAAGTGAGTTTAAATGAACAAGATATAAGTTAAAAAAGCTTTATGTAAAAAATAAATTTAAATGAGTAATAAAAATATAATATAAAAAAATTATGTTTTTATAACTTTAATGTGAAAAAATAATGGTAAATAAATTATTTTAAAAGTTTTGGATAATGAAAAAATATAAGGATTTTAAAAACTTTTCAATGAAAAAAAAACATGTTTTAAGAGTGTAAAAAAGGATAATATTTCTAAAAAAAGCACGTAAAAAAATAGTATTGAAAAATAAGTTCATAAAAAAAGGTAAGGATTTAAAAGATGAAAAATTTAAATGTTCAAAAATCACCATTCAAAATAAGTTTAAATGAAAAAAATATAAGTTCAAAAACCTTAATGTGCATGATAAAAATAGAGTGTAAAAGAATGATGTTTTGAAAACATTAATGCAAAAAAATAAATTTAAAAGTTCTAGATAATGAAAAATATAAGGTATAAAAACTTTTCAATGCACAAAATCATGTTTTAAGAGTATAAAAAAGTATCATGTTTCTAAAAAAGGCACGTAAAAAAATTGTATTGCAAAATAAGGTCATAAAAAAATTAAGGATTCACAACATGAAAAAGAATAAATTTAAATGAAAAAAATATAAGTTAAAAATTCTTAATGTGAAAAATAAATTTAAAGGAGTAATAAAAATAAAATGTAAAAAAAATTGTTTTAAAAACTTTAATCTAAAATAATAATGTTAAAGAAACAATTTTAAAAGTTTTGGATGATGAAAATACAAGGTATAAGAACTTCTCAATATAAAAAAAAACATGTTTTAAAACAATAGTATTGCAAAATAGTATAATGTTTCTAAAAAATGTTCGATAACAAAAATATTATTGCAAAATATTATTGAAAAATGTTCGATAAAAAAAAAAAAACATGTTTTAAAACAATAGTATTTCAAAAAACGTATGAAAAAGGATAATGTTTCTAAAAAAAGCACGTAAAAAAATAGTATTGCAAAATAAGTTCACAAAAATGTAAGAATTAAAAGATGAAAAAGTTAAATGCTCAAAAAGGAAGTTTCAAAATAAGTTTAAATGAACAAAGTATAACTTAAGACTTAATGTTAAAAATAAATTTAAATGAGTGATAAAAATCGAATGTAAAAAAATTATGTTGTAAAAACATTAATGCAAAAAACTAATGTTAAAGAAATAATTTTAAAAGTTTAGATAATGAAAAAAATATAAGGTATAAAAAATTTGCAATCTGAAAAAACATGTTTTAAGAGTTTAAAAAGGGATAATGTTTCTAAAAAAAGTTTGAAAAAATAGTATTGCGAGATATGTTCATAAAAAAGGTAAGGATTTAAAAGTTGAAAATGTTAAATTTTTCAAAAATGATGTTTCATAATAAATTTAAATGAAAAAAATATAAGTTAAAAAACTTAATGTGAAAAATAAATTCATCATGAGTGATAAAAATAGAATGTAAAAAAAATGTTCAAGAAATAATTTTAAAAGTTTAGATAATAAAAAAATGTAAAGTATAAATAACTTTCAATGCGAAAAAAATGTCTAAAGAGTATAAAAAGGATAATATTTCTAAAAAAACTCATAAAAAATAGTATTCAAAATAAGTTCATAAAAAAATAAAGGATTTAAAAGATGAAAAAGTTAAATGTTCAAAAATCATGTTTCAAAATAAGTTTAAATGAACAAAATATAAGTTAAAAAAGCTTAATGTGAAAGATAAATTTTAATGAGCGCTAAATACAGAATGTAAAAGAATGATGTTTTAAACACATTAATGCAAAAAATAATACTAAAGAAATAAATTTAAAAGTTTTGGATAATGAAAAAATAAAAGGTATAAAAACTTTTCAATACAAAAAAACATGTTTTAATAGTATAAAAAAGGATAATATTTCCAGAAGAGGCACGTAAAAAAATAGTATTGCAAAATAAGTTCATAAAAAAAGTAAGGATTTAAAAGATGAAAAAGTTAAATGTTCAAAAATGATGTTTCAAAATAAGTTTCATTGAACAAAATATGAGTAAAAAAAACTTAATGTGAAAAATAAATTTACATCAGTAATAAAAATAGAATGTAAAAAAATGTGGTTTTAAAAACTCTAAAGTGAAAGAATAATGTTAAAAAAAATTCAAAGATTAGATAATAAAAAAATGTAAGGTATAAAACATTTTCAATGTGAAAAAACATGTTCTAAAAGTATAAAAAAAGATAATGTTTTTAACAAAAGTTTGTAAAAGAAGTAAGGATATAAAAAATGAAAATTAAATTTTCAGATATTATCTTTCAAAAAAATTTAAATGAACAAAATATAAGTTAAAAAACTTAAGGTCAAAAATAAATTTAAATGAGTGACAAAATATAATGTAAAAATATTTATGTTTTAAAAACATTAATGTAAAAAAATAATGCTAAAGAAATAATTTTAAAAGGTTACATAATAAAAAATACGTAAAGTATAAAATTTTCAATGTGATAAAAAATATTTTAAGAGTATAAAAAAAAAACTGGTAAAAAAAATTATTGCAAAACAATTTCATAAAAAAAGCAAGGATTTAAAAGTTGAAAAACTCAAATGTTCGACAATGGTGTTTGAAAATAATTTTAAGTAAAACAAAATATTAGTGAAAAATTAATATAAAAATATAAAAATAAAGGTTTTAAAATTATCAATGTAAAAAAACGTTTTAAAGAATGTAATGTAAAAAATAATGTTAAATATTTAACTTTAAAAGTTTAGATCATGAAAAAAATGTAATGTATAAAAATTTTGAATGCAAAAAAAAATTCAAAACTATGTTTTAAAAGTATAAAAATAGTAATCTTAATAAAAAGACCTTAAAGAAAAGCAAGGGCTTAAAAAATTAAAATATTGAATATTTGAAAACGGTCATTCATAATAAGTTTAAAGGAGTAGATGATGAAAAAAATGTAAGGTATAAAAAATTTTCAATGCGAAAAAATATTGTTTAAGAGTATAAAAAAGATAATGTTTCTGAACAATACTTTAAAAGAAATACTATTTCAAAATAAGTTTATAAAAAAAGTAAGGATTTCAATGATAAAAAAGTTAAATGTTCGAAAATGATGTTTCAAAATAAGTTTAAATCAACAAAATATGAGTTAAAAAAGCTTATTGTGAAGAACAAATTTAAATGAGTAGTAAAAATGAAAACAAAGTTATTATTATTATTATTACTTCATTATAATAAGAGGGGTTAAACAAAGTTAGGATTCATTTTAATTTTCTGCCTAGCCATTTATTTAAATAGACAAAATATAATAAAAATTATGTGAAAAATAAATTTAAATGAGTAATAAAAATATAAAAATGTAGATTTTAAAATTTTCAATATAAAAAAAATTACGTTTTAAAAACTGTAATGTGAACAAATAATGTTAAAGTAATAACTTCAAAAGTTTAGATAATAAAAAAATATAAGGTATAAAAAATTTTCAATGCAAAAAAATTCAAAATCATGTTTTAAAAGTATAACAAAGGGTAATGTTAATAATAAAAAGCTCTTAAAAATAATTTTGCAAAATAAGTTCATAAAAAAACAAGGATTCAAAAAATTAAAAAGTTAAATATTTGAAAACAATTTTCACGGTAAGTTTAAATGAACAAAATATAAGTAAAAAAATTTAATTTGAAAAAAAAAGTAATAGAATCTAAACATGAAGGTTTAAAACTCTTCAATATGAAAAAACATTATGTTTTTAAAAACTGTAATGTAAAAGAAATAATTTAAAGGTTTAGATAATTGAAAAAATGTAAGGTATAAAAAATTTTCAATGCGAAAATACATATTTTAAAAGTATAAAAAAGGATAATGTTTCTAAAGAAAGCTCATAAAAAAATAGTATTGCAAAATAAGTTCATAAAAATAGTAAGGATTTAAAAGATGAAAAAGTTAAATGTTAAAAAATGATGTTTCAAAATAAGTTTAAATGCACAAAATATAAGTTAAAAAAGTTTAATGTTAAAAATAAATTTAAATAAGTAATAAAAATAGAATGTATAAAAAATTATATTTTAAAAAAATTATGTCTTAAGAGTATAAAAAAGGATAATATTTCTAAAAAACTTTGTAGAAAAATAGTATTTAAAAAATAAGTTCATAAAAAAGTAAGGATTTAAAAGATGAAAAAGTTAAATATTCAAAAATTATGTTCCAAAATAAGTTTAAATGACCAAAACATAAGTTCAAAAATCTTAATGTGAAAAATAAATTTAAAGAGTAATAAAAATAGAAAGTAAAAAATTTTTGTAAATAAATCGTATTGCAAAATAAGTTCATAAAAAAAGTAAACATTTAAAAAATGAAGAAGTTAAATGTTCGATAACGATCATTCACAATAAGTTTAAATGAACAAATATAAGTAAAAGAATTTAATTTCAAAAATAAATTTAAATGAGTAATAAAATATAAACATGAAGGTTTAAAAATCTTCAATGTGAAAAAAAAAATATATTTTAAAATGTAACGAAAAAAATGTAACGTGTAAAACATTTTTTATGCAAAAAAATATGTTTTAAGAGTATAAAAAAAATTATATTTCTAAAGAAAGTCCGTAAAAAAATAGTATTGCAAGATAAGTTCATAAAAAAAGTAAGGATTTAAAAGATGAAAAAGTTAAATGTTCAAAAATGATGTTTCAAAATAAGTTTGAATAAACAAAATATAAGTTAAAAAAACTTAATGTGAAAATAAATTTAATGAGTGATAAAAATAAAATGCAAAAAAAATTATGCTTTAAAAACTTTAATGTCAAAAAAATAATTTTAAAGAAATAATTTTAAAAGTTTAGATAATGAAAACATGTAAGTGTACCCTTCCTAGAGACCACCTCGGGACCCCACATCTCAGCACCACTGCCCGGGTTTATCCGTGACCCATAACTCAACCTGGTACCGATTACAGCTCTGTACGCGACAGAAGCCCAATTAGGAAGATCCATTTCTATAAAAGGTAACTTGGAAGGATGTAAATAAGGAAACTCGAAAACAAGACCTCCTTAAATATAGGAGCCCTAAACCCCCCACAGGTATCAAATCCTTCACTAAAAACTCTATCATCTTACTCTCTCACTGACTTGGGTGTCAGAGTCCCTTTTGTAGGTGCACACATGTCCCCCCAGAGCCCAGGACCACGACAGACCAAGAGGATAATTGTTCTACACGATTCTGGTAAGAACATTTGGCGCCTACCGTGGAGCCATAGAAATTCATGCACCCCCCCTCTACCGTTCATCCCTAATGGTGCAGACGCGCGAAGGACCCCGTCCCTCGGCCACCAAGCAAGCGGGAGAAGTGGACCTACTGGAGGAGATAAGGAAATCGCCAGGAAACATGAGTCGACTTGCTTCTACTTAGAGAAGAAAAGGCAACCATAAGGACAATCATCTAGGGACTGTAGGGCAGGCAACTCGAGGACGACCCGAATGATGATAACAGCGACAATGATGTAAGAAGTCATCACCTTGACAGGAACACCCAGAGCACCCGCCATGGGGAGAAAGATAGGGAAGCGTCCGAAGGGGACCCGTCCATCGGACAACACTCATCATCCACCTGAGGAGTCCAAGGGCACTGTGTAAGGACCAACGACGGCCTGAGCGTATCTCACACACCAGCATGCACGATAAGTAGGAGGCACCCCTTCGTGGATGGGATTCTCGACCACCCCCTGCCGTGGGGATGGAGGCCCCTAGCAATCAAACTCTAAGAAGGCACCAACAACCCTGATGCACATAGAAGCATTCCTCATGCAGGTAAACCTATACTCTAATGAGGATTGAGTACTATGTAAGATATTTTCCACTTCCCTGGCCGAGGCAACCCTTAACTAGTGGTCGCAACTCCCCCAACGATCCATTGACTCCTTTGACACCCTAGTAGACAAGTTCACCACCCACTACATGGCCTACTGACCGCAGAGGATGACCACAAACGACCTCATTAGGCTCTTCTAGAGGGACAAGGAGACACTCCGTGAGTTTACGGATCAGCTGTAAAAAATTATCACACAGATCATGGACCTCAAATCTAGCATAGCTCTGCACTCCGCAATCTGTGCCCTAAAGTCAGGATGCTTTGCGGACAGCGTCGCAAATCGTCGCCCATTAACATTAGAAGAATTCATGGAACGGCCTGCCAAATACGTCCAAATGGAAGAACCCTCCTTGCAGTGAAGGCAACAACGGGTGCCAACCACCAACAAAATGGACCAACCTAGGCTACCGAGGAAGGATCGGGAAGAAGGGCATCACCAGCCCGTCTAGGATAGAAGTTTCAAACGACAAGGAAAACCATAACCCAGGTTCACCATTTATACCCCATTAACAAAATCTTGGGCATGCATCTTGGAAGAAGCCTTCAGCACTAAAGTCCTATGCCTCCCCCAGCCAGCCCCCTCCGGCGACGACGCAGACGTAGCAAACATTACAAATACCATTGCTGCTTTGGCCACACCACCGAAGAGTGTGTCGCACTCCGGGATAGGATCGAAGAACTAATCCAACAAGGAAGGCTCAAACAGTTTATCCGACGATAATATTCGAGGCCAACAAAAGCACGGAGCCAGAGACAGCCATCACCGGAGGAAGGAGAATGCTCGCACAGACAGGATCAACACCCCTACATGTAGTCATAAAGTACTAAGAACTCTTGTAAATTTTTATTTCAATGATAAATCTAATTTTGAGTTCTTAGTTTAATTTTAGTAGTATAATACTAGACCTACAATTTAATATTTTTGTTAAATTTATTTTAAAAAGGAAACTATTCATGAAGAACAACTCCTTCACCATAGAGTTATTGCAATCATAGTTATAAAAATCGATTCAGTCTAACTAGTCATACTCGTTGGACCGGTAATCAGTTAGCTAACTAGTCTTATTTGCATTTTGGACTCAGCCAACTTGATTGAACTGGTGATCAACAACTTGATCTAGTTGAATAGGATTGACGGGTTTTAATTTTTTTTAAATACAAATTTTAGTAAAAATAAATTAAAATTACACACCTAAAAATTAAATAATAAACTTGAAAATTATTCAATAGATTAACTTACCACTAAATTGTAATAATTAATTAGTAACTTATAGGTGAAAAAATAATAAGTCTAGTTTAAAGAAGTCACATAAATTTGAATTATGAATTATCAAATTATATTAGTAATATTTTTTTATAATTTTTAATATATATCAAGTCTACTAGATCACTCGTCAACTAGACTCATTAACTCACTGTCTCTTAACTAAGACAATTATCAGACTGATTTTAATAATTATGATTAACAATACTTATTGCTAAAGAACTCTACTTATAGATTTTTTTCTTTTGTGAAAGGACTCTAGTTATAGATGTTTTTAACTAATTTTAGTATTTTTTAATAAATTGTGATCTTATTAGAGTTATCTCTTGTAAACAATACCTATAATAATAAATAAAAACTTGCTTAATAATTTTGAAAGTATCTTAACAAATTATAATGCAAGATAATTTTTTTTAAAAATGGAGAATAAATTAACAAAATCCTATTTTTAAATTCTAAAATTTATGACACCATTATATAATAAATAATTTAATTTTTTATCATCAATATATACATAACATTAACTGATATTCATTAAACCAAATCCACAATTTTCATGTAATACCATAAAGATTCCATTTGTTTAAAATTATTTTTTTAAATAATATATATTTTTTTTAAAAAAATCACGTATAAGAATTTTTAAGATGTTTGTCTAAACTTTTCTCAAAAAGCAAATCAAGAGATAATCAGTTTTCTACTTTTTTTAAGAAGCAACTCAAAGTTGCTGATAAAAAAAAAATTTCAATAAAAGAGAGAGAAAATCTTTAAACAACTTCTATTTTTTAAAACAAATTTATTTTCTATGATTGAAACCAAGTGGAAATTTAAGGAAATTTACTTCTGATTATACAGGAATCTCTAAAATAAAATTATTTTTTAAAATATTTTAAAAAGTACCTTTTTTATCACAAACAAACTAGCCCAAAATAGGCTTTTAATTTTTTGTGATAAAGTACTAATTTAAAGCCAATTTAAAGCCCCATAGCAGAGTGGTGGTTTTGGCATTCTTGAAATGTGTTTGTAAACTCAAGAATGATTTTAAGGTATGTTTTGAAAAATTGGCTTAAAAGTTAGTTAAAATTTGAAAAATTAGTTGTAAGTATTTGATAAAATTATTTATATGGCTAAGATGGAGAAGAGCTTCTCTAAAAACTCTAATATGAAAAGCTCCTTTTAGATACGTTGATTTAGTGTTTGGATGATACTTATATAAAAGCTTATATAGTACAACTTATTTAAAAAGTAGTGTTCAGATGAAATTATACAAGTGCTTCTATATTAGTAATATTATAAAAAAGGCTATATAAAAATTAAATGAATTAATTTTTAAATGAAATAAAAATAAAAATAATTTTTTATTAAAAAAATTATTTTTTCTTCATCCTTTCAATCTCAAATTTGGATCAAGATTTTTTTGTCTCCTAAATTTAAGAAGTTTTTTTAGTCACTAAGATAAGGTGCCCTCCTAAATTAATATTAATTTTAAGTAATTTTAATATAATTTTTATTTAAAAAATAAATTTAATCATATTTTTTGGATGTGTGATGCACTTTTTCTTCTAGCTCGTCCCCACACCTATAATAGTATGTAGGTTGTGGCACATCGCTATCAACAAACCTCTTATGCATTTTCTCCTCTAGTGGGTCCTCAAACTTTTGTGGGATGTCATACATCTATATGAAAAAATCTTTGTTTCTCTTTCTTTCCACTACATCTCCTCTATTATGTGGGATATTCAACATTGATTTGAAAAAGTTCTCAATTCACTTTTCTCTTTCGATGCGTCTCCCACACCTATGTGAGATGTTTCACATTGTTGTGAAAAACCCCTTATACACTTTCTGTTTTTTCACGTATTCCACACATTTCTTTATATAACCACGTCACCACGAGAAAATCCCTTCTACATTTTTTCTTTTAACATGTCTTCCACACCTATATGGACCTAACCATAGAGTTGTGATACACATCATAGTACTAATTATGAATTTTAACTTATTTTTAATTGGAGTTAGACCGATGATAATTAGGATGATTATTTAATAAACCTTTCAAGGAAAAAATAGAGATTTTTTAGTGCACAATCAAGATAAGGTAAGCAATGTATTATTACTGCATAAAAAGATAATTTTGACATACAAACAATTTATTAGTGGTCTCAACATTGAAAATTTGAATAAGGAATAATTTAATTTTTGAGTCATTAATAAACTTATTTAAGTATTATAGTTAATTTTAAAAAACAAAGAAATTAAATACTTGATGGAAACGTAGTTTTAATTTACTCTCCGACTTGTTCAATTTGTAAAGAACTTTGAGCATTGAGTCCTGCCCAAGTGTTAGTAGCAAGGTCCACTTTGTCTTTCTATTCATCACTATCTTCATGTTCATAGTTTTCACCAAATGAATCAAGTTCTTCATCACTCCTATGATTTCTTTTGATAAAGTTATGTGAATCCCTGCAAGGAACAATAACTTCAATTTGTATCTTCAAAGAAAAAGGAGTCATATTATCCAATATCTTCCATGTCATTTCATATAAATCAAATGCACATTCAGTTGTACTTCAAAAGCTAGAATGATAATAATAAAAAACTTCAATTTGACCTTTGATTCTAGGACCCTTTTTGAAGTGTGGAAGATGGTACCTATTTTTCTTCTATGGTGCTAAAAATCCATTAAAAGTCAGGGATCCAACATCAACAAGATAATATTTCCCTAACACACAATTATATATTCTCTAAAAAATAAAATAATATCGTATATAAAGTACCTTGAGAAGGATGTGGAAAATGCAGTGTAGGCTTACATATAGCCTCCATAAATATCTTAGTATCATGCACAAAACCTTCCCAAACAATGGTGAAACACGTGTTAAAGTCACATACAACCTTGACATTAGTGGTAGCACAACCTTTTCGACCAATAAAATTTATTTGAAGATGAGGAAGAACACAAACTCGGATATGAGTACCATCTATTGCACCTATATGATCCTTAAAATAAGAAGGAACATCTCCAAATGATGGATCAATAAACTTAATTATGTCTTTTGCAAGAATACATATAACTTTTAGACATTGAAATTTATAAAATGATAAATAAGGACATCACTAATTATTATATCAATAATGAGATATTTAAAATAATTATAACATATTTTAATAATATAAAATTTCTTAATATAAATTGATTACATATTTAAATTATAAATTACTATAAATATATTTAAATTATAGTTTTTTATAATTAAATATTTAAATTTTAAAATAACTATAATTATATATTTAAATTATAAATTACTATTGTTGGAGATCTCACATTGAATAATAGTATAACCAAATAAGAGTATATAAGTGAGACGTAAACCGCATCTTAAAAGCCTGTTTTGTTATGTTGTGTTAGGCTCAATTTCATCATTTTTAATATGGTATCAGAGTCTATCCTAACAATTTGTTATTGTCGCTGGGTCTATCGTACCACTTGCTATCAGAACATCTGCAAATGTTAAACTTCATGTTTGAGATGTCCCATCCTTGACATGAGAGGGTGTGTTGGAGATCCCACATAGACTATTGATATGACCAAATAGGAGTATATAAGTGAAGTACAAATCTCACCTTAGAAGTTGATTTTGTGAGGTTGGGTTAGGTGCAATTTCACCATTTCTAATAACTATAAATATTTACTAAAATTGGTTTATCAATTGAAAGTTTTAAAATGAAAAATTAAGATCAAAATGAAATATTTATAATAACTGCATGTTTTAATAATATAAATTGTTACATATTTAAATTACTACAATTATATATTTAAAGTATAAATTTCTATAATTACACATTTAAATTATAAATTCTATATATATTTTAATATCTTAATATTAGATAATTATATATTTAAATTATAAAATTGTGACGCATGA